>JADMNL010000030.1:150575000-151110000 GCA_016271365.2 Neoceratodus forsteri
GAGCCGTCAACTGTGCTGACCTCGCTGGCGCTTTAGGCTCACTACAGGGGTCAGGTGGACAGCCTGCCACCGGGGGTTGTTGGCCTCCTTGTAGCCATGACCACCCTCCAGTGTTACAATCTGAGCTATACGCTGGATCTGAATCAGTGGGGCCCTCAACTCCGTCCGCCGACTCTGCTTGAGCTCTTGACCCTGTCTCTGGGGGCGGTGCCGAGGTTTCAGCATGGCTTTCTTTCAGTGCCGTGCACAGTGCTGGATTTGGACGGGTGCGAGGAGTGGCGCCTCTCCCAGTCGCCCTGCTGTCCCTCTTCAGAGAAGGATGGGTCTGGCCCCACTCCAAGGAGCTCTCTGGCTTCGAAGTCTCGCTGCTCTACGAGGCCTAGGTGCAGAATTCTGGAGGTATCTTCTACCTCCCCGATGTCTCCGGGGCCACCCTCTCCTACGGTGCCGGGGACTCCTCATGGGGCTGATCTCGGTGCCGTAGAGAGGGACGGCACAGAGGATAGAGCGGGGTTGGGAGACTGTGCCAGGTCAGGGGGCAGCGCCACTCCCAATGCAGAGTCTGAGGTCAGCACCTCTGGAGGCCGAATCTGGCGTTGAAGCTGGGAGCGGTGCTGCTTCTGTTCCCGAATCAGGGGCTAACTCGGAGGTTGCTGTGGTGGGCTTGCAGACATCTGTGGCTCTTCCGGCGTTGCCCCCGTTGATGCCTTGGGAACGGAGGAGGGGCAGGTCTCTCTGAGGGGGAGGGCTTGAGAATGCCTGGGGTGGTTCAGGGTTTTTATTCTCCCAGGGCTGCTGGTTGCTCTGGGAGGAGCCACAGTGCCAACCCCCTCATGTTTTCGCTGTGCTCGGCGGGGGGGTTCCTGCATCAGATGGAGTAAGGGGCCACTTGTAAGGGCCAGAGCAGCCCTGGTCTCCTCACTGTAGGGCTTCTTCCTTGGGACACCATCAGGGCAGTGCCTGTATGGTTGTGCAACCTTCTGTGGATTCTTTGCGCAGCCCCACCTTTCTGGAGGGGTTGCATGAATGTTCCTGAAGCCCTAGCAGGGATCCTCCTCTGGCTTGCTAGTCATCTCCTCCTTCGGTTCCTCTGCCTCGCCCTTCTGCTCTCCTGGGCATTTTGGGTCCTACAGGGCCCCTGTCTTGGGACCAATTCAGAGGCTTGGCTGCAGCTTTCCCTTGTTATTTAAGAGCTCTGGACCAGGTTATTTTTAGAGCAGAAACCCCCTGCTGTGCCCAGATCTGAATCGAGCTCCTCCACCTCCTCATCTTCCTCCCTTGAGGACAGAGAATCTTTGGTCCATCCACCGACGCTGATATCACCAGCTGTCAGCGGTTCTTGTCAAAGTTGTTGGAGGAGCTCCAGTTCCCATTTTGCAAGTCACGATCCTGCTCTTGTGACGCATCGGAGAATGTGCTCATTCCTCCGTGGCCTGTTCCTTTTCAGGAAGCATTCCATCGGGTCTGGCAGACTCCCTCTGTCCCCTCTCTTGCCCTGAGGGCCTGCCAGTGCAGATATTGTGGGGGCCCCCCCCAGGGGTCCCTAGGTTCCACGCCTCATCCCACTTTGGAGATGGCTACTGGATACCCCTTCTGGGCATCACCGCCTGAGAGACGGTGACACCCCCCCCCGGAGTTCGACTCAGCTGAGTTTAACCGCTGCCGGAGAAGGATTTTTTCCTCTGCATGTCTAATATGCATTTAGGCCCATATGGCTGTCTGTGCTAGACACATGGATGGTGCTAAGACAGCTCCTAGCCGCTTTGTTTGACTCTGAGGCAACCAAGCAAGCCATCTGCCTTTCTGCTTCTGGCCTAGAGCTAGCGAGGCACCTCTCAAGGGTGTCATATGACGCTAGTGAGGTAGCTTCTAGATTGGCCGGATCTGCAGTCTGTATAAGACGGGCAGCATGGCTTCGCCTTTCCAGGTTATCGTCCTTGGTCTGGTGTAGGGTGATTGCCTCCCCCTTCCAAGGAACCCATTTTTTTCTCCAGGGTGAGACTGGAATTAGCAGGGCACCTTCCTTCTCCCAGGTTACAGGAGTCCCCGTCTCGCCCTGATCAGTCATGTGCCTCTACGGATCCGTAGGGGGCTTCTCCCCCTGTGGTTCTCCCCCACAAAGGGCTGAGGGAAGTTCTGCCCTCGGAAGTGCCAGGTGGTACTCGCCCACCAGTGATGAATGGTGAAGATGTATACAGGAAGATATGAAAACCTACGTACCTACCATAATTGTTGATCTTGTATATCTGCACCATTCATCACTGCTTCCCGCCCACCATCCCCTCTGGTGCCTCAACCCCTGCAGTGCCTCCTCCCTGCTTTCTCTCCCCTTGTGGAGTATGCCTTCTGGCTTCTTTGCTCCACTGTTCGTTCCAGGGTGTTAGTAGTTCTCCTTGAGGGGGAGGACAAGTGGGGCCTTTGCCCTCTTTTATAATGAGGGCTGCTCTGGTTCCTTCCTGTGAATCCCAGTGGACTCGGGGACCCCTCCCCTTGTCTTTTTTTTTTTTCTCTCTATTAACCAGTCTGGTTAACCTGAGGCAGTTTCCCTCCTTCCACGGCTTCTCTTCCCTTGCCACTGGCTTGGGATGTTACCGGAAGTAGCAATGCCTGGATGTGGAATGGCTGATAAGGGGTCCTTCCCCAGGGTGGGTCCTGTCCCCTTCTCCGCATCCTTGGACAACCTGTAGAGACCCCGGCATCCCATTCCCCAGGGTTTTAACGGGCGTTCCCTCTTGCTTCATACGAAGAAGCCAGCAGAAGGCCATTTGGTTTATCTAGTCTGCTTGTATTGCAATACCTGGATTGTTTTTGTTTTCTGTCAGCCTCGGGTTTTTTTTTTTCCCCCCCTCTGGGCTGTCTATTAGCTCAAATAGCCCGGGCTCCTCTCAAATGGGAGACGGTCCAGTCTCTCCTTCATGTGAAAGTGTGTGGAGAATGTAGAGGTGGAAGCTGCCCTTGACATCCTCTTCCTGTCGTCTCCCTGGGGGAGTGGGGTGCTGTAGGATCTCATAATTTGTTTTTCTATCCCTTTTACTACTACTACTACTTCTTTTTCTGAATTTTTTTTTTTTTTTCCATAACTGTTTCCACTTCTCTCTCCCTTAGGACTGCCCAGTGGTTGGGGCCCCCTCCCTACGCCACACCCTCAGGTAGCCTCCCCCTCCTCTTGTGTCGGCTTTTTTTCTCCTTTCTGTTTATATCCTTTCCTTTTACTGTCTCTCAGGCTCCCTTGCCCCGCCCTCTTTTTTTCTCTTTCACTCTCTCTGGTGGACAGAACTGAGATGTGAGGGAGGAGTTGGTGTCTGTTGCTAGCTGATGCTCGAGCAGCACGCTGTATGTCCTCGTGGGTGGCATCATCCCCGATGCAGGCTCCTCCCCCAGGAAAAAACATTTGTAAGCTGAAAGCTCCCACGGGGTCATAGCACCTCCGGCGTATAACCACCAGTGATGAATGGTGAAGATATACAAGAAGATCAAGAATTACGGTAGGTACGTAATTTTCATTTATCTATGAAACACTGCCACACGGCATCACTATCCAAATTGCTTCGGGGTTCCTGACTTACCAGGACAGATTTTAGACCTAATGGTGCCCCAAGCAGAAAAACTTGTGCTGCGCTCCCTTCAGTTCTCTTGCCTCAGGTGCAAGAGACTGCACAAGTGGGTGCTGTATATGTTGCTGGTACCAGTATGCTGCTATGAACAGTAGATACATTGACCCTTAATTTCTAGATCCTTCACAGTTCCAATAGTCTATTTTTTTCTGTCTTCAAATTATTAAAATAAAATGTAGATCTCTTATTTTCAAAGCTGCAGTCTTAAACTCTGTTTCCTTTGGGCTAATGGAAAGCAGGTACAGTCTGCTTATGGGGTTGTGGGGATGTCTGGACTCGGTTGTTCTCAGAGCAGAATTGTAGGTAAACTTCATTCAGTTCAACTTTATTTTTATAGCGCCTTTCAAAAATCAAAGCGCTTAACAAAAACAACCGATATAAATAACATTTAAAACATAAAATTTACATTATCCATCACTAGGGAAGGCCAGATCAAATAAATAAGCTTTGTGAGGATCTGTACAGTGAGAGATCTGTGCCTCACTTTTTAATTTATTTATTTATTTTTTTTAATACTGGGAAGCTAGACTGACACTCAAAATGCATAGAATCTTATAAAATCTACATTGGTCTTAAAGGGGATGTGAAGCATTGCAGAATTCCAAGCCATACTATCTTGCTGCTTGTTTTGTGTTTGTTTTTTTCCCTGCCGTCATCGCTCTTATTTTGTGTTTTCTTGCTCTTTAAAACCCACTCTGTACTGGCAGTATTTGAGAAAGTATCCCACAGCAACTCGGGTACCATGCATCACTGCTCTGGGCTGTATGGTGTGCATTGCTAGGCTCAGAATACTGTCACAACAACCCTAGATAATTGCCTACCCCACGGTGAAATAGAAGGTACCCAACTCCTTCTGCAGCCTCTCTAGACAACAGCAGCCCCTGGTGCCAATGATTTTTGTCAATTGTTACTGAAGTCGCACACTTTCAATGTGTCGTAACATTTGTTAAGTTGTGTACTTATTGTATATTTTGCTGGACGTGCTGAAGGATATGAGGATTGTTAACTTCTGTATGTTTGTGTTCTGTTCCTCAAACTTCTAATAAAAAGATTTACTAAAAACATTCGCTCTGTATGTAGACCTATCTTTGCTCCCCTTTAGATGCTCCAGCCAGTTACATTGGTTAAAATCTGAGGTGTGAGATGCTGTTATCAGTACTGCATGTATGGGTTGCTTTATTGATGGAACTGGAGCAGATGGAGAAGCCCATCAGTTGTCATCAAGTACGGCAGCCTGTGCTAGTACAGATAACTGTGCCCAAAGCCACTAACTGCAGCATATGTCACTAGTAGGGACAGCTATGATGCCACAGTAGAGGCTACGTACAGAATGGGCTGAAAAGACCAGGAAGAGGCAAGATGGCCAACATTAGAGCTGCTCTCCCCCACGCCAAACAATTTAATCTTTAGTCATGTGAGAAACTGTTTTTTGACTGACTTCTTCACATATGGAGCCCTCTGATCCTGAGCTGAGCAAGCTTACTAAAGAGTGTTAACAAAAAAACTTAAGGAGAGAGAAGAAAACAATCAACTGAGCATCTTTCCTTCAGATACATTTACTCTGGATAAACAGAATTGTGTAGGCCCTAGGGATCACTTCCTATCCCCTGCAGTCTCAGGTAGCCCAGGAAAACTAGTCTGTCTGCCATGGCAGAGACTGAGCCCTGGACCCATCAAGCTGTTTTCTCTAGCTTCAACACCGTTTAATGAGAACCCAGAAAACACCCTACCTTCATCTGTTGCAACAGTACCTCTAGAAAACTATCCTGTTCTTTTTCTAACACTGCAGTAGGTTTGCCACCTGCGGCAGTTGTTTTTGTTTTGTATCCTCCCTAAATTTCTTTTCTTCCTTTCTTTGATTCTTATTCACCATTCTGTCCCTCACCAGAAGCCATATGCCGGTCTAAGGAATTGACAGATATGGCTATGAGCAAATACAGTAGCGGACTGTATATAGGAGGAAGGCTGGAACCTGAATACATATGTATACCTTCATAAAATGCCAAGCTTGCTTGCTGTTTAATAAAGTACTACATGTGCTTCATCTGAAGAAAGATAAAGTGCCTAAGGTACTTTTACACATAAACTGCTGGCAGTGCATTAATGAAGTGCAAGGTGCTTTATAAAATGAAACTTCATGTTTGAAAACAGTGCCCTACACATCCTGCAAGGGGAAGGGGTTTGATATAGAGTGCTATCTAAAAAGAAACTGCTGTTTTAAACTATTAAGTGCAGTCAGAAATAAAGTGCAGCATGCCTAAAAGAAATGACTGGCACCATGCATTCCTGCTTGAAGCTGAACCAGCCTAAAATTGCATGGTGATCCCCATCTGAAGGCGTGATTGTAGGGCCGGGGTGCTAGGCAAGCAATCCTGCTCCAGTGATTAAACTGCTGTTTGAATTGTAGGTTGCTGCTGTTTGTCTGCCTTATTTCACTCTGAATTTGCGGAGACCACGAGTACACAGCTAATGCAGTGACTGCTGCACAGATGTGGGCATTTAGGCAACGTTTGTGAAAACAACAGGGCATGGGAGATGCAGAGATTTTTAAATCTCTGTACATAAGGGCACAGTACAGGAAGGGGCAGTGGAATGTCGCATTGCTAGCAGTGCAGTCTCTGGGTGAGTACTGGGATGTTTGAACATGCTGCCTGTAATGGATGCTATCTTGAATTTTACAAGTGTTCAGGCATCTATGTAATTTTAATGAAGAGTGTGCCTGCAGGGGGGTTTGGGGTACCGAAGCCCCAATCTATGCAGTAGTCACTGCATTCGTTTTGCCAGTAGATCTCATTTTAAGGAGCCGCTACAGGCTGTGAGACCCTGATAGTCACTAGACCACTGTGCTTCGGTCTTTCTCACTGGGTAGACTGACTGAAAGAAAAATTATGGTGCATCCCAGTTGGGTTATCCTGGCTAAATGAAATCTTCCTTTTCAGCCAAGGTCAGATGGAATGGAAAAAAGGCCCCACATTTTAAAGGAAACCTGCCCTGAAGCCGATAATACTGGCCCCCTTTCTCTTACTGTTACATTTTTATCGGCCTTTTAGTAAACTCTCTTTGGGTTCCTTATCTACACACTGGTAGGAAGTAACATTTTAGAACAGTACGATGTAATTTGATACTGTTAGAGTTCCATCACAAAACACTGATGCATTCTGACAACAATCTGGGGGCTTAACAAGGACATAAACTACATCACACAGTTCTAAAATACTCATTACCGGCAGGGTATAAATCAGAAACGCCCACTGATGTACCAAAAGACCTGACAAGATAGAACAATAACAGCATGTGGAGCAGTATTTGAAAAATGAGTGTAGCAAATACAGGTTTGCAGGTAGAATGCAGTTCTTTTAACAAAAAAAAGCTCTTTCACACAGGTCTTTAGCCAAGTTCCTTTTTACCCTTCAGTGTTTCAGAAATCTGTGTTTATGGAAATGCATTGTAAATTGTGCTTTATGAGATGGCTTTATGCGATGCATCAAATCATTTTCATTGCGGCAGTCAAACGTACAAACACAGCAGTCATAACACATTACAGCTGGAACCTGCAGAAGAAGTCTGGCTAAGCTATACAAGACATGAAAAAGTGTCATTTGACTTACGAGAGCAAGAGCAGGTGCTTGCATGAGATGTGGGGTAAGTTTATTCCAGCCATTGTGTGTGTGTGTGTGTGTGTGTGTGTGTGGCCACTGTAACATGAGAACCTGACCCTTGCAATCTTTCCTTGCTCAGTTTTTGGTAAGGCTAAGTCTTGGAGAATTGTGCAGCTGGGTACAAATGCCTAGTGGATCCACTTTCCATGTGACACATGGCAAAAAAGCAAATGCCACTCCAGCGTGCCTTACTTCATGCTCATATCCTTGTGCCCTAGCCCATACATGAATTTGGCAGCCATTTTTCCTACTAACTAGGTGCGTAAATGAGAACCCCCTCTCGCCTCCAAAGTAACATGGATTCCCTACTGAAGCTTGTGTGCTAGTTACTTTTTTAATTTTTGTTTTGGATTATCCCCTGGCCTGAAACAGTGGTAATAATACCAAATCTGAGAATGTCTCATATGTAACAACCTGCCAAAATGGGGTAGGACAGGACCAAAAAATGTGGATGGGCACTTCACTGCTGCAGTTTCTCCAAGACGAGTCCCTAGTTGAATGAAATTTAGCAGTGATTTGTGGGGTACGAAAGTGGTGAGATACACTTTCCAACCATACTCATGCCAACTATATGATCTGTTGTTTGGTGTTGTCTATGCCAAATCTGCTGCCAGTTTTCAGTGGTCAGTTCAGTTGAAAGTTCTGCTTCCCAGTTTGGACCACGTCGATAAGGGTAGTCATAAGGTCCAAAAGGGCATGATGATAATGTGAGATAAGGTGAGCTGGAAAAGGGCCTACAGCTGTACTTGTACAAGTAATTGAAAGTTTGTGGTAGTAGCTCGGGGATCATTAAGACCGAGAGTACTGCCCAGGTAGTGTCGGATCTGTAGGTATCTATAATAATCGAATCGAGTAAGAGATTACTCCTGTTTGCGATTGCGAGAAGGTCTTGAAAACCTCATTTTGGTAAAAATAAGCGTGGGTAAGGCCACTTCTGAGCCAACCTATGATCCATCTTCGCAGGGAGGAAGCTTGGTCCAGGGCAGGAATCCCAGTCCACCTTGCCCCTCTTAATAGTTTGATTTATTTAAAAAAAGCCTTACATTGGCATAATACAACTGCTGTATAAAGGGACGTTTCTCTGGCAGGGGCTGAGCTATTCGATTGGACTACTGTAGTGTCAAAGGGGAGACGGGGACATAGTTCATTGTTACCTGTACCCACAAGGGAGCCTTAGTCAGGGAGTGGAACCAAAATGTAATATGATTAATAAGGCCCACTTGGACATTTTTGAAAATTAAGGGCTAAACCCCCTGTAGCTTTAGGTAGTTGAAGCTTCTTAAGGGCAATCTGAGTTTGTTTGTTTTTTTTGTTTGTTTTTTTCTTGCCAAAGAAAGGAGATAACCTATCCCATCTGCAGAACCTCTCCTGGGAGGCATGTAAGGAATATTTTGAAGTAAATAGAGTATCTAGGGCAGAACATTCATCTAAATTGTTTGCATTCTACTTATTAATGATATGGGGAGATGGTTCCAAGTTTGTAGGTCAGTCTTAACCTGGACTAACAAGGGGTCATAATTTTGGGCAACCACTTTTGCGGGGTCTGATGTCAAATAAATACCAAGATTTCTAATATGTGTCTGATTCCACTTATAAGGGTATACAATTTAAATACATGCCAATTTTCTAAGTGCAATAATACCCTCCAGGGAGGGTGGTATGGGCTGTACTAGACCTTCCAGGAGCTGTAAGGACTTCCACCTGCAGCATTGAGCCTCATTATGTTCCTAGGCGATCTTGTACAGCCAAGTACCGCTCACACACTGTCTGGTATTATTGTTAGCTTATACAGTCAGATTTACATTCTTCTGAAGTGTGACTTAGCATTGAGCGGGAGCAGACGCATCCTTCTATAGCTTCTGAGAGTGTATTACAATTTTCAAACAGTTTATATTTTTTGGGGGGTAGAACAGGTAATCTGTCAGCACCTGAAATGGGCAAACGATTTAACACAGCACCAGTGGAGGGCTTCTGTAAGCCCAAACAGACCACCGTCAAAGGGAACGGGCTGCAGGGCCTACACGAGGGGACTTGATGGTTAATGCAACCCTGGAACAACGCATACGAATGGTCCGTGATGTGGACTGCAGACTAGATGGTCACACCCCAAGGGGTTTCCACCTTGAAAACGTGGGTGGATGCCATGGAACAAACAGTCCAATGCATGGAGGGCTCCTGCTTGATGGCAAGACATGATTGCAAAACTGTTGAACTCCTTGTTACACAAGAGGCTAGAAAACCTGAAGAACCAGAGCTGTGAGTGAAACCAGAAATTTCCGAAGGGGGGCCCCGCTGGTGCTTGGGGCTGAAGCGCTGGACGCCTTGCCTCTTGCTACGTCGGTGACCCTGGTTTGAGAACTAGCTTGGGTCATCGGGGTGCTGGCACGGGGGTTAGGAGTAGGCTCGAGCTTTGGCTCTCCTCCCGGAGGAAGAGCTGCCCATAGTCCTGCTGTCACTGGATGGAGGTCTAGTGGCCGGCATAGGTGGTAACAGAAGCGTTTAGTAGGGTGGGGCGTCCCGTGAGACGCACTGACATCTGGCGTGCATCATGTGAGGGACTGTGGAGAAAAAAGCACAAATTACCTTATTTTTGGGGGATTTCAGAAGGAAGAAACCCTGGAATTGCTAAAAGGTTGTTACCGACTCAACTGGGCTTTACTGAAGCAGAGCAGAGCTGCCCTCTCTGGAGAAAGCATATTGGTTGACACCCTGCCGAGCCACAGCAAACTCCTCTGAGTCCCATATGTTCATGATCACTTGTAGGGGGATGGAGATAGAGCACTGACTGGCCCACAGAATGAGAGCATTGAAGTACAGTGAGGCAAACATTTTGATCTTTCCCGATCTTTTCTACCGTACATGTTTGATGAGAAAGGCTTTTGATAGGGCCGGGAGCACCCTGTGAACAGTGAGGGTGCAGCACCAGCTCCTAACCCCAGCCAAACTGTGAGTGGTTTAGAACGGGCATGTGCATATCTTGAGTGGTGCAAAAGAAGCCTATAAATTAGTGAGTAGAACAGAGTAGGAGATGGGGCCACAGTAAGTGTATTCCAACCTGGAACTACGTAAAGGACTACAGACTATCAGCACTGACTTAAAAATGTTCATTAGCATTATTCTAGCAGCTGAACTGTCTGGAACACTTTACGAAGTCCCTAAGCATCAATCGAGCCATAGGAAGATCAGAGGGGTTAGGGGACAGTACTTCTACAGTTGAATATTGTTTTAGTCATCAGATGCTACTGACTTTGTAAGTATAAATAATGACCATGTAACTGATAGGGACATCGATTTATGAGACACACACGATCATATTCTTACTGTGTTTAGATGGCAGCTGTTACAGTCGCAAAGAACTGGGCATGCACATGGTTTATAGCTGTGAGTATGACCTCTGGGACTTGCTACTTAAAATATTTAAGACTTTAAATGCCTCTTCTGTTTTTCGAGTTCTCGTAGTGAGTTAATGCTGCAGTGTTTGCAGTTCTACATTTAATGCCCAATGTTATCACTTTATCAGCTTTAATTCTGTGATATAATAGGTACGTGGTCTCTCTTGGGTGGAATCACTTGTTCCTATAGCAGGTGTATATATACTCATGAGGGGTCATGTTGGCAAGAGTCTAGATGGTAGGCTGAATCTTTGATCTTTTGGGACTGTTACCTCTGAGGAGTTCCCAGTGGTATGCTTTATGAATGCGGTATATGGTAATGGTAAAATGATTAATATCTTTATACTTACCCTAATATGTAATGAAAGGGAAGGTGTTCTGCATACTCTGTTAAGACACATATGCGATGTATTGCTATCCTGTGCATGTGTAAGTATGTTTTGCTTGCAAAATGATAAAATTAAACAAATCTACATTTTTCCAATAACAAAAAATACCAGTGCAACAGCCCTTAAAATTCTTGGTTGTATTCAAGGAAATGTTAATAGACACAGAAGTGTAATTGTTCCTCTTTACAAATCCTGCCATTTATGGACTATTATTAATTTTGGTCACCTCACTTAAGAGGTAAAAAGTAACACCCTTCAAAGGGTACAAAGATGCTTTACTAAATGTATTCGTGGACCCCAGAATCTGGACTACGTATTCGTGGACTCCAGAATCTGGACTACAACACTCATATCCAAACACTAGGGCTAGTTTGTAAAGGAGGCAAAGGAGAGACTTGATTTTTTTATTATACAATTTAATAAATAACAGTTTGTGCCAAAATGGGACTAGAATGCATAGAATGTGGACATTATACCAGAGGCCATAATAAACAATTAAGAGAGAAAATATAGGACTACGATGAGTTTTTGTACTCGGAGGGTTGTGTCAAACCTTGACCCAGTTGCCCTAACTAGTGCAAGTTTTCATCATCTCTCACCTTAACTACTGCAATGTGCTGTACTGGGGCCTTCCAGCTTGTCCGCTACACCATCTGCAGCCAGTGCTGAATGCTGCAGCTAGACTTGCTACTTCTGCACTGGCTGTAAACTGGGGATCTGAGGAGCAGGTTGGCCCCGGTAGAGCATATTGCAATAGTCTAGGCAAGAGACAGTGTCTTTACAGGTGTATGGTCGGATGGGTCAAGGTAGGGTCTAACCCAGCAATGTTTTTTTTTTTTAAGATGATGAAAGCCTCTCATGACCACAGTGGGAACTTGTGAAACAAGTGATGGCTGTCGAGCAAGAGTGACCTCTAGATTATTCACAGTGTGCATGCTGTCTCAAACCTCTCTCCAAGGTGCCAGGTAAATGCCAGTCCACTGCAGTGAAAACCATGCGTTTTCCAAAATGGCTGCAGTAAAGTGACTGAGTTAATGAGACTTTTCATAACAGATTCGTTGCCATTTAGACTTCTGTTCCTCCTCCTTTCAAACAACATGAAGTCTTGCTATATTCTGACATATGCAGTGAGTCCCAGCCTTCGAACTGCTCCGGAGGTGGAAGAGTTAACTTTCCATGCCAGGCATGGAACGCTGAGCTCGAGCTTGGTTGAAACTCTGTCTGTTGTTCTTCAAACTCAAACCGTCAGATTCTTTACTCCGCCTCACTGAACAGTCGCTCTGGAGATTTCTCCTTCTGCTCGGTTCATTTTGTCGGTTAAAGTATTGTTTTTCTCGGTTTTCAACCGAATTTAAACCACAACCGGTCGGTTCAGGCTCTGTCTGTGGTATTTGTGAGTACTAGATAGGTTTTACATTAATTCTGTTCTGTGTGGAACTTGTAAATGGTTTATCGGTTCGGTTTGAACCGATCAGGTTGTTTAAAATATTTTAATCTGTGATTTAGAGTGTGGTTACCGGTTCTTATCGAACAGATTTTATTACGGTTTTTTCCACGACCCGTGACACGGTTGGGAACCGATAAGAGGGTCTTACCTGGTGGATTGCCATAAACGGGTAAGTTTGGTTAGGACTGGCACTATGTCTAAGAAACCCAAAAGAAAAACCGGGCCCACTGGGTTTCAACACTGCAGTGTGTGTGGGGAAGTCTTTGCCAAGGCTGACCCCCACACCACCTGTGTTTGTCTGGGGTTTGACCACTTCAATGCAGACTGCCAGATTTGTAAAAATTTTCCTGCAACTACCCTGGAAAAGAGAGTTGGTAGGCTCAGGAAGGAGGCCAAAAGTCCGCTGAACCGGATGGCCGGCCTGGTTCGGTTCCAACCGAACCAGAGGGAGTGCCCTCTGACCAGGGCGAGACTTCTTCGGGCAAAAGGAGATCCGACTCTGAGGAGTCGGTTCCAGCAAAAAGGACTAGGAGATCAGCTAGTGTGGAGCCAAAACTTTCCTCTCCAACTGGTGACGAAATGGCCAAAGCGATTAAAATTGTCCAGTCGCTTTCCCCGGTTCAGCCGGTTCCACCGGTTCAAGAGTATGATTTAGAGGAATATTATGAACCGGAGGAGGGGGAAGAAGAGTATGAGGAGAGTGAATGTGGATTTGAAAGTCTGGATGTGCCCATTGACCCGGACATCTCCCCAGACAGACCTTCAGGAGTGTCTCCTCCTAGGCTTTCTGAGTCCCCTTCTCATTTTATGTTTTATAAAAAAAAAAAAAAAGTAGAAACCCTCCAGCTCCCTATGGAGAAGCTGTGGATGATCAAGAGGAGCCTGACTATGTGGAAATGATGGATATCCCAGAGTCTAGGAGACTGTCTATTCCTTGCATAAATCTTTTGGGAAACAGACATTTAAAATTCTAAAAACTCCTCACACTATACCTCCTGTGGATAAGAGAATGGACAAAAGGTACACATTGTCAGGCTCTGATACAGAGTTCCTTACACAACAATGCAGCCATGTTGGGGTAGTGCAGGCTGCAGCCTGTGACGAGGCAAATATTCCCTTGGCTTCACACCCCCCGGACAAGGACTCCAGGAGGATTGATGCCATCCATGGCAGAGAAACAGTACATGGCAGCATCTTTGGGACTCAGACAGGCAAATTATATGGCTTATGTTGCTAGATATCAGAAATCCAGATGGGATACTGTTATGGCTCTAGCAAAACAGGTCCCTGGCCAGCTTGCCAAGGAGCTGGAGCAGGTGGCTGCTGATGGTATTGAGGCATCCAAGGTGCAATTCCATGCTGCAGTGGACTCAAATGATGTGTCATCAAGAGTCATGGCTACATCTGTGGCACTTCGCAGAATGGCTTGGCTCAGAAGTACTAGCCTGTCACAGGATACCCAGACTAAGGCCATGGATTTTCCTGTTGTGGGTAATTCCCTGTTTGGGGAGCAGACAGAGAATTACATGAAGAAAATGGATGAGTATAGGACCACCTATAGGAGTGCACAGGCCAAGGAAAGGCAGGCCACTCCTCAAAGGCAGCTTCCCAGGGGAAGGGGCAGGCCTTTTCATAGGCCTTTTTACCAAGCCCAAGCCTCCTCTTCTGCTTATGCCCAGAGGGGGTTCTTTAGAGGGAGAGGCAGACGGGGTACAAGCAGGCCTGCTTCCACCCCTCAGCCCAAAGCCCCTGCCAAGCAGGCACCCTGATGGGGTTACCAGGGCCGATTCTCAGCTGCCTGTAGGGGGCAGGCTGGCTTACTTTGTCCAGGACTGGGAGTCTCTGACATCAGACAAGTGGGTCCTGGACGTAGTAAGCCAGGGACTGGTTCTCGGCTTCAAAAAGTTTCCAAAGATGAGAACCAGATCCTTTCCACCTGCAAATCCACCAGAGGCACTTGCCCTAGAGGCAGAGGTCTCTTCCCTCCTGGCTCTCAGAGCTGTGGAAAGGGTTCCACCCCTACACCAGGGCAAAGGGTTGTACTCCAGGTACTTCCTTACCCCAAAAAGACAGGAGAATGGCGGCCCATCCTGGATCTCAGATACTTAAACAAGCACCTTTTAAAACCAAAATTCAAAATGGTGACTCTGGGAATTATTCTACCCTCTCTAAGGCCAGGGGACTGGCTAGCGTCCCTGGACCTCAAGGATGCCTACTTCCATATTCTCATCAGAAGCTCCCATCGAAAGTACCTCAGGTTCGAGCTGCCCTCAGGCCATCACCAGTTCAGAGCAATGCCCTTTGGCCTCACCTCTGCTCCAAGGGTATTCACAAAATGCCTGGCAGTAGCAGTTGCTTCTCTAAGAAGTCAAAAAAATTGCCATTTTCCCTTACCTGGACGACTGGCTCATAGTAGGCCAGTCCCCAGACCAAGTCAGGTTACACCTACAGATAGCTCAGCACCTGCTCACCTCTCTAGGTTTCCTTCTGAATCTTTCAAAGTCAGTTCTAGAGCCTGTCCAGCTCCTCACCTTCATAGGCGCAGAGCTGAACACAGAGAAAGCCAGAGCCTTCCTTCCTTTGGACAGGGCAAGGACCCTGGTCTCTCTGGCCTCCTCATTCACCCTGCAGGTGTCTCGACCAGCTGTCATTTTCTACAGCTCCTGGGGCACATGGCTGCTTCTACAGCAGTAGTGCAGGGAGCAAGATTTCAGATGAGGGACATTCAGTTCCATTTGAGAGCCTTTTGGTCTCAAAGGAAAGACCCTCTAACCAAATTGATCCCAGTGACTCGAACCCTGATCCAGGCCCTACAGTGGTGGCAGGATCAGAGCAATCTGAGACAAGGGGTTCCTTTTGTCACTCAGTCTCACTCCTTAATCCTTACTACAGATGCATCCCTCTTGGGGTGGGGAGCTCACATGGGTGACCTCACCACCCAGGGGTTGTGGTCCCCTCAGGAATCTCTGCTCCGCATCAATCTGTTGGAACTCAGAGCAGTTTTTCTAGCACTTCAAGCTTTTTCCAAATCTGTTCAGAACAAAGTTGTACAGGTCAGAACAGACAACACCACCACAATGTGGTACATCAACAAGCAAGGGGGCACTCGGTCTACGGCCTTGTGCACCGGAAGCAATGAAGTTGTGGTCTCTGGCTTACTCCCTGAACACCTCCCTTACGGCAGTTCACCTCACAGGCAAGGACAGTGTCCTGGCAGATGCTCTCAGCAGGATTTCCCAGGGCCATCACAGATGGTCACTGGACCCCTAGTCTTGGAGGTGATATTTGCCAGATGGGGCACCCGCAGATAGATCTTTTGCAGCCCCAGACAATCACCAACTTCCCCTTTTTTGCTGCAGGCCCCCAGTGTTGGGCTCAGTCCCTCTGGATGCCTTAGTTCTCAATTGGGAAGGGAAGTTTCTTTATGCTTTTCCCTCTTTCCCTTTCCTGTTCAAAGTGCTAGTCAAAATCAGATCTCAACCCTGCAAGATGATTCTGATTGCTCCAGATTGGGCCAGACAACCCTGGTATCCACTCCTACTGTCCTTAGCAGTCCATCTTCCCAGGAATCACAACCTGTTAACCTGTGCTCAGGGGAGGGAGGGTTTGGTAACCGAACCTCAAATCTCTCAATCTCAAGGCCTGGCTCTTGAAGAGTTGGAGTTTGCTGATTTACACCTCTCCCAAGGTGTAATGGATATCCTGAAGGCTTCTAGAAAACCTTCCACCAGGGCTACTTATAATTCCAAATGGAAGAGGTTTTCCATATGGTGCTCTGGAAAGCATATTTCCCCAGAATCTGCTGATTTACCCACAGTCCTGGATTATATGGTCCACTTAAATACCTTGGGGCTCAGACCAGCTACCCTAAAAGTGCATCTGGCAGCTGTGTCTTTTATTTCAGCAGGTAAGCCCTCTTCTCTTTCAGCTCACCCTGTATTCTCCAAGTTTTTCAAGGGATTGCTTCACACCAACCCTCCATTCAGGGACCCTGCCCCGCCTGGGATCTTAATGTTTGCATTGCTCAGCTTATGCAACCCCCCTTTGAGCCTTTGTCTTCAGCAGAGCTTAAGTACTTGACTTGGAAGACTGTGTTTCTGGTAGCCATCACTTCTGCCAGACGCATAAGTGAATTACAAGCTTTGTCAGTGGAGCCTGATTTTATCTCCTTTCATAGAGATAAGGTGGTCCTCAGGACTAACAGGAAGTTCTTGCCTAAGGTGGTTTCAGATTTCCATCTTAATCAATCTATATCTCTTCCAGTGTACTTCACTGACCATTCCTCCTCTGGCGAGAGAAGGCTGCACAGCTTAGATGTGAAGAGAGCCCTTAGTTACTACATGGGCGTACCAAGGGTCACAGGTTTGACTCCCTCCAACTGTTCCTCACTTATGGTGAGGTTGGTAAAGGGAAACTTGCCACTAAAAGATCCATTGTCAGGTGGATTGTCTCTTGTATCCAATTTTGCTATGAAAAACTGGGCAAGGTTCCTCCCTCAGGCCTGAGGGCTCACTCTACCAGAGGTACAGCTGCTTCCCTGGCTGCTGCCAGGGACATCCCTATTCTAGAGATATGTCAAGCAGCTACCTGGAAAACAGTTCACACTTTTACCAAGTATGACTCCCTGGACATCCAGGCTAGGAGTGATGCTCGGTTTGGCATAGCTGTGCTTCAGAGCCTATTTCCTAAGTAGGTTCTGTCCCTCCTCCATGGAGGTACTGCTTTGTAGTCTGCATATGTCAGAATACAGGAAGACTTCATATTTGTGTGAAGAAAAAATTACTCAACTTAGTAATGTTGTTTTTTCTAATGGAGTCTTGCTATATTCTGACCTCCCCCCTGCCTGCCCCTCTCAGAACCTCTATTTTTGGGATGTGTGTGGGCTGTGCAGTGTTGGCACTTAGTAGGTGCTCACCTTGTTGTTTTTCACCCCTCCTGTCTTGGGGTGATTTGGTGGTGTTTTTCATTTTTTGGGTCTCCTGACTTGAGTCTTTGTTTTGGGACCAAAAAATGTGTTCTTATGTTTAGTAGCCAGTTGGCTAGTGTAGGTTTACAGCTTCCACACAGGACCTCAGTGAGTTTAGCTCGTAAAGATCTGACAGTTTGAGTTTGAAGAACAGACAGAGTTTCAACCGAGCTTGAGCTCAGCGTTCCATGCCTGGCATGGAAAGTTGACTCTTTCACCTCTGGAGCAGTTCGAAGGTTGGGACTCACTGCATATGTCAGAATATAGCAAGACTCCATTAGAAGAAACAACATTACTAAGGTGAGTAATTTTTTCTTTCCTGCCCTGAACCTATAATCCTTTGCATGAGATACCTGAATAGTTTCCATGGTAACAGCTTGTGATATAAGTAAATGATTATGCCTTCAAAGTGGGTATAAGTGACATACTCAGACAGGTTGGGGGGGGGGGATCCTGTTTTAAGAAATTGCATTGTGTGTGTGTGTGTGTGTGTGTGTGTGTGTGTGTGTGTGTGTGTGTGTATATAAATAAAAAAAAAAAAAAGGAAGATCCAAGCTGGCCTGGTGGTACGGAGGGCTGAGGTGCCATGCTGACAACCTGGGTTCGGAAACAGGCAGATCGCTCGGGGGCTGACTGGGTGAGGGAGGATTGTGTTTGCAGGACTGCTCTCCTCCCTCAGGGAGGGGGGTTGCTGTGGCTGGCTGACTGCTGGCTTCGCAAGCAGCATCACCAGGAGAGGGAAGGAATCCCACATTCAGGGTGTTGAGGGAGCTTGCATATTGTGCCCCTTGTATGTTCATGGACTTGGGAGAAAATCGGCAGAAAACACTCCCAGCTGCAAAATGGCTACTGACGCCTTGCACTGGGGACTGGGCACCACACATGCACACCTGTGGCAGAGGATGATAGTGGAAAGGTAAGTCCTGGAGAAGCCCAGTGATTTTGGGGGGTGGTGGTAGGAAGTGGGCAGCCAGGGCAGCTCGGGAGATGGACTGGGGTGGGGAGAGAATGAAAGATCCAGAAATTAAAAAAAAAAAAAAAAAATTAGGGGGAATTTTGTGTAACTGAGTTGGGCTGATGCAAACAATATTATTTGATAGAAACCAGAAAAACCCTTTAACCAAGACTGAAAGTGCAGATGTCCTCTGAAATTTGTCTACAGCCACATAACCTGACTTTGGCCCATCAGTGTGGTGCAGCTTTTCACATTGAACAGGGACACATTTGGGGTCATGTTGAACCCTAATGGGTTTATCATTTTAAAAGACATTTCCATGTAAAATTGTTTGGGCTGCAAGTTGGACAGGGACATGTCTGGTCACTTGTTCAGATAAATACAGTAACTTGGGACTGAGACGTGCAGAATTTTAAGTCTGAAAGAGTCTGGAGCGGTAGAGCCAGGAGCCCCCTCTACAGATTTTGCTGGAGCAAGAGTCTCTTATCGAGAGCCTCCAATCAAGTGAAGACTCAAGCTGCAGAGCTTATTTAAAAGCTGGCGTCTTGTCAGTTGTATGCAAGCCAGAAAACATCAAGTTGCAGTAATTGAGGCAGGTGAGATAAAAGCAGGTATGTTTCTGCTGAGCCACAAATGTGCCTGGGGCTCACACTTCAAACCCCAGGAATCCCTCAGTGTGCTTACTAGTGCTCTCAGCCTGCAGATCTGAGCTGTCCTGGCGCTTAGAATGTTATGCTAATTGGAGAAACTTGAAAGGAAACTCAAAACTCTGCTGTGTGCTCATGCTCACCCTAGGGTCCTGTCCACACTACGCCTCTGTAGCGTTAGAGTGCCCAAACCGTTAACCGCCCAGCAGTTTGCGTTTTCAGAACGTTACGAAGGCGTTTCATCTTCGTTATTGAAACCACATATGGTGGTTTCAACAGCGAGATAACAAACTGGTCCTGCCTCGCAACGCTACTAATGGTAGGTGGACGGGTTGCAACTGTCCCCTGCAGGACCCGCAGCACGAGCTGCATTGTGGGATTGGGTGCCGTGGTAATGGTCGCCCGGTTCCCGAGGTGTGGACTGGCGGTACCAGTCACCATTGTACTGCTCCTGGCTATAACGGTTTCTGTCCATTATGGGATCTGAGCGGTGTAGTGTGGACGGGGCCCAACAGTCTAACGGCAGATTTATTTCTCTGTCTGAATTGTGCAGTTGCTCTGGAGTATTCACATCAGGCTGGTTTTTAGGTTTTTTTTTTTTTTTTTTTTGTATAATAGCATGTTTTTAGTTATTTAGGTATTTTATCGATAACTGCACAGTTAGGTAATTTTTTTGTATCTTTTTTTTTTTTTTTTTTTTTAAACTTTCCTTCTGTTCCCAGAATCTGGAGAAGGCTGTTTTTTCCGCGCAGTTCCCACTTTTAAGGACCCGCTTTTAAACTACTTTATTTTCACTAAATTACTAAAAATCTTAACTGCTTTGTGGTTTTTACTGTTTATTATCTCCAGTTCCTCTTTATTTGGGAACTAAGTCTGTTTTACAATTTAGCCTAACTAAATTGTCTGTTCGGCTATTTTTCTTTGTGGTTTCATTTTTTTAAGGGAACCAAACTGCACTTCATGTGTTTTTTAAATCCCTTTTACATATACAGGATTTTTCTCATTCAATTTTACTTGCACTTCCCTGGTTTGTCAGTGTTTGGCATGACTGACTGACCCCTTAAAAGAGGGGAACCTATAGGTTTTAAATTTGTAAACTTTGTGCCCTCGTGGCAATAGCAGACTTTCACGAGCTGGACTTAAAAGTGACTGGGTCCAGATGACGTCTTATTTGTTTTGTTTTTTTTCTTCCTGCCTTCCCTTGCTCCAGGTCAGCACTCCTTTGGGCTGCCTAGGTCCCCACTGTCACCCCTGCCCTGACGCTGGCCACCACCATCTCATAGTTGTAGGCCCCTGCGTAACCTGGATGTAACCCTTCGCCAGGTGGGTCCCCCTCCAAGGGAGATGGGTACCGGCCAGCACGCGCTACTTGACCCGGGTGCTGCTGAGGTGGATTTGGGCCACAGCGGGGGCTCTGCAGCAGTGGGAGCCAGTGACCGTCATCCGGTCGGCCATGGAGCACTTTTCCGCTTTGCTTCCTGGGGGTGTGATGTGCCACAACGTCGAGGCGTAAGCCAACGTTCCCCACGCCCCCCTTAGTGGGACCCCAGTGCGTTGCCATAACCCCAGCCTCTGCCAGGAGTCGGCAATGGCCAGGTCCCCAATCCACCCTCCCCCTGAGAGAAGGCGCGCAGTCTCAGGACGCTCTAGCCTTCTCTCCTCGGCTGGCCCTCCAGCGCCCCAAGTCCTTTCCCAAACCTGGGTTGCTGGCATTGAAAGCGGAAATCCAACTGCTGGGCTGGCTCAGAATACATTTTAATTTGTTGAAGTTTGTACCAGAAGGGCTTAGTCATTTTGGCTTCTCATTCTGCCATTAAGGATCCTAAAGATGGTTCAGAAGTCAGAGTGTCTGAATAGGGGAGCCCTGAACCAAGTTTGAGCAGGCACCAGAGTCTGCCTGCTAAATAAATATATATCGCTGTCCCTCCTCCGGAAGAAGAAAATAAGCTGCCACTGGACGAAAATAAAATGCCCTCAATAGAGGACATGACCTAAGACCTCTGTGCAGGCATGGGAAATGGTGCATGACCAAAAAAAAAAAAAGGTAGCGGTCCCTCCTCATGAAAAAGGAAAGGAGTTACTTGTGGATAAATAAAATGTCCTTTTTAGAGGACATTACTAAAGCATGGCAATTCTTTCTGGCAATTTCAGTAATGTCTCCTCTTCCTACCCCCCCGCCTCTCAAGTTTGTTTATTTGGGACAAAGTCAGTGAGCAAGCCTATTTACAATGATTTCCC
Organism: Neoceratodus forsteri; assembly: GCA_016271365.2. Lineage (NCBI taxonomy): Eukaryota > Metazoa > Chordata > Ceratodontiformes > Ceratodontidae > Neoceratodus > Neoceratodus forsteri. The sequence goes on from JADMNL010000030.1 coordinate 150,596,308, forward strand.
ATCATAAATAGGTACAAGGAGGCGCTAATGCTCAGCTAATCTCCACTTGGCTCTGTCCGACAGCCGTAAATAAAAGGCAGAGTTAAAGAATAACACCCTAGAGCTGCGAAAATTGTGTCGACGGGTGGAGGAGGCTAAGATGGAGGAATATCTAACCCCCATGCCCTCAAAGAATCAGCGGGCGACTGGAAAAACCGGGAAGAAGGGTGCGGCGGCCTCGGGAGGGGAGAATGCAGGCCTTGTCTCTCTTTCGGCCGCGAAGCTCGCAGCACTTGGAAAGGAGGTGACGGGGCAAGTGATTGCAGCCCCGGAGCCACGATTGACAAAGCTGGAAGATGAACTGGATGGCAGGCTACAGGAGATCTTGGAACAGCAAGCATAGCACGGAGCTAGATTAACGGAGGCAGAGGAAAGGATTTCAAGGCTGGAGGATGAGGTGCTAATGGTCCCTGGGCAAGTGTGCGCACTGCAGAAGGAGCTGGAGGAATTTAAGGAGGCATTAGACTACCAAGAAAATTATCACCGGTGGCTGAATTTGCGCCTGAGAGGCCTGCCAGAGGTGCTGGAAGGGAAGGATGCCTTGGATTTCTGCAGTAGGGTACTGCCAGAGTTGTTAGGTGTTGCTGTGAAAAATGGTCTGGTGAAAATGGAAAGAGCGCATAGGGCGGTTATGCTACGGCCACCGGCGGATCAGCCTCCCCGCCAGATCATCTTGCGTTTCCATAACTTCCAAGATCGGGAGGCATTCTTGAGAGAATATCTGGAGAAGGGGTCCTTAAGCTTCGAAGGTCACAGGCTGTTTCTGTCCCAGGATTACTCGGCGTGCCTATTAAAGAGGAGAAAGGCGTTTAATAGTCTCATGACCCAGCTGAGGAATTTAAAGATTGAAAACTTCTGGTATACCCTGCCACGCTTAAAATTAAACATGAAGAGGCGACATATTCTTTCTGGGAGCTTAGTAAAGCAGAGGAGTGTTTGAAGGGACTAAGGAGAAGAGTGAGTTGAAAGACTGCCAGCGAGCTGGGAGAAGTTGGAGGCTTGAGATGGCTGGAATTTGCCTCTGGTGGAGTGACATTAATGTTGGTTTTTTGTTCACAATAGAAATATGGCTTCCTGTTTGAACTGTTGGCGCCGTTGCGACTTATCTGTTTAGGAGACCTGTGAGGAAGGAGAAATGGCTGCCGGTACTCTTTATGCAGCGGAGAGATAATGAATGTGGGAGGTGGGACTCGGGCAAATCTCCCTCTGCCTTGTTCCTCTCTTATTGATTCTCCGAATGCAGTCGACATTGAGAACTCGTTCGAAGGCAGGGATTGAAGAGAGAGAGGCCCTGAAGCTATGGACTGGTACTGCAAGGTAGGAGCGAGGGTGGGCCTAGCGCGTGTAATTAGATGATGGCGGCCTGGCTCGCTGCCCCTAAGTGTGATATCCCACGGCCTCAATTATGCTGTTTCTTTTTGTCTCCTCACTTCCATATAATTACCTGGGTTAAGCTGGAACTTGGGGGGAGATGGAGGAGGGAAGGGGAAGCTGGTGGGATGGGAATAAAGGGGATGAGAACAAGTCTGGGGTGTGCTGAACCGCCGAGGTTACCCTGCTAATCTATGGGTTTTTGGAGGGATGGAGGAAGAAGAAATTGTGGAGTAAAGAGGTTGGAGCAGGAGATCTGAAGGGAATGGGAGGGGAGCGGGTCAGCGGTATTTTAGTAGACAATATGAAGTGAGGTTCTGGGTTAGACGCGTTGAGATGCTGCGTGTGTGTGCTATCATATCTGCCACCGCTCCCTCGAACGATGAAAGGAGCCATGTGGAGGATTAAAAGTGTGGAATGCAGACTGACCTGTCTGGGGTAGGAGTGGACATGCAGCGTCTGTATCGGCAGACAATGGTAGAAGAGGGGAGAGAGGCATGGAGAGTGTGCACTTATGGGAAGGTGAATCGGGGGATAAACCAGGGATATAGCTGTCAGGTAGGGGACGAAACAGCCTGAAGTGTTTGGGGGGGGGTTCCCCTGTTTTGTTTTCAGGGTAAGATGCCACACCGGTCTTTCCAGAAGGGAGAGAGAGTGCTGCTGGTGAAATAAAGGACTAAAAGAAGCTCTGGATCATGAATGTGATTGGGGTGTGTGTGTGCAGCAGCTATTTTCAGAAAAGACTGTAAAAGTGTTAGATCTCTTGGGGGATAAATGGACTATGATGCAGAGAGCGATAGAGGGAGGGGGTCATGGGGGAGTCGGGAAAGACTATGGATTGGGGGTGAGAAGTAGAGAAGGAATGCTTAACTATTTCATAAAGTGGGAGTGAGGGAGAGGGACGATGGGAGACCGGTGATTTGGGGCCTAGAAGTCACTCTGATGGGGCCGTAGGGAAGGGGGATTCTAAGAGGAAGGGAACTTGGCTGCTGGGGGGAGCGGCAGGACGCGCATCTCAGTTGTGGAGGAGTGCATTTCTATCTGTTCGTTTATTTCTCTAGGATAAACACTTGTGCTATGTTAGCAATTAGTGTAACTGGAGGGGGAATTGTCGTGGGAAGGTTGAGTGGGGTGGGGTGGAAAAGGGCCAGGGAGGGAGGGGAGGATGGTGGGAGGAAGGAGTTATGTCAAAGTTATAGAGTTAAAAATGTTATTACTGTTAGGATGGTTGCTGTGGTTATTGTAGATGTTTGTTTTTTTTGGTTTTTGTTTTTTTTTTTCTCTTTTTCTTTGGATGCAATCGAATGAGTGGAAACTGAAGTTAATATGCAAGCCAGTTCTCAAATACTATGTAAAGATGCAAGGGTGCAAGGGCACTATGAAGGAGAAGTGGCGGGAGCGCGGAAAGACTAGGGCGGAGAAATGGGGGCTGCAGTAAATCTTAATGTTATTTCTTGGAACGTAAAAGGTATAGGGAGCCCAGTGAAGAGGACTGCGCTCCTGACCGCATTGAGGCGGAGGGGGGCACAGGTGGCGCTGTTACAAGAGACTCACCTGACAGATCTAGAGCACGCTAAGCTAGTACGAAATTGGGTGGGAAGGTGCTTTGCGGCCTCTTACTCCTCTCATAAGCGGGGAGTAGCAATACTTCTACACAAGGGATTGCTGTTTGATGTGAAGAGGGTGGTAAGAGATCCAAAGGAGGGCAGATATATTTTTGTTACGGAAATGTGGCGAGGGGAAGTGCTCAGGTTTGGATGTGTGTATGCGCTGGCAGTGCATGACTCGCAGTTTTATACCTCTTTACTGGGCTTGCTTGTTAGGGAGCAATTCCCCGGGCTTATTCTAGGGGGGGGGACTTTAATTGGACCATGGATGCGTCCATGGATCACTCTGCTGGGAAGGGGCAGGTGACGGAAGCTATGTGCCAATGATTGGTTGGGATGGCAGACCTGGACATGGTGGATAGTTGGAGAGCGGTTAATCCCAGTGTGAGAGAATATACATTCTACTCCAACCCCCCTAAGACTTGGTCCCGTCTGGACTATATTGTCTTGCCTAGAGGCTGGATGGATAGGATTGAAGAGATAACCCACAGTCCTGTTTTCATCTCAGATCATGCTATGGTTATCTTAAAAATATCTGGCAGAGGGGCGGAGAATAGGCTAAGTACCTGGAAGTTCCCTACATATCCGATTAAGGATCGGGCATTTAAGGAATATCTAGCAGAACAGTGGAAGCTATATGTGAAGATGAACTCTACGAATGAGGTTTCTAGTACTACCCTCTGGGAGGCGGGGAAAGCCTTTATGAGGGGAGCTATTATAGCCTATGTAGCCAAAATCAAGAAACAGAGTAGGAGTAAGAGGGAGGAATTGGAGAGGCAAGTGAAACTATTGGAGAAGTGGGTAGGTGGAGGTTAAAAGGGAGAAGTTGCTAGATCTTTAGTAACAGTGAGGGAGGCTCTTAATGCGCTATTAAGGGAGGAGGTTGGGAAGGCCTGGTTTTATTGTCAAAGAAGGGTGTTCGAATGGGGGAATAAGGCAGGTCCTATGCTAGCAAGATTAATGAAAGGGGGTAGGTGCTCTACGTGGATTTTGAGGGTTAAGGGAGCAGCGGGACAGGTTTTTGATAACTCGAGGGACATAGTAGATTGCTTCAGAAGTTATTATGAAGGACTGTATGGAGCAGGGCATAGTGGGAAGGAAGAATGTATACGGAAGTTCTTAGATGAGGTGCCCCTGCAAAAGGTCACAGATGAACAGAGGGAGCTGCTAGGCCAGCCCATCTCAAGAATGGAAATTCTAAGAGCTATACAGAAACTACAGGAGGGTAAGGCCAGTGGGCCGGATGGTTTCCCTGTTGAGTATTACAGGATTCTAGGGGGACAACTGGCAGATACCTTGTGTAAGGTATTTAGGGAAAGAGAGGAGGGCGGAGTCCCGGAGCTACCTGATTCTTGTTATGAGGCAAATATTTGCTTAATACATAAGGGGGAACAGAATGAGTCGGATTGCACGGCATACCGGCCTATTTCTCTCCTCAATGTAGATATGAAAATCCTGGCCAAGGTCCTGGCCATCAGGTTAGAAAATGTTCTGCCGGGGGTGGTTCACCCAGACCAGACCGGGTTCATCAAGGGGCGTCAGTCTTACCATAATGTGAGGAGACTGTTAAATGTCATATGGCGAGCGGGTCAGAACAGAGGAGGGATGGGAGTGATCTCCCTGGACGCCGAAAAAGCGTTTGATAGGGTGGAGTGGAAATATCTTTTTGGAGTAATGGCCCGGTTTGGTCTGGGGGACTCGTTTATAGGCTGGGTTAAGGAGCTATGTATGCTAAGCCGGTCTGTGAGTCATGGTCAATGGATGCCTGTCCGAGAAGTTTTCCCTAGGGAGGGGTACGAAGCAGGAGTGCCCATTGTCCCCTCTATTGTTCGCTTTGGCGATCGAACCCTTGGCCATATGTCAACATGTGGGGGTGATGGGGGTAAGAGATGTGAAGGGGAGGGAGCACAAGGTGGTGCTATACCCCGATGATTTGTTGTTTTTGGGAGATCTGCATAGCTCTATGGGGCACCTAATGAATATTATTGAGAGGTTTGCCAGTTTCTCCGGATACAAGATCAATATTAGGAAATCTGAAATCATGGGATTCCCAGATGTGAGTCAAGAGGTGCGGCGAATGGGATTTAAGGTGGCTCAAATGGACTTTAAGTATCTGGGGGTACGGATAGGGCGGAGATGGGAGGAGCTATATAGGCTGAATTATTATCCCCTGATAAAAATGATCCTAGCAGACCTCAAGCGCTGGACGCCGCTCCCTGTGTCTTGGATAGGAAGGATTAATCTCATAAAAATGAATATTATGCCCTGCATTATATATCCTATGCAAATGCTTCAGCTGAGGTTGACAATGAGGGATGTGAAACGATTAGAGAAAGGGTTCTCTGAATTTATATGGCAAGGTAAGAAGCCCAGAATTAGTTTGAAAAGGCTCAAGGCAGATAGGACTAAGGGGGGCCTAAATTTCCCGGATCTAGGCACTTATATAGGGCGGTGCAGCTTAGAGGAATAGCAGACTGGGTGCATAGACCAGACGTGGCCAGTTGGGTAGGATTGGAACAGGAGGGGATCCCAGGAAGGCTCACAGCTTACCTTCATAGCAGGGGTTTGCGAGCATATAGGACTTTGGGGAGTGGGAACCCATTAGTTAGGGAAACATTAGAGGCTTGGGACCGCTTGTGGAAAAGGGAGGGGTTCCCTCTGAGGGAGACTGTGCTACTCCCAATAGCACGGAACCCTTTTTTCGTACCAGGGATGGAAGACAAGGGGTTTGTAGAGTGAGAGGGGAGGAGTACATACATAGGGACTCTGGTGGAGAAAGGGGAACTATGTGAGTTTGTTGGGATACAGAGGGATATGAGGTTGGGGGCGTCTCAATTGTTTCGGTACTTGCAGGTGAAAGCATTTGTAGGAAAGATGGGAGTGGGAGATAATGGAGGATTATATTTGAATAGGATAGAGCAGATGGTATGTCAGGCTAAGAGAGATCCTAAAGGATTTATTGGAAAAGTGGCTAAACAAGACAAACAGAATTTACCAGATCTGATGGAGGCCACAAGGGCTCTCTGGGAGAAGGATTTAGGGCAACAAATTTCGGAGCAGAACTGGAGGACGGTCTTAGGAATGCCGGAAGGGATTATGGTGTGTAACAAGTTCAAGGAGACGTTTTATAAATTTCTGCATAGGATATATTGGCCTCCAGTGGCGGTACACAGAGTCCATCCCGCGGTGTCACCTATGTGCTGGAGGTGCAATAAAGGACTGGGCACCTTCTTCCATTGCTTTTGGACATGTCCAGTACTGGTGAAGTTCTTGGGGGGAGGTAGTGCAGGAGGTGAACAAGGTGGCAGGGGGACGACTAAGGCGGGACCCACTTACTTGCCTGTTTGGAGTTGGAGTTGAAGTAGTGGAAGGAGAGGAGGAGTGGTTGCCGTTATTGAGATGGACAAAAGTTTTATTTGTAATAGCGAGGCACTGTATACAGAATACTTGGGTCACCGGAAATGGGCCTACGGTGGTGGAATGGCGGAAAATGGTTATCTGCTCGCTTGCATTAGAGAGAGACTTACCTGGGCTGTGAGAGATAGAGGAGTTGTTCCTGAGGGAGTGGGCCCCCTTTCTGGCGTCCCTGAGTGTGTCTGAAAATCTGATGCTTCGTGTAGGGCTTAACATTTAGGCGACAGAATAAGCTTTCTCTCTCTCACTGGGATAAGGACCTGCTGCTTCTAGAGGCGCTCCCTCTGACATTGATACTGTGCACAGAATGAAACAATAGACATGGATAGCCTATGGCGTGGGTTAATACTTGAATATACATGGTAGTCTGGATGATATTGCACACTCGATTGCATCCAAATTAGTTGTATTAAATGAGTTAAAGGATGGCGCATGATAACTTGTGTCAATATGGGAAATGTATTCTTTTTTTTTTTTTCTTAATGTGTTAGGAATGTTTGTCTGTCTATTTGCACTGCTGTCTGTCGAAGTTTGTTTTTTATGTGTATTGTTCCAAAGAGAATTTTCTCAATAAACAGAGTATTCAAAAAAAAAAAAAAGGTACAAGTTGCATATAAAATACATAAATAACATACAATTTAAGAAGACTTGAGTACATTGACAGTAAGGATCAAGCAACATACAGTATATTGCACAGACCTATTTAAATGTATTGTCTCTAACCACTATTGTGTGATAAATGCATCTTTTACAGTGAGCAGTAACTGACAATAGCCATGCCCTTATAACTGTAAGGGAAGGAAATTGTTCATCCTTCAAGCAAAATCTGGCTGGCAAAGAATTCCATTCACAAGGGATCAAATGGCTGTAGAAATAAGTAGCCCTTAATAAGTTGGACCTTGGAATTACCAGCTCCACTAGGTTTGAATTCCTTAAGGAACTTTTCCATGTCCTATACTCTAAACATTTCTACCAAATAATCAGAACATCTCTGTGAATACTTTTCAGTGCAAACAGTATTTTATGTAATTGTTGCCTTTCATGTAGAGAAGTCCAGTCTAATTGATTATAGAGTGGTATACATTTGTCTCATATGAGCCATTCCTTTATGTAGTTCCAGTTTTATAAGCTTATCCTTTGTACAGTACTCATGCATGATATCTGCATAATCTAAAATTGGGAAAATTTGTGGCTCCACTGTCTTTAGTTTCTCAATCCAAGCACCCCTTATGTCGATATAGTGCTCCTAAACATTTCCCAACCTTATTTATCAATTTGGTCACGTGTAGGTTTCCTGATCCTATCGTATCCATCCAATACCCCAGATACTTATAACCCTCTTTGTTCCAGTTTTGTACCTTTCAATGTGTAAATATGTAAAGAACTATTAATAGGGTCATTCAGTTTACTCAAAGACCCGCTCACCATCGGATTTGTCTTAGTTGAATTTGATTTCAAATGGGACAACTTAAAAGTCTGAAGTTTATCAAACATCCACTTAAATTTTGGCTGGACAGCCTTAAAATCAGAGGCACATAGCTGGTAGTTTATACCTCTGCTGTAACCTCCCCATCCCCCTCAGATATACTCTAAAAAGAAGAGGACCCAAGACGGATCACTGCAGAACTCCCCTTCTAATAGTTGTAACTCTGGAATGACGTCCATTTACCATCGTACTTTGCTGTCATCCAATCAAATAATTTTGGAACCAAGTTAAAGCCTCCGGTCCCAGCCCAAGATCACCCACTTTCTTCAGCAATATTAAATGATCTGCGATGTTAAAGACCTTGGAGAGGTCAACAAAGATGGCCCGGGAACGTTCCTAAGTCCCATAGCTTTGTTGATGTCATCCAGGACTCTTGACACTGCAGGTACGGTATTGTGTGTTTGTTTTTTTTTTTGTTTTTTTACAGAAACCTAGTTGATATTTATCGGCCACATTTTTCACCATCTATAAAGGTCTGCAGCTGTTTAGCTACCAACTTTTCCAGAAGTTTGGCTACTACAGAAAGAAGGGATTGGATAGGGGTCTGTAGCTGGTCATTGGGTCAGGGTGTTCCCCCTTTAAAAATGGGGATAACCCTGGCTCTCTTTCATCCCTGGGCTCTCTCACCTTTCGTCAGTGACTAATTAAACCTATGTATGTTGGGTGTTCTGCAATTTGTAATGCTAACTACTTTAAAAATCTCTAGGGTAAACCATCTGGTCCGCAGCTTTTACCTATTTATAAGTTCAAAAGTTGGTCCTGAACCTCTTCATCAGAGACATTATGAAAAGTAAATTTATTACCAGCTTCTTGGACAAAATTCTTTATGTCCATCTTCTCATCCTGCTCCCCATCTCCACTAGTGTCCAACATTCCTTTAACCCTTTCCTGCTTCTGTACTTCCCTAGTGATCTAGTGTGCGCGCCTCTTGTCCCTCCACCACTCTTGCAAGAGCAGCTTATGTGGAGGAACTGGAGAGACGTGCAGAGGAAAGCAGGATGAGTGAAGAGCCGAGCAGCTTATGATGAGAACTTTGCAATGGTGACTACTTCTGGACCACGACAGAGCCGGGTGGCAGCAACTTCAAGTATGACAGTGTGGCAGTGAGATTATCGAGGACCCTGAAACCGTCTTTTTTCTATTTAAGAAAAAGACAACTTAGTGACGCAGTTTTGGCAGTGAGAAATTGATTGTAGGGCCGGGTGCCTAAAACACATTTTGGGCAGTTGGCGGTTCAAAAAATCACAAAAAAAAATGCAGTGACATGGCAGTCACTGAAGCAGTGGAGCCAAATGAAAACACAAAATACTGAGCTAAAAAAGATTTGGTGAGTGAAATAAAGGGGCCTAAGGCAGATTACTGCTGGAAAAGTTTAAAGGGGGGGGGGTGAAACTGAAAGGTGGCAAGGACTGTGACCTGGGTTTTAATAATAAAAAAAAAAACACTTGGGCAGAGACCACAGTGGGGGAAACAAGTGAAATGGATAGGAGGGACCGTGACCTTTTTTTTTTTTACCCAAGAAAAGCTTGAAACGTACAAAAGAAAAAAAATAGAAAAACTTGGCAGAGATCACAATGGGGAAACAAGTGCAAGGGGTGGGAGTGAGGGTGGGAAGGATCACAACAGTGGTTTTACCTCAGAAAAGCTGGACATTTATTTTAAAAAAAGAAAACTTTGGCAGAGAAACATGTGAAAGGGATGGGAGGGTGGGTGGGAAGGACTGTGTCCTCAGTGTATATCCTAAGAAAAGCTGGATTTATGGAACAAAAAATAACTTCAACTGTGTGGGGGGAAATGAAAGGGATTTGAAGGTGTGTGCTCTGTCTTGTGTACTGACTGTGTGCCAAGAAACAAAAGCTGGTCACTGAGTGTGTATGTGGCCAAGTCGAAGGCCTGCTGTCTGGGTGGGAAGGTGTAACTGGGTGTTTCGTTATTGTATATAGCTGGGAAAAAAAGACGACAAAAACTACCTTAGCAACTGGGTGGGAAGGTGATACCTGGGGGAGTCCGAAGACAGGTGTATTCTTATAAAAAAGACAAAAAAACCTTCTCCTGAAGCAATGGGTGGGAAGGTCTGTTAACTGGGTGAGTACCAAGACACTGATATTTTGTGAGGGGGAAAAAAGTGTTTTTTATTTTGAGAGGTGGGAAGGTCTGTAGTTTGCCTGGCTGCAGACAGTTAAATGGCACATGCATCCTTGTTGAAAAGAAAGCAACCAAACATGGAAGAGGCCCTTGGGGAAGAAGTTATACCAGAAAAAAAAGGCTACATGACAAAGGAGGTGTACTAGGCACACAAGACCCGGCACCAGTACTTGAGCCACGAGACTTAACAGTTGATGAGCCAGTCACAGTAGACAGTGCATCATCCTGCAGCAGCTCCTGTAACGAGCTAAATTCTAGCAAAGGTGGCTAACCATATAGGGCTGGCTGCTGTTTAACAAAGACAGTGGTCAGATAAGCTGTTCTGTTTGTAAGTTTTATGGATCCTTGCCTTTTAAAAGCAAGACATCGACCATAATAAGACATTCTGGCAGCAGTGCTTCTACTAAAGCACTGAAAAAAAAATGGAGTGTGAATGTTGGCAATAGAAAAGGCTACTGCAGAGTGCTGAGCAACTTAAAGGGCTTTTGAGAATCGTGTATTTTGTTGCTGAAAATGAACTGCCTAGCACAACGTTTATCAAATGTGTGCAGTGCCTGAAGGAAATGGAATGTTTGTTCCTGAAAGACTTCGGAGCAGATGGGGCTTACGGTGCCTACATGAATGCAGATGGACTCTGAAATGCATGAGGCTCTTGCACAGACTATGGCGGAGAAGCTGGACCTTGCTGTAAAGAACAGATCAGTGGTAAGCTTGTTACTGGATGAGTTCACAGCCATCAGTAATAGAAAGAGACTCATAATTTACGTACGATACTTAGACAACGATACACCATATACTCACTCTTACAGCAACACAGAAGTCAACGATGGAAGGGCTGAGACTATTTATGGGCACTTTGTCAACTTCTGAACGACAAGGGCATCACTGGTATAAAGGTTGCTGCTGTCTGTGCTGGTGGAGCATCAGTTATGCTGGGTTGTTTTCAAAGTATAGTGCAAAATTAAGACCTGATTATAACCCTGAATTGACTGGAGTACATGGTATAGCCCATTGGTTGTCTTTGTATGCCAGTGATGCAGCTCAGTCTGGAACAAGTGAAAAAATATTGAGACTTGCGGTCCATTTTCATTTTCCTCAGCAGTTCTGTTTGTTAGAAGCAACAAATTGCATGAACTTCAGAAACTGCTGGAAAAAACAGTTCTGAAATACTGTCCGCCTCATGCAGTTCGGTGGCTGTCCATTTATGATGCAGTGTCTGTGTGCAGGACTCTTAAATTGTTAAGAGATGTGTTGAAACATTTGCCTTCTTCCAGTTCACCGGATCATGACAAAGCAAAAGGACTGTTGCTGTGTGTACGTTAGTTTAACTTTGTGGCTCCTTCTCATGTAATGGTGGATATTTTGTCATATATTGTCTCGCTTTCAAAACATTTCCAAAGGGAAAACCTTGATTTCTCCACTGTGCTACCAATGGTCTCAAGTACTAACGAGGCTATAAGATCTGTAATTGAAAACCCAGGTTTATCAGAGACCATTTTTCCATACTGGTCCTTTTTTTTTTTTTTTTTGTAAAATTTTTTGTGTGCAGACAAGAACAAGAAAGTGCACACGTACTTTGCAGACTGTAGTACAAAATGCATTTACATCTTTTGCAACATGGAGTGTTACAGGCAGGGGAAGTAGGGCACAGATGCTCATTATAATGCATTCACAAGGCTAGAGCACTGTGTGAAATACATACATTGTGCATAGGTTCCATCAAAACTTGCATTAAGTTTATATATTTCTGCTCCCCCCGGGCTAGAGGTCCTCCACCCCATTCTTGGCCAACACTGCCCCCTAGGTCATACCACTAACAAAGTCTGGTAGTTTTCAGTCTCCTTATAAAGGAGAGGCCTTTCTTCATGGCTCTGACCAGGGGGCGCCACATGCTCTCGAAGGTATCCTGCCTCCCATTGGCAGTGAGGTGGATCTTTTCCAAGTTGATACACTGCCTCATGTTGTTGGCGCACTGTTGGATGGTGGGAGCACTCCCCGCCATCCATGACTGCGCGATTGTCTTTTTTGCATTTACCATCGCCAGTGGCCACAAAGGGCTTGGACTTCTCCTCTGTGGACAATATGGGTCAACCCCCAGCATTAATTCAAGATGGGGTTTAGATGGGCTATAGTAGCCTAGTACTCATTTCATAATGTTATGCACTTCATGCCAGAATGGCGCAACCTTCTGACAGGTCAGAGCCAGGTGAACAAAATCGGTACCAACCTCTTGACATTTTAGGGCAGTTACCAGAACTGTCCGGGTTCGTGGCATGTAACCTCACCAGAGTGAGAAGTCCTGTGCATGAAGTTGAGCTGTACCTGCCTGAGCTTATTACTACAGGAGCATGAGGCCAAGCGGTTTTATTGCCAGTTCCCATGTGTAGGGGTAAATCTTAGTGGAGAAGTCCTTTTCCCACTTTGCTACAATATTGTCACAGGCTAGTAGATTCATTCCTTGCAGGATTTTATAGTAAGTTGTGAGTGACCTCTGGCAGGGCTGGGGCCTATACAGTTCTTCCTCAAAAGGTGAGGGCTGCGCCTACCCGTGTGCTGTCTAGCATTTCTCCCAGCCTACATTTAACTGAGAGATAAAGTAGTCCTCTGGGTCGACACCTGTGTTGTATGTGAGTGGGGTGAGGCGGAGAAGAGCTGGGCATTGAAACTGCCGGAGAGATCTTCCTCCTCCAATGTGATCCAGGATGGTTTGACTTTCCCCCTTCCCCAGGCATATAGGCCAGTTGTGCCACCCAGTAATAGTGCTGAAAGTTTGGGAGACCAACACCACCCCTCCCCCCCCATGATGCTTCTTTTAATGCATGCCGATTTCCCCCACCACAAAAACCTCTAGATAATAGAGTTTATTTGCTTAAAGTGCACTAGTGGGATCTGGACAGGCAGTGACTGATATAGATATAGGCACCTGGGCAGCAGCATCATTTTTACTGCATTTACCCGACCTAGCAGTGAGAGCAGCAATGTTTGCCATAGCTCACAGTCCTCCATTTACTTTTGCATCAGGGGTTTGTAATTTAGACTGCACAAAGATCTTATTTTGGCAGTGAGGTATATACCCAGGTACTTTAGGCAATCCACCAACAGCAACCAGCCCCCCTCCAGGTTTGCAGTTAGCTATGTTCTCTACAGTTGGCCAACTGGGAGGATCTCACTTTTGTCCAGTTGACTTTGTGCCCAGATATTACTCTGTATTTCTTCAGAAGAGCATGCACCATTGGTAGGTTTCCTGCTGGGTTCTGAAGGTATAGCAGCAAATCGTCTGCATACAGGGTGATCTTATGCTTCCCCCCCCCCCCCGAAACCCCAGATGGTGTTTTGGGCTCTGATTGCTGTCACCAAAGGCTCCAGAGATAGAACGTATAGAAGAGGGAATAGAGGGCACCCCTGCCGGGTCCCGCAGTCCAACATGAAGGATGAGGTCAGCTCTTCACCACAATTTGAGCTGTGTGGGAGGTGTACATTACCTTAATCCAGTTTCGCAGGGTCTCCCCCACCCCCATATGCCCCAGGGTTTCAAACATATACCTCCACTCCACATGGTCAAAAGCTTTCTCTGCATTTAGAGCCAGTATTGCCGCTCCATGTTTCTTGGAAGTTTTGCCCCAGGAATATATGATGTTGAGCATACGGCGAATCTTATGCTTTCCCTGCCTCCCCTTTACAAACCCTGCCTGGTCTGGGTGGACCAGGTATAGGAGAATCTGCTCCAACCGACTTGCAGTCATCTTAGCCAGGATTTTGTAGTCGATCGTAAGGAGGGAGATGGGATGGTACGACCCACATTGCAGGGGATCCTTCCCTTGTTTTGGGAGAAGTGTTATTGTGGCTGACCATGTGGAAGGAAGTAGTACATCTTTTTCCAGGCTGTCCGTCAACATTTCCCACAGGGGTGTCTGCAAGGTTCAGAAAAATGCTTTGAAAAAGTCAATGGGTAGGCTGTCTGGACCAGGGACCCTCCCCCCCCCCTCAGCATTTTTATGGCCTTGTGCAGGTCCTTCTCTGAGAGTGGAGCCTCGAGGTCATGTGCATCAGCCGGAGCCAGTAATGAGATGGGTGCCTTTTTTTAAAATTAGTCTGTGCTGAGGGCGTTGCCTCTGAAGTATATAAGGCCTTAAAAGGCTCCAAACATGGCTCTTATCAAATGAGTAGATGCTATCTGTCCCGTCTGGGTCTGGAGCTGTCCTATGGTCCCCTCAGCTGACATGCTAAATACAACCCCCGTCTCCATCGAAATAAGTGCCCACCTGGGCAAGCAAAATGGAGCGTTCCACCTAGCCACTACTTGGTATATTAAATTTTCCTTTGAGTGTGTGGATGACCGTGTTGAGGGAGGGGCTTGGCCTATGCCTATGGACCTCCTCACAGGCTGCAATCTTGATTCTAAGTTTTTCCATCTCCCCTCAGAGACCGGTTTCTTATGGGCTGAGTATGCAATTACCTGCCCTCTGATATAGGCCTTGAGTGTCTCCTACCGTGTCCCATGGGAGGTTCACCTCTCCTGTTCAAAAGCAGGAATTCTTTGATTGCAGTTGCTGCATACTTAATGAAGCCCTCATCTTTTAACAATGGGTTTAGTCTTCACAGCCAGCTTGAGGGTGGGGAGCCAGCACCCAGGATGGGCATTAACAGGTGTGATCGGAGATCACAATTGAGTATTTAGAGACACCCATTTGCTGTATTAATGTGGGGCTGACCAGCAGCCGATCCAGCTGGGCATACGACTGATGAGTATAGGAATAGAAACTATATTCCTGCTTGGTTGGATGCATGTGCCTGTATATATCCACTAAGAAAAACATTTCTTCGGGCATCCCAGTGCTCTAGTATTTTTAGACACTGACACAGGCGTCTGGTTAGCCCTGTCTCCCACCACATCCTGCACATAGTTATAGTCCACCCCCCCTCCCCATGTCCAGGGGCCTGGAAGAGTGGTCATGTCCACTGCCAGCTTTTGAAAAAATCCATGGTCCTCCATGTTAGGCGCATACACTGACCCCACAGAAAAACTCCCGCTCCCTCCATTGTTATGTTGGCTAGGACATATCTACCCTTTGAATCCCTTCTCTCCTGGTTCACTGTAACCCTGGTGCTTTTTCGGATGGCGACCCCCCCCCCCCAGGCCTTAGTGGAGAAACAGAATGTAAGCCATTTGCCTCCCATACTGCCTTCCATTTTTTCAGCTTCATTGCAGGACATGTGGGTTTCCTGAAGCAGTAAGACCTGAACTTGAGACCTCTTGGCCTCAGACTACCCTTTTCCACTTAACCACAGACTTCAACCCATTAACATTCCAGGTTGCAATGTTTGTGTCAACCATTTTCACAGTGGTATTCACACATTTATTACCCCATACCCAAACACTCCCTCTCCCTCCACACTTTGAATTACTTTTGACTCTAGAACATGTTGCACTTTGTCTGCCTTTTTTTGACTGTAATCCCCCAACTGACCTGAAACCCCCTCTCCTCCCCCCAATACATGTACCCCTTTGGTAATAACATCACGAAATAAACATATAACTGTATGTACCTACAACTGTGACTCCCCCCCCGGCTGGACTTAAAACTGCCCTGCCAACAATCCCCTGCAAATTTGTGGTGGGTATATGAAATATCTTACTCCAAATTTAGTGCATGTGTCGGGCATGTCACTTATACCCTCATACCCCACCGCGAGTCATACCCCCGGTGCCCACCCCTCAATAGTACTTACCAGAGCTAGCGTACTTAGCAAGAGTGAGTCTCTTGGGGGTTTCTAACCAAACTGCAGCTAACAGTTAAGAGTGAGGGATGGAAAGCTCTGAGAAAAGTGAACTTCTTCTGAAAGGAGGCACGAGGGCATAAGTGTGCCCCCCCCCCCATCCCATCCCTCATCCCACATTGTGACATCACCTTACAGATTTGGGGCACTACTCCCACTCATCAGATGCCCAGCATTATCAGGTGGCTTGTACCCCTGCCCCTCCACCTCAACGGAAATGGTCTGTGGTGCATTGAAGTTCCCTAAATCAGAAGAGCATACACTTAAACAGCAGTGTGTTACCTGTATAACATTGATTAATAAGCCCTGCACAGGGAGGAGCCCTTGCATGGGTCAGTTAGTTGCTGTGGTCTTTGCCATGAGTCAGCCACCTTATCCTAGGATCCTGGCCCGTCATCACCCATGCCCCAAACATATAAGAGGGATCAAACAGTTTTTCAGTGCTGAGCACACCATGAGGCAAGTCCAAGGCTGGAGCAAGCAGTTGCGGTAGCCAAATAACCGGGCTCCTACTTGCTGAGTTACCATATCTTGGTGGTTAGCAAGAGAGGCATTCACACACAGTTTAAGGGTGTGCTGGGATTTAGGTCTTGTGATAATCACCCTTGCAGATGCAGTGGCGACCTCCGACCAGGCCTCCAACCCCTGCACCCTGGCCGCTTCGTGGTAAATCGCATGATTAGATTGAGGCCTCTCGTTGTTGCTGAGGCTTTACAAGATTGCCTCACTCTTCCCTAGTCCACATCAGTCTCCCGGACACTCTGTACATTTACTATCAAGGGATCAGTTAATCCAGAGAGCTGTTAACTGCTCACATCCTCCCTTCACTATTCCCTCCCCCCCCGCAGGATCTCGAAACAGAGTAAAGTATAGACAACCCCAATACTCATCTGGCAGCTGTAGAGGAGGACGGTGATAGCAATCTTCCTTCTGCTGTTTTAACCTCCTTGTCAACCCATTGTTCGGCTTCCAGGTGCTCTGTAAACATCTTCAGCGGTCTGCCTGGCCTCTCCACACGCAGCTTCACTTGATACAAGAAAGCAAAAGACCAACCTAAGGAATGCAGGTGAGACTTCACTTTATTGAACTTTTGCCTCCCTACCTGCATTTGCCTACTGTAATCTTGATGCACCAAAATTCTGCTGTTGCCGATCTGAATAGGACCTTGGGTTTTTGTTCTACTTAGCACTGCTTCTTTGTCAGTGTAACGTAAATACTTTATCGAGCAGTGCCTGGGTTGTTCATCAGGTTTTGGAGGAGGCCCCACACGATGTGCCCTTTCTACATCGTATTTTTCAGTCTCTTGTCTTCATTAGTTTTTTTTACCAACCATCGGTGTATGGCTTCTGTTGGGATTCTGCCCCCTGTCCCCTCCAGCAGGTGACTATTCAGAGGTTGGATCTACGGGACCTATTCTCTTGGTCATCAACACGGCCCTGTAGATACACCACAGCTTCCTTCATCTGGCTCCTCTCCCTAGATGTTGAAGCCAGAGAGTCCTCCAGCTCGCTCACCTGATTTTCCAGCACCATAAGCTTTGTTGTGTGCTTTTTGGAAGTTTCAGTAAGGCCAGTGACTAGACTATGCAGGTGAGAGATTTGGGCCGTGATGTTAGTGAATCATGCTCGTATTTGGATTTTCATGCTTGTAAGGGTTGCAGGAACCCCTGCCAGAGATTATTCCAGCTCAGTCACACCGCACTCTACCTCTACGGCTGCTAGGGCCCGTAAACGTGTTCTGGTTTCTGGCCCAGCTTGCTGATCTTTCTGAGCTTCCATAGATTCAAAATTTAATTTTAGTTGCTTACTTTTGCACTTTCCTGCTGCCATTGATACTCGTGCACCTTTATTAGTGTGGCTGTTTGCTCTTTGCTCACATCAGCACACGATAGAGATGATTTCACAAGTGTGCGCTCGGGGAGCTCAAATAAACTGCTGCCACCATTTCCAAGCACTAGCCATGCTCCCTTGCTACTGATCTTGAAGACAATAAATACAAAGGTGATAAACTCTTCGACATTCACACTCGAAGACCTCAGCAAGGCTGTCGACACAGTAGACCATACTCTACTGTTGGAGAGCCTGCAAAACATCTGCTTCTCTACATCAGCTTTGAAATTTTTGTGCAGTTATCTGGCTGGAAGACTACAACAAGTCAAGGTAGAAGGCCTGTATTCAACAAGTACCACGAGCTTCAAATGAGACCCCCAGGGCTCAGAACTAGGTCCTTTATTCTTCACTATTTGTACTAACAACTTGAGCCTTAACATCACAAAAGCAAAGATGCACTTCTACATGGATGATATAGTGCTATACTCCTCGGGTAGAAATATGTTGGAAACACATGCAGACCTGCAAGTAGCTTTTAATGAGCTTCAAAAGAACCTATTTTGCACAAAACTACTATTGAATGCTAGTAAAATTAAGGCTGTGTAGTTTATCAAAGCATACATTCCTCCCTGCCCTTCACCACACTCCTCGGAGAACATCTCGAGATAGTAGAAAAATACAAATATCTAGGAGTATGGATAGACAGCAGTCTGTCTTTCGCTGCTTACATAGATGAAGTCTGCAAAAAGCTAAGAATCAGACTAGGTTTTTACTTCAGAAATCAGTGCTGTTTTCCATTGGACGTCTGAGCATGACTGGTACAGGCAACTTTCGTAACAGATTATGCAGACATAATATACAGTCGCTGCAGTGTTACTTGTCTAAACAAATTGGACATGCTATGCTACAGGGCTCTGATTCATTACAAACCTGCCACCACTAATGCAACAGTGGGATGGACCTCCCTGGAAAAAAGAAGGCTACATAATATTCTCATATGGGCCCACAAGGTACTAGCCCAAGATCTACTGTAATATATCCTGGAGATCTATAAAAGAACCGCAAGCTTTTATGCATTAAGGAAGAGCAGCATCCTCCTTCTAGATGCACCACGATACTGTTCGCAGTTCGGTGCATCTGCTATCAGCGCCATTGTACTGGCTACCTGGAACAAGCTCTAGGGCACACTCAAGCTTAGCTCTCCAGTAGGGAAACAACACTTTAAATCTATAGTCAGCGGATACTGCACAGAAGTATGCAGCTGTAGATAAGATGTACAAGGTCAGGAGCCAGGTTATCCAGAGGGTGCATCGTTTTTTTAAGTTGTATTAGCAGAAACCTTAAATTTCAGTAATCCCAAAGAACCCTATTAGACTAGTATTCCAGTAGCAAGTCCTACTAGGGCTTGGTTACACTATACTTATGTGTTCATGTCATGATTCTCTGCACTTGTTCTTTGCTCACTGTAACTGTTCTTGTATGTTGTGCTATGATTCTATGTACTTTTTTTTTTACTGCTCACTGTATTTGTATGTTATCTGTCCTACATAGGACCTCCTTGTGAATGAACTTGCTCAGTGGAGCCTTTTTCCTGGTGAAGTAAATGAATTTAATTGAATTGAAGCTTTTGGCAACTTAAAAAGCACATACATCAGTGCTTTAATTGATTAACTGGACAGACATTTTTCCCCAAGACACCTTAGACATACTAAGCTATTTCTCCATTTTAGAATCCAGGAGAGTTGCAGTAATGAAACAGCAGCATCCAGATGATTTCAGTATGTATGATGGAGACTCTCTAGATAGAATATTGAAGCACGTCCACTTTTCTGACCTAGCTATAGAATCTGCAAAGAGGGAATTTGTTGTACTAAAACAGAGCATGGTCTTAAATGATTACTACCAATCTCTGTCATTCCAGCAGTTTGCTGAAGTTGTACTGAAAGACCTTCCAGGTATGTTCCCAGAGTTTGAAAGCTGTTCCTCAATAAATAAATATATCTGAGGTACTTTTCCCTTTGGTCAGAAGACTCACTGTTACCTGATGTTAGGTGTGATGAGTGGAACAGCTCTCAGCCTGGCAGCTGTCCTGTCTATCTCTAATTGCCCTCCCCCCCCACCACCACGACATCTTTTGTGACCTTACTGACACATTCACGGCTGATTAGGAACAGCACTCTGACTTCCAGGTCAGTCAGCTCACTGTCACAAAGATCAGAATGCTGGTGTTGTTTTGGGGGCATAGAGATGGATATGTCAGCTTGCCAAGTTGAGAACTGTTCTAGCACATTATCACAATAGAAGACTGTAATGAGTAAAAGGAATAGAAAAAGTACTTCAGTAATAAGTTACTATTTGTGTTTTCAAACCGCAACTGATTACTTCTTAAAAAAATTTGTATTTTCAAACCCCAGGAACACCTCAGTATGCTTAACTATAGCAGTTAGCCTCCTATGTTGAACTGCTCCAGAGAGATTGGAACATATGTAAATGATGGAATGCATCATTAGCTCGTGCCAGTAATTCAAACGTCTGCCCCTAGGTGCTGCTGCGTTCTAAACCGTTCAGGTTAATTTCTCTGCCTGCCTAGTAAGACGCCTCGGAGAGCTCTCCTCAACGCTTTGCTGTATTTTGTTTTCTGGGGGGACAAAGTTTGATTATTTTTGTTTAGTCTGCCCCCAAGTCCTGTTTTTTTTTTCAGGTTAGGTTTTAGTTTCAGACTTTTTTTTTTTTTTTTCCCTTAATTTTCGAGCGGTTCCAGGGAACCAGAAAAAAACCTTGATTTAGTTGTTTTACCGCACTTTCTTTTTATTTTAATGCTTATTTCTGGTTTACACTCTGGTTCCTTTTTCAGGGAGCCAAACTGAAGAAAGAATTTTGAGTACATAGAGGCCAGCGGGGCACAGTACACAAGGCAGCATGGATTCATAGCGGGAAGGTCATGTCAGATGAATCTAATAGATTTCTTTGACTGGATAACCAAAGTATTAGACCAGGGAGGGGCTGTGAACATGGCCTGCCTACACTTTAACAAGGCATTTGACACAGTCCCACACAAAAGATTAATAAACAAGTTAGCCAGCCTGGGAGTGGGTCCTAGGGTGGTAGCCTGGGTAAAAAAATTGGCTGGACAACAGGACACAGAGGGTACTAGTAAATGAAGTCCACTCCAAGGGGGGGGGGGTTACTAGTGGGGAATCGCAGGGTTCAGTACTGGGACCGTTCCTTTTTAATGTCTTTAAGTGACATTGCAGAGGGACTGGAAGGAAAAGTATGCCTCTTTGCAGACGACACAAAGATCTGCAACAGGGTTGATATACAAGGGGGTGGAAGGGATGAGAAGGGACTTGGCAAGGTTGGATGAATGGTCAAACGTATGGCAGCTTAGGCCCTGTTCACACTACACTGAAAACACCCCTTTGTAACATTACAGAGGGCCCAAACTGTTACTGCAATGGTTTGCGTTTACACCCGTAACGTTACAGGAGGCATTTTCATAACCATTGTAGAAACCACTTAAGAGGTGGTTTCAGCAACGGTTATGAAAACTGTTCTGCCTCTAACATTACCAGCTGTAGTGTGGACGCATGAGTGTGTAGCCCCAGCAATGCCCTCTGTGCAGCACGAACTGCATCGTGGGATACGTTGCCGACCGTAATGGTCACCCACAGTGTGGACCAGCTGTAACGCTTCCGAACCGTTGTCATGACTGTTCACTGGCAGTGTGGACGCACTGTACCGGTTTGAAACCATTACAGGGTTTTAGTGGTGTAATGTGGGCAGGGCCTTGATTCAGTGCAAAGTAATGCACCTGGGAAACAGAAACCCAGGGGAAGAGTACACGATTGGGGGGGGGGGGTACAATCAACAAAAATGTAAAGGGACCTGGGGATAGTCATATTAAATGACCTGAAGGTAAGCAAGCAATGTGAGAAGGCAGTAAGGAGGGCTGGGGGGATACTGGGATGTATAGGGAGAGGCATTACCAGTAGAAAACAGGAAATTGTTATTCCTCTGTACAGACAGTTGGTGAGACCCCATCTGGAGTACTGCATGCAGTTCTGGAGGCCCCATCTCCGCAAGGACATATGAGGGCAGTTAAAATGATGCTGGGTCTGCACCAGAAGCCATATGAAGAGAGACTAAAGGAGCTTAATATGTATACTGTCGAGGGAGAGGGGGGACATAGAAACTTTCAAGTACCTCAAGGGAATCAACAAAGTCTAAGAGGGCAGCATCTTTCAGAAAAAGAGATGGGCAAGAACAGGGGGCACAATTTGAAAATAGAGGGGAGATGGCTTATGGGGCAACGTGAGGAAGTATTTTTTCGTGAAGAGGGTGGTGGACACATGGAACGGCCTTCCTGAGGAGGTCGTGGGGTCAGAAAGGGGGGTAATTCAAGAATGCATGGAACAGACATAAGGCAATTCTTGTGGGGATTAGGAAGAAGTAGGCTGTTACATAGACATTGTCAGCAGATAAGGGCCTATGGCCCACCCAGTCTGCACATTTGAACTTGTAAGTTCATTTTGTTTTTCCTGGAAGTCTGTTGCCCTTTACTCCAGACCTCCAGAATTTCCATATGTCTATCCCATGCATTCTTAAATCCCGTGATTGTTTCAGCCCCTAACACTTCCTCTGGCACAGTGTTCCACTTGTCCACCACCCATTCTGTGAAGAAATTCTTTCTCATGTTTCCTCTGAATTGCCCTCCCTCCAACTTCATCCCATGCCCTCTAGTCCTGGAACATCTTTTGCTGGAAAATAGTGTATTCCTGCACCCTGTTCCTCCCTGTAAGGTACTTTTATATGTCTATCATATCCCCTCTCACCCTCCTGTCCGCCAGGGAGTACTATTCAAGACCTTCAGCCTGTTCTCATAGGAATTGTGTTGCAATCCCTGTACCATGTCTGTTGCCCTCCTCTGAACCTTCTCTACCCTGTCTATGTCCTTACGTAGGTAAGGTCTCCAGAACTGTACACTGTACTTCAGGTGGGGCCTCACTAGTGTCTTGTATGGTGGAATTATGACCTCCCTTTTCCTGCTGGTGATACCCCTGCCTAAGCATCCCAGCATCCTATTTGCTTTACCTGCTGCCTTGTCGCACTGTTTCCCTATTTTGAGGTCATCAGAGGAGATAACCCCAAGGTCTCTTTCCTGCTTGGTGCATGCTGTATCCTCACCTTTCAACTGATATGTTGTTCCAGGGTTTTTGTACCCCATATGTATTATCTTGCACTTCTTTGCATTTAATTTCAACTGCCAAACCTTTGACCATTCTTCAAGCTTCTGCAGATCCCTACTCAATCTGTCTACACCCTCTGGCGTGTCCACTCTGTTACAGAGCTTCGTGTGATCAGTGAACAGGGAAATTCTGCCTTCTAGGTCCTGCACAATGTCACTGATGAAGACATTGAATAGGACTGGTCCCAGCACTGATCCCTGTGGTACCCCACTGGTCACTCTTCCCTCTGTTGAATGATAGCCATTTACCACCACCCACTGTGTCCTGCTGCCCAGCCAGTTACCTACCCACCGCACTACTGTCCTGCACACACTCATATTTCCCAGTTTAATAGCCTTCTATGTGGCACAGTGTCAAAGGCCTTGCTGAAGTCCAGATAGGCCACATCCACTGCCCTCCTCTGATCCACCTCCCTTGTCACCCAGTCGAAAAATTCCATGAGGTTGATCTGGCATGACCTCCCCCCAGTGAAACCATGCTGCCTTGGGTCCTGTAGTCCTTTGGCAACCAGATGTTCCACCAATCTCTCCTTCTGTAGTGCTTCCATTATCTTCCCCACTACCGAGGTCAGGCTGACTGGTCTAGTTCCCTGCTTCCTCTTTGTTCCTGCTTTTGTATAAGGGGACTACATCTGCTGTCCTCCAGTCTTTGGGTACCTCCCCCTGTTTCCGGTGATCGGCTAAACAGGATTGCCAGAGGTTCAACCACCACCTCTCTTAGTTCCTTTAGGACCCTGAGGTGCATCCCATCTGGCCCCATTGCTTTATCAACTCTTATTCCTTCCAGTTTCTTTAGGACCCTTTCCCGTGTTAAGGGACTTGTGTCCATTTCTATGCCATTCCCACCCCTTGTACTCCCTTCAGGCCCATTACCCTTCTCTTCCTCAGTAAAGACTGAGCAGAAATACCTGTTCAGTATGTCGGCTTTACTGTTGTCATCCTCCATGCGGTCCCCATCCTCCCCCTTCAGTCTCACTATCCCTCCCTTTGCCTTTCTTTTTTCACTTATGTACCTGTAAAAGGTTTTGTCCCCTCTACCCACTGATTTTGTGATGCACTCTTCTACCTGAGCTTTGGCCTCCCTTACTGACGTCCCTGCCCTCCCATTGCTTCTCCTGGTACTTCTCCCTATCCCCTTCTGCCTGCACCTTTTTGTATTGCCTGAATGCAATCTTTTTGGCTTTCACTTCCTCCGCTACCTCCTTGGGAAAACCATAATGGCCTACTCTTCCTTTTCCCCTTGCTAACCTGCTCAATGCATAATTCTGTTGCTCTTGTATACCCCGTTTTAAATATTGCCCACTGTTTCTCAACCCCTGATTCCCACCCCATTCCTATTACTGCCTCTTTCAAGCATCTCCCCATTTTCCCAAAGTCTGCTCCCCTGAAATCCAGGATACGTGTTTTTGTGCTGTTTGGTTCTGCTCCTTCTTTGTTGGTTAACTAGGATCTGCAGCTTATCCAATAGGTAGGGGAATGGGCAGACTGGGTGGGCCAGGCGGTCCTTATCTGTTGTCAGTCTATGTTTCACTAATTTTGATTTTTAAACTTTACTGTAAATTTTCACGGTTCCTTCTTTTGAGGGAACCGCCCACTAATTTTATTTTTTTCTTCTAGAATAGTGTTTTTTCAACCTCCTGACAATTGGGCATCTCACAGAGGCCTAAAAAGAGAACAGGACTGACTGGGTTTAAAAATTGTAGGTGTTTTCAGATTTTGTCCAAAGTCAGTGCACATGATTTATGTTTGAAGTGTCTGGGCCCTAGCCATATTTTTGCTAACTATGACTTGTGTATCAAATTCTGCCTTAAAACAGTTAAAAAGAGGGCTAAGAAGTTGGAGAATATGGCTTCTTCTGCCTCTATATCACCGAAGCCTTCCGACGAGGCCTCCTTCTCTCACTGTAAACCCAAGGACAGGCCAAAAGAGTCCTCTGAGCCCAAAACCTCTGATAAAGGGGACTCTGAAGGTCTATGGAGCAGGTTGCCCACCCAGTTCCTGCAAAGAAAAACATGTCTCTGCATCTCCTGCTGAAAAAGCAAAGGAGCTTTCAGCTGATACACCTGCAGTACCCTCCGTGGAGGAGATGGCTAGGGCCTTGCAAGTCCTCTAGGCCTTCCAGCCCAGTTCCCTTCTGGGTATCCTGGTTCCGGGCCAGGCTTCAGTTCCCCTAGCCAGGAACCAGAATATTTTTATAAGGAGGAGGAAGGGGGACCATATTGAGCCAGAGGTCTCTCCAGAGCAAGACTTTGATTCACCTCGTCGTGACCAAGAGGACTGTTCATCTGACTATGCTTTCGTGAGACATATGGTGAATACCCTCAACCTCTCCACCCAAGAGACTGTCACTGATGAGGATGAGTTCCTCAACATCATGGAGCTAGTGCCTACCAAAAGGTTACTTTTGCCAGTCCACAAGTCCCTCAGGAAGGCTTCCCTTAAGATCCTGCAGAACCCCAACTCTATACAGGGGGTCAACAGGAAAATAGACAAAAAGTATCAGCTGAACAGATCAGATGCTGACTACTTCTTTACTCATTCAGACCACGAAGGTATAGTACAAGCTGTGGCTTGTGACAGGGCTAGGGTCCGTCTTTCTTCACATCCCCCTGATAAGGAATCCAGAAAATTGGACAGCATGGAGAAGAAGGGGCATCTGGCAGCCTCCCTCCTTCTCAGGCAGGTTACTTACATGGGCTACGCAGCCCAGTACTAAAAGGCCCTCTGGTCATCGGTTTTGGCCATGAGTGAAAAGGCCACAGGTAGAGGTGACCCTTGATCTGGCAGAGACTGCCAGAACAGCTCTGGATGCAACCAAGTATCAGTTCCAAATGGCAGTGAATGCCAACGATACCGCTTCTAGGTTCATGGCCCTGTCTGTCTCCATGAGGAGATTCGCCTGGCTCAGAACCACTAATCTTTCTCGGGACACTCAGGCCAGGGTCATGGATTTTTCTTGTGAGAACAACTTGCTCTGTAGACAAAACTGAGGCTTATATGAAAACAGTGGAGGTGGGGGATTCTCGTAATTCTTACTTGTTCAATGTTATGTCTAAATGTCTACTAGTGTTCTTTAGCCTGCTCATACTATTTTTTTTTTTACTGAATTGTTCATACTCATGGTTCTCATGGCTGTATTTATTTTTTGAGTTCGTTGATACCCTACTATTTTACACATTGTAAAACTGAATGCTGTTCTTAGTTGTGGCCATCATTTGGCAACTGCACAATTGTTGCTTTTGTTGTGTTCCTCCTGTACCCCTTCCCCCAGGATGCACCAGGAGACGAGCAATCACTATTGCTCAGTATGCTTTTCCTGGTGAAACTTTGAAATAAATAAATGAATTGGTACAAGACCACCTATAGAAGCAATGCAACTAGAGAGAAACCCTACACTTCCAGTAGGACACTGGGAGGAGTAGGGGGCATTATTCCAGACCCTTTTTTTTTTTTTTTTTTTCAAGCTCTGACATCCCTTGACTACCAGCAGCCCAGACATTATTGCAGGGGCAGGAGGCCCTCCAGATGGACTGACCTGGCACCAGCTGCCAGGACCCAGTCCAAGCAAACCCCCTGATGTGCATGACCAGGTCACCACCCCACTCCCAGTGGGAGGCAGGCTGGTTCACTACTTCCAGGCATGAGAAACCATCACCACAGACAAAATGGGACTTGGAGGTAATGAGCCAAGGTCTCTCACTGAATTTCAAGTCATTGCCCAGGTTGCAGGGTCACAGAAGTTTCAAACCTGCAACTGCAGCAGAGAAAGCCCTTCTAGAGCAGGAGGTCAAGAAGCTCCTGCAGTTGAGTGCAGTGGAGACTGTTCCCATACCACAGTGGGGGAAAGACTCCTACTCAAGATGCTTCCTTATACCAAGAAAAAAAATTGGGAATGGCGACCTATTCTGGATCTCAGACTTCTAAACAAGCACCTGGCAAAGTCCAAGTTCAGGGTGGTCACTTTGGCCATAGTCATTCAAACAACATGAAGTCTTGCTGTATTCTGACAATTGTACTTAGCTCCAGCTCTTGAACTTTCCCAGAGAGTGAAGGGTTAAAATTCTATGCCGGGCATAGAACATTAGGCTTGAGCTTGGTTGAAAACTCTGTCTGTGACACTTTGAAACCAAACCAACAGATTCTTTACTCCGCCTCACTGAACAGTCGCTCCGGAGGTTTTCTCCTTCTGCTCTGTTCAGACGTGGTTA
The DNA here is from genome assembly GCA_016271365.2 of Neoceratodus forsteri. Taxonomy (NCBI): domain Eukaryota; kingdom Metazoa; phylum Chordata; order Ceratodontiformes; family Ceratodontidae; genus Neoceratodus; species Neoceratodus forsteri. The sequence continues at coordinate 150,623,430 of JADMNL010000030.1, forward strand.
AAGTGTCGGTTTTAGTCCGCTTTTCGTTCCATTTGTCGGTTCGAGACTGTCTGTGGTACCGTTAAGTACGTAGGATAGTACTGTGGACAGTTATTGTGTGGAAATTGTAAATTTGTCCGATTGATTCGGCTGAACCGATCCTTTAGTCAAAATCTTTCTGAAAAGTTAGTGTGTGGTTACGGACCGTATCTGTTTATATAATTAAAAAAAAGCGTGATTTGAACCCCCCAACACCTGTAACACAGTGAGAAACGATAGAGTCTTGCCAGCGGTTGCGAATAAAGGGTAAGTTTGTTAGGTTGACCATGTCTGAGAAACCCAAGAAAAAAACCGGGCCCACTGGGTTTCAACACTGCAGTGTGTGGGGGGAGGTCTTTGCTAAGGCCGATCCCCACATCACCTGTGTTTACTGTCTGGGGTTTGACCACCTCGATTCAGACTGCCAAATTTGCAAGAATTTCCCTAAGTCTACCCTGGAAAAAAGGTTAGGTAGACTTAGGAATAAGGAGGCTGAGAAATCCGCTGAAGCGGAAAGCCAGCCCGGTTCGGTTCCTATCAAACCAGAAGGAGTGCCCTCTGACCAGGGCGATACTTCTTCGGGCAAGAGGAGAGCCAATCCTGAAGGATCGGTTCCTACAAAGAGAAAACGCAAGGATAAATCGGCCAGTTCAGATCCAGAACTTCATGTTCCGACCGCCGAAGAGATAGCCAGAGCGATTCAGATTGTGGAATCGCTTCGTCCGGTTCCGCCCAATCTGGCACCTTCTGGCAGGGGTTCGGTTCGGTTGGTTCCCCTGGTTCAGGATTATTCCCCTGAAGATTTTACGAACCGGAGTTTGAGGAGGGGGAATTTGAAGAGGATGATTACGACTGTGAAAGTCTGGATGTGCCTGTGGAACCGGACATCTCCCCAAACAGACCTCCTGGTGTTTCTCCTCCTAGGCTTTCTGAGTCCCCTTCCCACTTTCTGTTTTACAGAAAAGTGGCTCAAACCCTTCAGCTTCCTATTGAGGAGGCTGTGGAGGATCAAGAGGAGCCTGACTTTGTAGAGATGATGGACATCCCAGAGTCTAAGAGACTCTCTATTCCCCTCCATAAGTCCTTTGGGAAACGGACACAAAACATTCTTGGGTCTCCCAACTCTGTACCTCCTGTTGACAAGAGAATGGACAAGAGGTACACCTTGTCAGGCTCAGATACGGAGTTTCTTTATCAGCAATGCAGCTATGTTGGGGTAGTGCAGGCTGCTGCTGCCTGTGACAAGGCAAACATCCTCTTGGCTTCACACCCCCCCAGACAGAGATTCCAGGAAGATAAATGCCATGGCAAAGAAGCAGTACATGGCATCATCTTTGGGACTCAGGCAGGCTAACTATATGGCCTATACAGCCAGGTACCAGAAGTCCAGGTGGGACACTGTACTGGCACTGGCTAAACAGGCTTTTCCCCCAGCTAGCCAAGGAGCTGGAGGGGGTGGCTGCTGTTGGGATCGAGGTGTCAAAGGTGCAATTTCATGCTGCTATGGACTCCAATGATGTGTCATCAAGAGTCATGGCTACATCTGTGCCTCTTCGGAGGATGGCTTGGCTCGGGTGTACTAGCCTTTTGCAGTATACCCAGGCTAAGACCATGGATTTCCCTGTGGTGGGTAATTCTCTGTTTGAGGAGCAGACAAAGAATTACATGAAGAAAATGGACGACTACAGAACCACTTACAGGAGTGCCCAGGCCAAGGAGAGGCAGGCAACTCCTCAAAGGCAGCAAGCTAGGGGCAGGGGCAGGCCTTTTCACAGGCCTTTCTACCAAGCGCAGGCCTCTTCTTCCTTTTCTCAGAGGGGGTTCTTCAGAGGGAGAGGCAGAAGGGGGATGAGGAGGGCTGCATCCGCCCCTCAGCCTAAGGCTCCTACCAAGCAGACACCCTGATGTGTCAGCCCGGGTCGACTCCCCCATTCCGGTAGGAGGCAGGCTGGCTTACTTTGTCCAGGACTGGATGTCTGTTACCTCAGACAAGTGGGTCCTGGAAGTTGTAAGCCTGGGGCTGGTTCTCAGTTTAAAAAAATTTCCGAAACTGAGACCCAGAGCCTTTCCACCTGCAAATACATCAGAAACCCTTGCTCTAGAGGCAGAGGTTTCCTCTCTACTGGCCTTAAGAGCCATAGAGAGAGTTCCTACCCTATACAGGGCAAAGGTCTGTACTCCAGGTACTTTCTTAACCCCAAAAAGATGGGGCGTGGCGACCCATCCTAGATTTTATATATCTAAACAAGCACTTGTTAAAGCCAAAATTCAAAATGGTGACTCTGGGAACAATTCTTCCCTCTCTGAGGCCAGGAGACTGGCTAGCCTCCCTGGACCTCAAGGATTCCTATTTTCACATTCCCATCAGGTGCTCCCACAGAAGTACCTCAGGTTCGAATTGCCCTCAGGCCATTATCAGTTCAGAGCAATGCCCTTTGGCCTAACTTCAGCTCCAAGGGTGTTTACAAAGTGCCTAGCAGTAGTGGTGGCCTTCTTAAGAAGGAAAATGATTTCTATTTTTCCATACCTGGACAACTGGCTCCTTGTGGGCCAGTCTCCAGACCAAGTCAAGTCAGATCTGCAGGTCACCCAGCAAGGTCTCACTTCCCTGGGGTTCCTTCTCAATCTTCCTAAGTCAGTTCTCGAGCCAGTACAGTTCCTCACTTTTATAGGAGCAGAGCTGGACACGCTCAAGGCAAGAGCTTTCCTTCCTTTGGAAAGGGCAAAAGCCATCGCTCAGCTGGCTCTTCCTTTCTCCCTCTGGTTTCTCAACCAGCAAGGCATTTTCTTCAGCTTCTGGGCCACATGGCAGCTTCCACGGCAGTGGTCCAAGCGGCCAGGTTTCAGATGAGGGACATTCAGTTCCATCTGAGAACTTTTTGGTCTCAAAGGAAAGATCCTCTTACCAAACTAGTTCCTGTTACTCAGATCTTAATTCAGGCCCTTCAGTGGTGGCAGGACCTGGACAATCTGAGGCAAGGTGTGTTCCATTTGTCATTCAGACTCGCTCTGTAGTTCTTACCACAGATGCTTCCCTTTTGGGGTGGGGAGCCCATCTGGGGGCTCTCACGGCCCAGGGACTATGGTACCCTCAGGAATCCCTCTCCATATCAACCTCCTGGAGCTCAGGGCAGTACTCCTTGCCCTACAAGCTTTCTTTCAGTCAGTATAGAACAAGGTGGTTCAGGTCAGGACGGACAACACTACCACCTTGTGATACATCAACAAGCAGGGAGGCACTCGGTCCATGGCCTTGTGCACGGAGGCCATGAAAATATGGTCCCTGGCTTATTCCCTGCAGACCTCTCTAGTAGCAGTCCACCTCCCAGGAAAGGACAATGTGATAGCGGATGCATTGAGCAGGATTTCCCAGGGCCATCACGAATGGTCTCTGGATCCTTTGGTGTTGAAAGTGATTTTCTCAAGGTGGGGCACTCCGGAGATGGATCTCTTTGCAGCCCCAGACAATCACCAACTTCCTCTGTTTTGTTGCAGACCCCCAGTCTTGGGCTCAGTCCCTCTGGATGCTCTGATTTTGAACTGGGAAGGGAAATTTCTTTATGCCTTCCCTCCTTTTCCTCTGTTGTTCAAGGTTCTAGTCAAGGTAAGGTCACAACCATGCAAAGTGATTCTGATTGCTCCAGACTGGGCCAGGCAGCCTTGGTACCCCCTTCAGGAATCACAATCTGCTAACCTCCTCTCAGGGGAGGATTTGGTACCCCAGTCTCTGGTCGCTCAATCTCAAGGCATGGCTCTTGAAGAGTTAGAGTATGCAGATTTACATCTGTCTCAAGGGGTTCTGGATATTCTCAAAAGCTTCTCGAAAGCTTGCCACCAGAAAAACTTACAACTCCAAATGGAAAAGGTTCAGTATTTGGTGTTCCAAGAAGCATATATCCCCAGATACTGCTGAGTTGTCTACAGTTCTGGATTGTATGGTTCACCTTAATGGCCTAGGCCTCAAGCCAGCTACTCTCAAAGTTCATTTGTCAGCTATTTCTGCTTTCCTGTCAATGAGGAAGTCTTCCTCTCTGTCATCTCACCCTGTATTCTGTAAATTTTTCAAAGGATTGCTTCATACCAATCCCTTTTTTAGGGATCCTGCTCCTGCCTGGGATTTTAATATTTGCATTGCTCAGCTTATGCAACCTCCCCTTTGAGCCTATGTCTTCAACAGAGCTCAAGTACTTGACTTGGAAAACTGTGTTTTTGGTTGCTGTTACTTCTGCCAGGCTTATCAATGAATTGCAAGCCCTGCCAGTGGAACCTGACTTCATTTCATTGAGATAAGGTGGTCCTTAACCAATAGAAGGTTCTTACCTAAAGTGGTTTCTGGTTTCCACTTAAACCAATCTATGTCTCTTCCTGTGTTCTTCACTGATCACACCTCCTCAGGGAAACAGAGGCTACACAGTTTAGATGTTAAAAGGGCCCATAGTTACTACATAGAATGTACAAAGGGTCACAGGTTTGACTTCCTCCAGTTGTTCCTCACTTATGGGAAAGTAGGTAAGGGAACACCTGCCACCAAGAGAAACCATTGCCAGGTGGATTGTGTCCTATATCCAATTCTGCTATGAAAAACTGGGAAAAACTGCACCCTCAGGTCTCTGGGCTCATTCCACTAGAGGTACAGTTGCTTCTCTGGCTATAGCCAGGGATATTCCTTTGTTAGAAATTTGCCAATCAGCCACCTGGAAAACAATCCATACCTTCACCAAACATTACTGTCTGGATATCCAGGCTGGGAGTGATGCTAGGTTTGGCACAGCAGTGCTTCAGAGCCTATTCCCAAAGTAGGTTCTGTCCCTCCTCCTTGGAGGTACTGCTTGGTAGTCTGCAATTGTCAGAATACAGCAAGACTTCATGTTGTTTGAAGAAAAAATTACTCACCTTAGTAACTGTGTTTCTTCTAATGGAGTCTTGCTGTGTTCTGACCTGCCTCCCCTCTCAGAACCTGTTTTGGGAAGTGGGTGGGCAGGTGCAGTGTTGCACCCCAGGGGTGTCTTTAGCCCACTCCTGTTGTGTTGGGTGCTTTGTGTTTGTTTAGTCAAGAGTTTTTAGTTCTTATTGCTTGGTTTTTGGTCTTTGGGTTTCCTGACTTGTCTTTTGAGAATCTAAAGTCTTGTTGCCAGTTGGCTAGTAGGAATTTTACAATTTCCACATTATATAGTCAGTGAGTTTTAGCTTGTAAGAATCTGACGGTTTGGTTTCAAAGTGTCAGAGTTTTCAACTGAGCTTGAGCCTAACGTTCTATGCCTGACATAGAATTTTAACCCTTCACTCTCCCGGGGCAGTTCAAGTGCTGGAGCTAACTGCAATTGTCAAAATACAGCAAAACTCCATTAGAAGAAACACAATTACTAAGGTGAGTATTTTTTTCTTCCTTCCCTTCAACAAGGGAATTGGTTGGCCTCGCTGGACCTGAAGAATGCATATTTCCGCATTCCGATCAGGCCCAGTCACAGAAAGTATCTGAAGTTCAGGCTATCCTGCAATCATTACCAGTTCTTAGCCCTCCCATTCGTTCTCTCTTTGGCCCCCAGGGCGTTCACAAAGTGCCTGGCAGTGGTGGTGGCACATCTCAGGAGACTGGGATTACAATGTTCCCTTACCTGGACAACCGACTAGTTGTCTGAGAGTCCTACCAGCAAGTCTGGGATTCACTTAGTCTAGCACAGGACACCCTGGAATCTGGGGTTTCTTATAAACTCCCAGAAATCTGACAGAACCTGTACAGGTCCTAGACCCTCTCTCCAAACTGGTTCCAGTTACAGAATCTTTCCTACAGGCTCTTGAATGGTAGAAGGAAAGGGACAATCTCAGAGAGGGATTGCCTTTCCAACAATAGGCTCCCACCGTCATTCTCACCACAGACGCCTCCCTTTTAGGGCGAGGAGCACATCTGGCCAACCTTACAGTAAGTGGTACTTGGTCACCCCAGAAGTCAAGCTGCCACATCAGCCTGCTGGAGCTCAGGGCAGTCTTTCTCATCTGGCAGTCATTTGCCCCTCGGATCCAAGGCAAATCAGTACAGGTCAGAACAGACACCACCACCACCATGATGTACTATATCAACAAACAGGGTGGCAGCAAATCTGCCAAGCTGTGCACAGAGGCCATGAGAATCTGGAACCTGGCCTACTCCAGACAGATTAGCCTGTCTACAATCCACCTTTCAGTGAAGGACAGTGTCCTAGCAGATTCTCTCAGCAGAATCGGTCAGAACCACCACAAGTGGCCCCTGAATTAACAGGGTGATGGTGCTGGACGCCATCTTCAGGAGGGGGGGGGGTACCCCAGAAATAAACCTCTTTGCTTCCAGGGAGAACCACCAGCTTCCTCAGTTTTGCTGCAGGGCTCCAGCACTGGGCACAGAAGCTTTGGATGCCCTGGCTCTGGATTGGGACAGGAAGGTTCCTCTATGCTTCCCCTATTGCTGAGGGTTCTTGCCAAACTGAGGAGCCAGTCGGCAACTATGATTCTGGTGGCCCCAGACTGGGCCAGACAGCCATGGTACTCCCTCCTGCTAGCTCTGTCCATCACACAGCCTCTTCACCTTCCTCAGAGGCACATTCTTCTGACCACATCCCAGGGCAGGATTCTGTACCCCAATCTTGGGTCACTTCACCTCAAGGCTTGGCTCTTGAAGACCTAGAGTTCTCCAACCTCCAATTTTCTAGGGATGTCCTAGAGATTCTCAGGGTATCCAGAAATCTGGCAACTCAGAAAACCTATGCTTCCAAATGGAAGAGGTTCTCCTTGTGGTGTAAGCCTATCAGATCAGTCCCCTACAAGCAGGCCTGCCTGTGCTTCTTGATTACCTAGTCCTCCTAGAGACCCTAGGCCTCAGGCCTTCCACTCTTACGGTCCACCTGGCATCAATTTCTGCTTATATCTCAACCGGTAAGGACAGGTCAGTAGTCTCTCGCCTCATTTTCAAGAAGTTCTTCAGAGGACTCCTGCACCTGTACCCACCTCACAAGGAGCTGGTTCCCTCTTGGGATCTGAACCTGTTTATAGCCAAGCTCATGGAGCCCCTATTCGAGCCATTGGATACTGCGGACCTAAGGTATGTTACCTGGAAGACAGTCTTCCTGGTAACCATCACTTTTGCTTGGAGGGTAAGTAAGCAGCAAGCCCTTTGCACAGACCCTAACCTCATTGCTTTCCACAGAGACGGGGTGGTCCTCAGGACCAGTAGAAAGTTCCACCTAAATCAATCCATCATCCTCCAGTGTTTTTCACAGCCAAGTCCTGCTCAGGTGACCTAAAGTTACATAGCCTGGATGTCAAGAGGGCACCTAGCCACTATCTTGAGCATACAAAGGCTCTCCGGTCAGGCCACTCACAACTGTTCTGACTTATGGTGAAGTGTGTAATGGTAGGCCAACATTGAAGATGACAGTTGGGACGCTGGATAGTCTCTTGCGTAGAATTCTGTTACAGCACAGCTGACGAGCAGTCTCCTCAAGACCTTGGAACAGCTGCATTGGTGGCAGCAGCAAGAGATATTCCCTTGTTGGAAATCTGTAGATCAGCTACCTGGAAACTGTACACACTTTCACAAAGCACTACTGTCTGGTCATAGAGTCCAGAAGTGATGCCAGGTTTGGCACTGCAGTATTGTAGAACTTTTTCCCCTAAGTAGGTTCTATACCCGACCTCCCAAGATACTGCTTGGTAGTCAGCTATAGTTGAGCATACTGAGGGATTCCTGGGGTTTGAAGAAAAAAATGACTTACCATAGTAATATTGTTTCTTCCAGGGGATCCCTCAGTATGCTTAAACCTCCCACCCTACCTCCCTTTCCAGAACCAGAAGGTTCTGCATCCTCCATTGCTACCCTCTACTTAGGCAAAATATTGGGGGCTAGGGATGTTCACTTATGGGGCATTTAAATGTTTGCCAAGTTTCATAGTGAAAACCAGTCTGTCTGTGTTTCTTCTAAAAGCAGTAGTTTTTCCTACCCTTAAGGTAGTTTTTCAGTAGGATAGGATAGATTTTTTTTTTTGGGGGGGGGGGGTAGACACCATAAATCTTTCTAAATGAATCTGAACAGTTTAGAACTCAGAAGCACCTAGGGGAAGACGTTTGAATTACTGGCACGAGCTAATGAAACATTCCATTATTTGCATACGTTCCAATGTCTCTGGGGCAGTTTAACATAGGAGGCTAATTGCTATAGTAAAGCATACTGAGGGATCCTCTGAAAGAAACATTACTATGGTAAGTATTTTTTCTTCCTGTCCGCCTGTTTTGGCTCCACTAGCTCTTTCAGTTAAAGCTTATGGGAGCGGAAGTTTTAGCTCAGTATTTTGTCTTTTCATTCGGCTGCTAAATTGTCTCTTCTGTGTTTCTTACTGTCCATTGCACCTGACGTCTACTTTTTGGTGGAAGCCCTGGTCAAAACAAGGAAAAAAGAAGACCAAAAGACACTAAATTCTAAGTACAAATGTTAACACTGACACACAGCACACACAATATTTTTTTTTTTAAGAAATTCCCCAATTTGAATTCCCTGCCATTTTGGTGGGGAAATCTCTCTCTCCCCAGGCCAGAACCTAATTTTAATCCTGAATATGATGGATTTGTCCCTCACTAAGGGGTTGCTGCTTCCCATTCATAAATCCCTCAGGAAAGTTACTTTCTCATTCATGTCAGCACCCACCTCAGTTGCTGGCATGGTTTAAAAACTAAGTAAATATCTGTTGACAAACCGGGTTCTGGGTACCTGTATTCCAACCCTGATCATGAGGAAGTGGTCCAGGATGCCGCTTGGGACAGGGCCAAAGGGACCCTTTTTTCCTCCCAGGAAATGGTGTTTTTGGGGGAGATTCCTGTTTGATAGCAACACAGAGGCTCTCATGAAAAAGGTGGATGTGTATCAAGCCACCTAGAAGAGGGTAGAGGATACTAACCTCTAGTTTATGCCCTTATGAATACCCCCCACAAAGGGCCTGTTATGGGGGCAGAGGAGGAGAAGATTTAGGTCTGCTGCTGGAGCACCAACAGTCAAACCCCAGGCAAATCGGAGACCCAGACAAGCCTGACTGTATTGCCCAACTATTACCAGTGGGGTGGAAGACTGATTCACTACTTCCATCCTAGATTAGCAAGCAATGTGAGAAGGCAGTAGGGAGGGCTGGGGGGATACTGGGTGTATAGGGAGAGGCTTCACCAGCAGAAAACAGGAAATTGTTATCCCTCTTTACCGGCAGTTGGTGAGACCCAATCTGGAGTACTGCATCCAGTTCTGGAGACCCCATCTCCGCAAGGACATAGACAGGATAGAGATAGTCCAGAGGAGGACAACTAAAATGTTGCTGGGTCTGCAAGAGAAGCCATATGAGGAGAGACTGAAGGAGCTTAATATGTATACCCTGGAGAAAGAGGGGGGACATGATAGAAACATTTAAGTACCTCAGTGGAATTAACAAAGTCCAAGAGGGTATTAACATCTTTCAGAAAAAGAGATTTGCAAGAATAAGGGGACACAATTTGAAGATGGGGGGTGTTCAGGGGCAATGTGAGGAAGTATTTTTTCACAGAGAGGGTGGTGGACGCATGGAACAGCCTTCCTGAGGAGGTTGTGGGGTCTAAAACTGTGGGAGAATTCAAGAATACATAGGACAGGCATAATGCAATTCTTGTGGGGGGTAGGAAGAAACAGGCTGTTGGTTAACTAGGGTCTGCAGCTTATCCTGTAGGTAGGGAAATGGGCAAAGTAGGTGGGTCAAGCAGTCCTTATCTGCCATCAAAGTCTTATGTTTCTATGTAGAGGTAGTGAGCCAGGGTTTCACTTGCAATTCAGAGGATTTCCAAAACTACAGGACCCTGGAGTTTTTCAATCTCACATTCTAGCAAAAAAAAAAAAAAAATCTGCTGGCATGGAGTGAACAAATTGCTGCAGACACATGCAGTGGGACAAGTACCAGCTGGGGCAATGGACATTACTTCAGATACTTCCTAGCCCCAAAGAAAAATGCTTGAGTAAAATGCCTCAGGGTCAGGTTAAGGGACTGCCACTGACGGTTTACAGCCTTCTCTTCAGCCTCACCTCGGCTCCATGGGTATTCTCAAAAGTACCTAGCTATGGTGGCATCACATTTGAGAAGAGTTGAGTTGGTGTGTTTTTTTTTTTTTTCCTTAATTGATCGGGCTGATCTTGGAAGGGGGGGGGGCAGGGGGGCACACACATGCACACAGCAAGCTCCTCCATATTGCTAACCCAAAGGGCTTTGGGCTTCCTCATAAAGTTTCAAAGTTCCAAACAGAACCAGTGCAAGTTCTGGACTTCATCGGTACAGAGCTGGAAACCCTGAAAGGGAAAGCTTTTCTTCGTCTGGCAAGTGTAGCAAATCTGATTTCAACTGCAGAACCTTTCATAGCAGGCCAACCAAGTTCTGCAAGGGGGGTTTTCATATGTTACTGGGCCACATGGCCTGCTCCACATCAGTGGTACCAGGTGCCGGATTCCAGATGAGAAATGTCCAGTATTACCTAGGGGACCATTGGTCTCAGAGGTGGGACACCCTATCCAATTTGGTGCCTCTGTCACAAGAGCCTTGTTAAAGGCACTGAACTGGTGGAAATGGGACTGCAACCTCAGAGAGGTTTCCCCTTCCTCCAGCAATTCCCTACAGTCATTCTCACAACAGATGCCTCCCTCTTAGGTTGGGGTGTCCACTTGCAGGATCTAGCCGTGAGTGGCACATGAAGTGCACAGGAGGCTCTACATCACATAAATCTGGAACTCAACGCAGCATTCCTGGCAGTGCAGGCGTTTTCCTCCCAGATCAGTGGTCAGTCTGTCCAGACTAGAACAGATACCACCACAACCATGTACTACTTCAGCAAACCGGGAGGAACAAGATCTTCCAGGCTGTGCTTGGGAGCCATGAAGATCTATAACCTGGAATATACCCCAGGGGTGCAAGTGACCGCAGTACACCTACCGGGGAAAGACAGTTTACCAGACAGTGTACTGGCACCACCTTGAGTAGGATCAGTCAGGGAAATCACAAATGGGCCCTGAACCAGCAGGTGCTGGCATCAGCCACCAAGATGTGGGTTTCACCAGAGATAGATGTTTGCATCTTGTGAGAATCATCAGCTTCCCTTGTTTTGTTGCAGGCTTTCAGCAGGGGACTCGATCCCATCGGATGCCCTGATTCTAGACTAGACAGACAGGTTTCTGTAGGCCTTTCCTCTGCTCACTTTCTTGCTGAGAGTGCTCTTGAAGCTGGGAAGCCAGTCTGCAGCCATGATCCTAATAGCCCAGATTTGGCACTCCCTACTCCTGGCCCTCACCATCAAGCATCCCATCTGCCTTCCACTGAAGCACAACTTGCTGACCATGTATCAGGGCAGGATAACTTTCCCAGACCTTAGGTCTCTGTGCCTCAAGGCACAGTTCTTGAGGAGCTGGAGTTCTCTGACTTTTAACCTTTCTGAAAAGGTTGTGCTAGCCCTCAGGGTTTCTAGGAAACAAACAACAAGGAAAACCTATGCTTCCAAGTGGAAAATGTTCTTCCTGTGGTGTGTTCCTAAGCAGCTCAGTCCTTTGCAAGCAGATCTGCCCACAGTCTTGGACTTTCTAGTTCACCTTCAGTCTCTGGGTCTCACGTCCTCAACCTTTAAGGTGCATCTGGCAGCAGTGTCAGCTTGTGTTTTGGCAGGTAAGGAGAAAACGGCTTCATTCCCATTTTCAGAAAACCCTTCTAAGAGCTTCTACACCTATATGCCCCTTGTCAGGGTCTCACTCCCTCCATGGGGATTTGAACTCATGAACCCTCCTCTCGAGCCCATTGCTACTGTTGCTTTAAAGTATTTCACTTGGAAAACAATCTTCCTTATGGCCATGACTTCTGCCAGAAGGGTGTGCGAGCTGCAGACTCTCTGCCCAGACCCAAATTACATCATCTTCCACAGGGACAAGGTAGTCAGTCCTAGGGACAAACAAAAAAACTTCTCCCTGAAGTGTTGTCTGAATTTCACCTAAGCCAGGCCATTACCCATCCAGGGTTTACAGCAAAATCCAGATCTAGAGAGCAGAGGCTCCACAGTCTGGATGTCAAGAGGGTGCCCATTTAATACCTGGACTGCACTAAAGAAGCCAGGTCCTCCCATTCACTTTGTCACATATGGTGAACTGGGTAAAGGTCACCCAGCTTCCAATAAAACAATTACTTGCTGGATAGTCTACTACATCCGATTCTGCTACATCAAAGCTGGAAAACTACCGCCACAAGGCCTCGGAGCACATTTCACGCATGACACTTCTGCCTCTGTGGCAGCCACAAGGGATTGCCCCTTTCTGGAAAATTGTAAAGCAGCTAACTGGAAAACAGTACACACCTTCACAAAGCACTGATGTCTGGACGTGCAGTCCAGAAGAGATGCCATATTTGCCTCTGCTGTCTTGCAGAACCTTTTTCATAAATAGGTTCTGTACACTGCCTTCCAAGGTACTTCTTTGTAGTCTGCGCTAGTAAGCACAGTGAGGGACTCCTGGGGTTTGAAGAAAAAATGACGTACCATAGTAATGTTTCTAATTAGGGATCCCTCACTGTGCTTAACAGACCCACTTCACTTGAGAATTCTTTGTGCATTGCCTACAGTCAAATTTTGGGTGCTTTTGTTGCATTTTTTGGCCAGTCATGTTTTTGTCCCAGTACGGACTGAACATTTTGTTGGGTATTCTATTTTATATGTAGGTTTAGCTAGATCTTACTTCGAGACACAGCTCTTGCAGCAGGTTACACCATTAGGACTGAAGCCGGCAGGCGTCAGGAGCCCACGGAAAAATTCTAGCTAGCTATCTTCAGCGGGGACCGCCCCCGACGTCGGTCCCGCCTCCGGCGTCAGGCGTAGCACATAAGGCGGTCCCCCTGATTCCCAGTTCTTTCCCGCCGTCGACTTGCATGTCTCGACTGTCTGTCTCTAGCTGCCGATGCGGGTTAAGTTTTTCCTACGGAATTCGATTCTCACAATCAAGTTTTTCTCTGATGTCCTCTCCGACCTCTGGTCATTCCTCAAGTGTGCTTGTGGGAAGCAGATCCTTCAAGGACCCTCACTCAGCCTCGTCCGGTGCCTAGGCCCAGACCACAACACCCGGCCTGCTCCTTTTGCCAGGGTTTAATAGCATAACCGGATCCGTGCAAGAAGGCCCTTCAGGCATTTTGCTGGAAGAAAACTTCGAGACCATGTCTTCCAAGGGGGACTCTTCGAAGAAGGCCCACAAGCACGCTGAGAAACGTAGGGAGAAGGCCCCTTCCAGGTCCCCGTCTAGGGCCTCAGACTCACGCAGCTCTGGTTCCAGGTCCGACCGCTCCCCTTCCCGGGCCAGCTCTCAGCCTCCCCCTGCTGCGGTCAAGAAGTCTTCATCCTCTTCTCAGGCCAAGACTGCCAGACCTTCCTCGTCCTCCAGGGCCCTGGTCAAGTCTGGGGATCGCCACCATCACCATAAGTCGGGCTCCCGCCTTTCTGAACCCGTCAGATCGGCTTCCTTGCCTCCTCGCAAGACTATGGAGCTTACCTCTCTGAAGAGGCCGCAGGACCCGACGCCGTTGCGCCCGTCGTCCTCTCGCCACAGATCCCTGGAGCCGCCATCGGCCAGACGACTGTCGCCGGCCAGGCCAACGTATCATCGGACGCCGGTAAGGGGACTGGCACCCACTCCTATTGAGAAGAAGACCCCGACGCCTCCGACCGACGTCGGTCAGGAGACCATCACCGAGGAGGAATTGACTCAGCCCGAGGACCAGACGGGCGACCCCGGTCCTGTCGAGACGCCCAGGGAACCCTCGCCATTACCCGAGCCCCCTGTGGAGCCGACACCGGGACCCGACGACCATCCACCTGTGCCCAGACCATTGTCGGGCCTTTCCATGATAGAAGTGAAGGAGCTGTTCACTTACTGGTGGGACACCATAAAGAAGGACATGGTTCCCACTCCACCTCCTCTTCCTCCTACACCGATTACTCCTCTGGTTCCTGCGCCCCCCTCTCCATCGGGGTCGGCAGGCCGACTACCTCCTCCCCGGGAGCACAGAACACCTCCAAGGGGGAGTCCAGACAAACGGAGACCTCCGTCCAAATCCTCTTCCAGGTCACCCAGCCCTAAGAGACTCAGAAGACACCGACGATCGCCTTCGACGGAGGACACGGGATCAGAGTTCTCAACATCCAGATCCCCATCTCCCCTCTCCATCCCTTCTCCGGATCCACGCGAGATGCCAAAGTCTCCGGATGACCCTTTGTTCTCGGATATTATGAGACACACCCAAGAGAACATGGGATGTGATGCGGAAGAGCTAGACCCCGAAAGGCTACGCCTTGCAAAGTATCTTCGGCAGAAGGACCCCAAGCCTGTGGTGGTGCCACCCTTGGTAGACACTTTCGTGGACGTCACCAAGGCAGCGTGGAAGCATCCACATTCACTCAGCGATGCCGAAGAAAGCTGATCGCTTGGCCACAAGGCTCCCAGGGAGACCAGTGCTGACTCAGCATCCTCAGGCCGACTCTCTGGTCATAACAGCCTCACATGACCGGTCCCAGAGACCGCAACATTGAGCACCCTGCCACGGACCCAGAGTCCAAACAGCTGGATGCTATGGGTGAAGCACGCGTATGCTTCCGCTACCTCGCCATCAGATCCTGAATTACTTGACCACATGGTGCAGTTCCAAAATGCCTTGTGGGAACAGGGTCTGGATGCGGCTGAGAAACTGCGGAAGGTGAGCAGAAGGAGGAGATGCTTCAGCTCCTTCGTGCAGGTTCGGACGTGGGAACCCAAGTGCTACGAGCTGCGTGATGACTCGTGGACTCCTCGCCTGAGCAGCAGCTTCAGGCGAGCATCGGAGACACTCTTGGTTCTGCCTCCGGTTTACCTGGACGCCCAGAAGAATATCATGGGCCCCATTCGAGGGAGAAGTCTTGTTTGGTAAGCCCTCAGAGAAGATTATTACCAAACTCCAAGAGGCCGGGAAGGCGGTGAGGTCGGTTCAGGCCATGTACCGACCCAAGCTTAGTTCCTTTCATAGGAACCAAAGCCGATTTCGTGGACGGACGCAGAGGCAACAGTCCCGCCCCATTCCACAACAGAGGGGCTCCAGCTTTCACAGAGCCCAGGGGAAACAACCCGCAAGCCGTAGGCAGCGTACTTCCAAGCCGGTCCAGCCAGCGGGACCCTCAGCCGCCACAGCCTGACTCCTTTCCGGCCCCCGCCCCTCAGGATCAACGGGATATCATGGTCGGGGGTCGCATTGCGAACTTCCTGCCGGGATGGCAGGCTATAACCATCGACAGGTGGGTTTTTCAGTTGGTCGGAAAAGGCCACTTTATAGAATTCGCAGAAAAGCCACCCTCGAGGCCTCATTTGCTCTCCCGGTACCCGGGTCAGCACAAGTCACTGATCTGGCAAGAAATACTCGCGCTCTTGCAAAAGGGAGCGATGGAGTACGTCCCGGAGAATCGGAGAGGACAAGGATACTATTCCCACTTCTTCCTGGTTCCAAAGAAAATAGGGGACCTCCGTCCAATTCTGGACCTCAGCGAACTCAACGTGTCGGTCGCCTACAAGAGATTCCGCATGGTGACTCTTCGGGTCTCATTCCCATGCTGAAGCAACACGCCTTCTTAGCATCTCTAGACATGCAGGATGCATACCTGCACATCCCTATAGCACAGGCGCACAAGAGGTTCCTGCGCTTCGAGTTTCTCGACCACCACCTTCAGTTCCAAGCCCTTCCATTGGACTGTCATCCGCACCCAGGTCTTTACCAAATGCATGGCAGTCGTGGCAGCGTCTCTAAGGAGACAGGGCCATTATGTGTTCCGTACTGGACGATTGGCTTCTCATGGCGCCTCCAGAGGCGTTATTACAGCGATCAGAGCACGGACCTGTTCCGATCTCTGGGCATCCTAATCAACCATGAGAAGTCTCTCCTGGTACCGTCGCAGAAGCTGCAATTTATAGGCGCAGTACTGGACACTGTTCAGGGAAGAGCATTTCTTCCAGACGACAGAGCGGAGCGCATCAGATCCCTCATCAGGGAGTTTTCGTCGAACAAGACCGTCCCTGCCAGGTCGGTCCTTCACTTGCTCGGACACATAGCTGCGGCCATTCCTACCATCCCTTTCGCAAGGCTCCACATGCGGGTAACTCAGTGGATGCTCAAGGTGCAATGGGATCAAAGGCAAGACCACATGCAGCATCCGGTCAGAATCACGAACACCGTGATTCGAGACTGGCAGTGGTGGCTAGACCCAGGGTCACTCTCCACGGGCGTCTCGTTTATAGCGCCGTCCCCGGAGGTAATCCTCACCACAGACTCTCAGGTCTAGGGTGGGGAGCACACCTGGACGGGGTGAAGTCCCAGGGTATGTGGACCCCTCTGGAGGCTCATCTCCATATCAATGTCCTAGAGATGAGGGCGGTCCTTTATGCCCTGCAGGCCTTTCAGTCAGAAATCCCGCCGAGTACTCTCCTGCTTCAGACAGACAACACGGCGGTGATGTATTACCTCAACAAACAGGGGCGCACTCTTACCCCCTTTGCAGGGAGGCCATGAGGGTGTGGGATTGGGTAATCCGACACGGCGCGAATCTGATCACAGTATATGTTCCCGGGGTGGATAACACGATTGCAGACGGCCTGAGTCGCTCCCAGGCCAGAGTCCACGAGTGGGAACTTCAAGAGGTAACAGAGGATCTGTTTCTTCGATGGGGAACTCCAGAGTTGGACTTGTTCGCATCCCCATCCAATGCAAAACTGCCCAATTTTTGCTCGCTATATCCAGGGCTTGGTGTTTTCTGGCGAGACGCGTTGTCCCTCTCCTGGGCGGACAGATTCCTCCACGCTTTCCCTCCCTTCCCGTTGATCCAGAGAGTTCTTCTCAAACTGCGCAGGGAGCAAGCAACCATGATCCTTGTGGCCCCCTTTTGGCCCAGACAGATATGGTTCCTTTTACTGATTCAACTATCCTGGGAACCTCCACTCCCGTTGCCATTCAGCTCCCATCTCTTGTCTCAGGAGGAAGGTTCACTGGTCCACCCGGACTTAAGCTCACTGAACCTGCATGCATGGCTCCTAGAGACATAGCCATCTTGCGTCACGGGGTCTCGCAAGAGGTTGCGGAAGTTCTTTCTGCAGCCAGAAAGCCGGCAACGCATGCGACGTACGCCATGAAATGGTGCCGTTTTTGTTTATGGTCATGCGCATGCGATTTTTCCCCTTTAGGTTGCCCGGTGAGAGTGGTGTTGGACTACCTGCTCTCCCTTTTCCGTTCGGGCCTTGCCTACTCCTCTATCAAGGTGCACCTCTGTGCCATCTCTGCCTACCACCTTCCGGTGGGACATCGCACAGTAGCACAATTAGACGCCTCTCGGGAATTTTTGAGAGGGGTGTTGCATCTTAGGCCACCCATTAAGGACCCAGTGCCTCCATGGGATTTGCTCTTTGTCCTGGAACAACTCACACTTCCCCCCTTCGAACCTGCCGCGGATTGCGAGCTGCGTTTTCTGTCATGGAAAACGCTGTTTTTGGTTGCTGTTACTTCAGCGAGAAGAGTTTCTGAGCTTCACGCTCTCATGTGCAAAGAGCCTTATTTAGTTTTCCACCGGGACAGAGTATCCCTGAGGACGAATCCTAAATTTTTGCCTAAGGTGGTTTCTACACTCACTCTCAATCAGGATATTGACCTGCCGGTCTACTTCCCGAATTACTGTAATAGAGGAGAGGCACTGCTCCACCGCAGCTTGAGGTATTACCTCAACAGAACTAAACAACTTCGTAGTTCAGAGCAACTTTTCGTTTCCTTTTCTGAAAGGATGATGAACCAACCAGTATCCAAACAGTCCCTGTCTCGCTGGCTTGTCCAGTGTATTTCATACTGTTATGATATCAAACAAAAACCCCTCCCGGTAACAGTCCGGGGTCATTCCACTAGGGGTGTGGCCACCTCTATTGCAGCACTCCGAAACGTCTCCATCTCTGCCATATGTGCTGCAGCCACTTGGAGCTCTGTGCATACATTTATCAGGCATTATAGCCTGGACATCGCCTCTCGGCGAAGAGCCGGCTTCGGCCTGGCGGTGCTACAGGGTCTCCTGTCCTAGATTCAGGACCTGGAATGTAATTCCTAGTTTCCTCCTCCCAGAATGTTGGCAGCGTTACTGCTTGGGAATCAGTCCTAATGGTGTAACCTGCTGCAAGAGCTGTGTCTCGAAGTAAGATAGTACAGTTACGAAAGAACTTACCGTAACAGTAGATCTTCGAGAACAGCTCTTGCAGCAGGTACCTTCCCGCCCACCTTCCCCCTTGGAGGAGGCATGGCTTAGGCCTTTACTATCAGGGATTTTTCCTTTTGACTTCTGACGGTGGATCCTCGGTCTCCCATTTCGATGTCAGCCTGCGGCCGGAAGTCTCCGGCGGGAGAACTGGGGAATCGGGTGGGACCGCCCCCTTATGTACTACGTCTGACGTCGGAGGTGGGATCACGGGCGGTCCTCATTGAAGATAGCTAGCTAGAATTTTTCCGTGGGGTTTTGACGCCTGCCGGCTTCAGTCCTAATGGTGTAACCTGCTGCAAGAGCTGTTCTCGAAGATCTACTGTTACGGTAAGTTCTTACGTAACTGTACTTTTAGTGCTCACCCTAGCTGGAGAAATAAGTCTGCTGTTAGAATGTTAGGGTGAGCATGAACACACAGCAGACTTTGAATTTAATTCCAAGATTCTCTAATTAGCATAACATTCTAAGGTCGGGGCAGCTCATACCTGCAGGCCGAATGCACTACTAAACATAGTGAGGGATCCCTTGGAACAAACAGTATTACTATGGTAATTTTTACTTCTCACACAGACGATAGTGGGTTTACAAATAAATTAAATCTGCTGGTTAAAGGTACGTTCCTGCTGTCATGAGAATTCCAAGTTCCTGGTACATGCTGCACATGGGGGTCAGGGGATAGATATGGTAGCTAAAAGCAAGAAGTAGTCAAATGGCTCCAGATGTGGGCAATAAGGAGTATAGGCTGTTTTTATGTTTTTTCCCCTTTTCATTAAGCTTTTTCTCTGTGCTCACCATCTACCCAGTCTTCAGGCTGGATCCTTGTTAACCTCCCAGCCCCAACAGGCACTACCTAGCCATGGTCACTTGTACATTTTGGGGGGGGGGGGGTTCTGCACGGTTTGGGGTTTGAGAGATACCATAGCCATCTAGTTAGTGAGCAGGTTTTTCTACCTTGACTCGTCCTGCTCGTTGCTACTCATTTAGGGGCCCAGTAGTTACAGTAATCATCTTGGATTTTGAACAGATTTTTCTTTCTGGGTTTCTGCCTTGACTCACCCTGCTCGTAACCTCATTCAGTCCCATTGTCATTGTGCAAAACAGAATGCTCCAGTTGTAGAAGATAGCTTCCCACACCACCATCATTTTTTGCTGCAGTGGCAGATCATGCCATCAAGCCTCCTCAGCCTGTACGCTTCCAGGGCAGCACTGTACCCACCCTCAGTCAACCTGATTTTTCCTTATCTTGTGTTTATTCCCCATCCCCTATCCTCAGTGGCTAAATAGGAAATGTTTAGGTGGGGAACTCTAATGTAGATTTCTAGGTGATGGAACTCTTCTACAGTAGTCAATGGAGAAGGATGACAGATGTGGTGGAATTGCCATACATTTTTTTTTTTTTTTTCCTTGGAGCGGATGCCTTTGGGAAAACTTCAGAAAACATAATATGTATACACAATTCAGCTTGTATTTAATGCATCTTGTATAGATTTCTGCCTTCCATTATTTATTACTGAAAAATATCTGTAAAAATAAGATCTTTGTCCTTGCTATCATCTGCTTCTATAGCTTATTTCCTACTTAAAATCATAACGCTCTGTTATGATGTCATAGTCTGCCTTGGAAATATTTGATGTGACTGAGTATTATGACATCAGGCTGGAAAGAAGCAATAGAAGCTGATGAACGTTGGGAAACAGCTATCCTGTTTTCAAAATATGACCTTAGTAATAAATAATGGTGAAAAATACAGAGCTAATGAGAAATACAATCTGCCTTATGTCCAAATATTATGTTTTTCAAAGTTCTTCTTGAGGCATCGGTGGCTCTTCAAGAGGTGGTGAACTGAGCTCTCACTCTGAGCGGGTCTTGCAGCAGGTTACACCATAAGGACTGAAGCTGGCAGGTGCCAGGACCCCACGGAAAACTTCTAGCTAGCAGTCTATATCGGTGGGGGGGATTGCCCCCTGACGTCGGCATGCCCCGATTTGCACCTACGGTATAAAAGGGGCAGTCCCCCAGCACCACCTCAGTTCTTTTCCCACTGTTGACCCGCACAAGTCGGACCTCTACTGACGCCTTCTGCTCAAGTCGACCGCCATTTTCACCATGTTACTTGAACTTTATTATTTTACCTTTTTTTTTTTTCTTTCTCTAAATTCAGTACAAATCCGTGCACGTCTTCTTCTCCTTCCTAGTCTGTCGAACGGTGGTGAACAGTGTCCACTTGTGGCAAGCAACTGCCCCACAAGGACGGCCATTCGGCATGCTTACTCTGCCTAGGCCCGAATCACAACATTGAGTCCTGCCAACACTGCCAAGATTTCAATCAACGCGCTTGGCTTTGCTGTTAGAAGATCTTGGCATCCTTCCTGCTGCAGCAAAAGCTTCTAATGATGAAGGAGCTTCACCTCCTCTTCCCCAGCCTCCAGGGCCTTCACTTCTTCGGCAAAGGATTCAAAGAAGTCCTCAGGAAAGCACAAACACCAGGAGAAGCATATGGAGAAACCCCGGTCTACTTCCCGCTCCAGGTGCCTGTGCAAGTTGGGCACCACTCACAGGTCTTCCTCCCGTGGGAGGTCAGCTCCCTCTCCATCCGAGCTGCCAGTGGTCAAACCACCTGCTCTCTTCACAGTCTCGGGCGGTGGTTCTTTGGGGTTTGAGTCCTCAACCTCAGCCTCTCAGCCCCTGAAGCTTAGACTCATTCAGAACATGGGTGCTCAATTAGGTGGCTCAACTGGGTCCTCTTTAGGCAGCGGTTCTTTGCCCGTCATCCTCCCAGTCAAGGCGTCTGTGAAGTCTGTTCCGAAGTCTGGGCTTGACGTCAGATCGCAGTGCCCGTGGCATGTGGTCATCTTCCCCCACGAGAGTGAGGCTTCTGCCCGGCTCGGAAGTCAGCTCCCCTACACGGCTTCTCCCTCCAGGCCGGCACAGGCTGCTTCCCCAAACGTGCATCGGCATACACCTGTTCCGCCGCCGGACTTACTGGCGCTGACCCTAGCAGTGCCACAGCAGTCTTCCCCAAATCCCCCACAGTCGCTGGCTGGACCTGTCATCGCACAGCAGACACGAGGGGGCCCAATATTTCAACCCCAGTCAGACCGACGCCAGGGGGTTCTTTACCTCTGGATCAGATGCCGGTTGAGCCGACGCCTGGGTTACCGCAACCTGACGAACAGACACCAGGGCCTTCCAAACCTACCCCGTTCACCTGACCTTGCCCCAGTTCCCACCTGCAGAACTTAGCATACTTTTTGCAGCCTGGTGGGCATACTGCAAGGACAAGGAGGCCCCGAAGGAGCCCCCAACTCCAACCCCAAGGGACCTTTCTCCCAGTCCTCATAAGGACCAGACACCTCCTAGGAAGGCTCCAACACCAGCTCCTAGGAAGCCCATGCTACAGCCAGCAGGGCCTGACACCAGTTGTTCTAGGCCTCATAAGCATAAGCCTCGGCGCTGTCCCTCTCCCTCACCAGATTCAGGTGAGTCAGAGGGATATCCCTCGTCCTCCTCGTACGACTACTCTGGAGATTCAGATACCCCATCTGAGTCAGAGGAGCCCAAGAATACCCCACGGTCTCCCCCAGACAACCCAACTTTAATGAACGTGATGAGACACATCCAGGTCCTCATGGGCTAGGACACTGAGGAAGTAGACCCTGAGCAACGTTGGCTAGCCACTTTCCTTGGCAAGGAGTCCTTGCCTCTAGTGGTGTTCCCCCCCCCCCCCGACTCCTTCAAGGGTATCAATAGAGCAGCTTGGAAGCGCCTGTCCTCAGCACCTGGGTCGTCCAAAAAGGCAGTTCGCTTGTATAATGCCCCAAGGGATGAACCCTTCTATGGGGAGCACCTGGAGGCTGATCCGTCATTATCAGTGCGGCCCATGACTGTTCACAATGACACAGACACCTCAGCACTCAGCCTCCTGATAAGGATTCTAGGCAGATGGGCTATTTTTGCAAAAAGGTCTACTCCTTAGCCACATGTGCCATCCGTTCCCTAAACTTTTTTGACCACATTCAATATCAGAATGCCCCGTAGGAGAAGGCTTTTATGGTGGCACAAGCTCAGCCGGATCTCCCTGGGAAGGCTGAGCTGTTGCACCTTCTCAAGTCGGGCTCTGATGTGGGGACCAGTGTCCTCCGAACCTCCTATGATTCTGCAGACTCTGCAGGTAGAGCCGTGGCTGCAGGAATTTGCCTACGCTGACACTCGTGGCTTAGGTTTTCTGGGTTTGCCCCGGACGTCCAGTTTAAGATCCTGGACACCCCCTTTAGAGACTCCATCTTGTTTGATGAGGATTCTCAGAACATAATCAGTTGCCTCCAAGAATCGGGTAAGGCTATCTGATCAGTTCATACCCCATATCGGTCTCAGCCTAAGTCTTCCAAGCGCCAGCCTTTTCATCGTAACTCCAAACAGCAACCTGGAGGTTAGCCACCCAGGGGTGCCCTTAAGAGAAAGGCTACTTCCCAAGTCACAGGAGGCTCAATGCCCAACGCTCCTACAATCTCACAGGCCACATTGCCTGTCCCTGGTTCCGCTGCCTGGCTCCTTACCCGACCCCCCCCCAAGCAAAATCCCTGGGGGAGGCGGTGTGGGGTCGCGTCTCTCTTTACAGAGAGAGTTGGAGCAGAATAACCTTGATCAGTGGGTTCTACAGTTAGTGCAACAAGGACATACTCTAGAATTGTTGGAGATTCCTCCGGACAATCCTCCAGCTCCCTCCCATTACCCCCAGGCCCATCTCGACCTGATCCAAGATGAGATACAAGCACTTCTGCGAAAACAGGCCATCGAACCCATTCCACTAGCACAACGCGGGAAGGGATTCTACTCGCATTTCTTCCTGGTTCCAAAGAAAACAGGAGATCTGCACCCCATTCTGGACCTCATCCATCTGAACAAATTCATAGAGTACAAAAGATGGCCACTCTTCTCTGCCTTCTTCCTTTGCTTCATCAGGGGGATTGGCTCAGCTCCCTGGACATGCAGGATGCTTACCTTCACATTTTGGTGTTTCCACCCCACAGGAGGTTCCTGCGCTTCCACTTTCAAGGAAACCACTACCAGTTTCAGGCCCTGCCCTTCGGCCTATCCTCGGCCCCCGAGTCTTCATAAAATGCCTTGCAGTAGTGGCAGCTGACTTAAGGAGGGAAGGCCACTATGTCTTCCCTTACGTAGACTGGCTTTTGACAGCTCCTACCAAGAAGAAATTGCTCAGAACCATGGAGGCCACCTTTTCCCTGTTTCAGGATCTGGGGATAACACTCAACCTTTCAAAATCATCCCCTTGGCCAAGTCAAAGAGTCCAGTACATAGGGATGATCTTAGACACCGAACAAGGCAAGGCCTTTCTTCCTTCAGACAGGGCAGAACACCTTCAGTGTCAGGCTCATCTGGTTTCGTCATCTTGATAAGTCCCACCCAGAACAGTTCTAAGACTGCTGGGACATATGGCAGCAGCCATTGCGACAATACCCCTGGCTCGCCTGCACATGACTGGTGGTCCAGTGGAACCAGCATTCAGACGACTTGGACCTCCCAGTGTCAGTGTCCCCCTTGGAACAGCATCTCCACATCGTTTTAGAGATGCGAGTGATTCTGTATGCTATCCAAGCCTTTCGGACGCTCTTGATCTAGATGGACAACATGTCTGTGGTCTTTTATATAAACAAGCAAAAGGGCACGCATTCTTACCCCCTGTGCAGAGAGGCCATGGGAGTGTGGTATTGGGCCATAGGGCATCACCTGAACCTGACTGCTGTGCATGTTCCAGACATTCGAAACACCTTAGCTGACAGTCTGTCATTCCCGGTCCAAGGTTCATGAATGGGAACTTCTTCCCCAGTGGTCGAAGATCTCTTCGACAGGTGGGGCCACCCAGAGCTGGACCTGTTCGTGTCCCCATCCAACGGAAAACTGCCCAGTTTCTGCTCACTAGATCCAGGACCTGGTGTTTTCTGGTGAGACACATTATTCCTCTCTTGGACAGGGAGATTTCTGTATGCCTTCCCTTCCTTTCCATTGCTGCAGAGAGTTCTGCTAAAGTTTCAGTCAGAAGGGGCAGAGATGATTCTGATAGCTCCCTTCTGGCCACAGCAGATTTGGTTTCCACTTCTCCAGCAGCTTGCAGTGGCACTGCCAATCCCCCTGCCTCTATGCTCCAACGTGCTGTCACAGGAGCAGGGCACCCTGGTCCATCCAGATCTAAGGTCTCTGCACCTTCATGCATGGCTCCTGCAGACTTAGCAAGTGCCCATTTTGGGGTTCCCCCCAGGTGGTAGAGGTTTTAGCGGCTGCCAGAAGGCCCTCCACTAGATCCACTTATGCTATGACGTGGAAGCAGTTCTGGATATGGGCAACTGCTTGTCAACTGGATCCCTTTACTTGTCCGGAGAATCTCGTTCTAGAGTATCTTCTTTCCTTATCTAATTCAGGCCCGAGTTACTTATCCATTAAGGTGCACCTTTCAGCCATCTCTGCTTACCATGCACCTATCGAAGGAAAGACCCTTGCCCAACTTGACCTATCCCACACATTCTTGCAGGATATTCTGCATCTGACGCCTCCCATATGGGACTGTGTCCCTCCTTGGGATCTGTTGATCTTAGAAAAACTTCTGTTGCCTCCCTTTGAGCCTGCTGCAAGTTGCAACTTTGTTTTCTGTCACAGAAAGCGTTGTTTTTTAGTTGCTACTGCTTCTGCTTGAAGGATTTCTGAGCTCCAGGCTCTGATGTGTAAAGAGCCTTATTTAGTTTTTCACAATGGCAGGGTGTCCTTGAGAACCAATCTTTCCTAAGTTGGTGTCCGAGTTTACTCTGAATCAGGACATCCACCTTCCCGTGTATTACCCAGAGTATTTTAATCCAGGAGAGGCCTTACTACATACTCTGGATGTCCACCAGTTGCCTTATTATTTGGACTGCACCGGAGCCATCAGAAAAACTGATCAGTTGTTTGTTTCTTTTGCCCTGAGAAAAGAAGGGGCTTCAGTTTCTAAACAGTGTTTATCCAAATGGTTAGTTAATTGCATTGTTGATTGCTACCATAAATGTGACACGCCTTTACCGGGACTGGTTAAAGGCCATTCTACCAGGGGTGTAGCTGCTTCATTTGCATCTTTCAGAAATGTGTCCATTGCTGACATTTGTGCAGCAGCCACTTGGAGCTGTCCACACTTTCATCCGGTCTAGACTATGCCTGTAGGTGCAGAGCAGGTTTTGGACTAGCTGTCCTGCAGGGCCTGCTCTCTTGAGAGTTTTTCTCTATCCTCTACCTCCTCCCAGCTGACCAGGGTCAGTTCTCTCACTGCTTGGGAGTCTGTCCTTATGGTGTAACCTGCTGCCAGAGCCCCCTCGAAGTGAGATAGTACAGTTCTGTAAGAACTTACTGTAACAGTAGATCTTCGAGAGGAGCTCTTGCAGCAGGTGCTGCTTTCCCTCCCTCCATCCCCCTGGTGATTGCTTCTCCATCCTGTTCAGTTTCGGAGGAAGACCTCGGTTCTCCATTTTTCTATGCTTGTTGGAGTCTCTGGCGGGAGAACTGAGGTGGTGCTGGGGGACTGCACCTTTTATACCATAGGCGAATGTCTGGACAGGCGATGTTGGGGGGGTGGTCCTCCACTATAGACTGCTATCTGGAAGTTTTCGTAGGGTCCTGGCACTTGCCGGCTTCAGTCCTTATGATGTGACCTGCTGCAAGTGCTCCTCTTGAAGATCTACTGTTACAATATGTTCTTAAGTAACTGTCCTTTCCTGTGAACTCCTGCCCAAAGTAGCTCCTGTCTACCCTGATGGCGTTGTTATGGCTGCATTTAATGTCACTCCTTGGTTGGCCAACAGGAGGTTCATGAGAGCTGTTAAAGCAAAGAACCGCCCCCCCCCCGGCAAGTCATTCAAATATTGCAGTTTGCCTTTGGCCTCAGTGGCTACTCACTTATCCCAAAGGGGAGTGGGGGGGGGGGTCTCTTCGTGTTCAGAGTTCTGCTATGTATAGTCAGGCCAGCCACCAAACATCATGGTGAACCACCCATCCCCTGGGTCCCTATTCTAAAATGCAACTGTCCGAGTTGGCTGCTTTTAAATAAGGTGGCTCATGAAAGCTGGGCTGCTTGTGCCTTCCATAAGAACTGAGCACTTTGAGATTCTGGGGCTCACATGTGAGAAATAATAGTAACATGCCTCTTTATTCTAGGCAACCAGCTGGGGGACAGCCAGGTCATGCCAAGTGCCTCTGAATCATCATGACATGCCATGTCTTGAAATGTCCAGTGGGTGTAGTGTTTATTAAATCGGTGTAATCCTGAGATCTGTAATTATCTGTGTTCCTCTCTGTTACAAAATTTATTGCAGGTTGAAACTTGGTGTGTCTCTCACGGTCAGCCACATTAGTTATTTTGCTTATCAATTCACAAACTGTTCTGGCTGGAAAGCACATTATCCTCTCGCGTACGCCAACTGCCTATAAATTCCAGCTATGCTGTAGTTTTTTGCAGTTGCAGAAACACATCCGTGACTCTGCTCATGCTGTGAAAAAATTGCCATTTAATCTGTAGATCACTACAAGTTAGACATTAACCTAGGGTCAGCTCAAATGTTGTGTGGGCATGACCCCCATCAGTATGCTACATTGTAAGCAGTTATTTTAGGTGTGGTTTGCATTTGGGGGCATATGACACTTAATTTCTTTCGTAACTCCCTGAGGTTTCTCTCTCCCCCTCAGTTATAATTTTGAACAGTTGACTGTTAGCTGGTCATGTAATAGTTAATTTTCCTTGCATTTGCCTGTGCCTACTCATTTGTACCTAGCAACAGGAGGAAGCCGGAGAGCATGATTCATCCTGTCTCCAGACACAAGACAGTGACTAAAACAGTTTGCAGAGAAACCTCCGACCAAATACACATCTTGTTCATTTAGACCAACCTTCCTGCAGCATTTTGCTTTTATGTACTGCTGGCAGTAGTACAGGAAAATGTACTAGGACTGTGGAAAAGGATGAGATTGGACTGCATGAGGGCCCAGAACAGGCACTTCTAGGTCATCTCCTCCTGCTAGTTTCCACTATCCCACCACACACACATTGTTGTCTTCCTGTTAACAGCAAGACCTGTGTATGGGTGTGAAGTGCTACAATGTCTTCTTTTACTTGAAGTTTCCCATTGAAAAAAATATCCCCAAGAAAGGGGTTTGTTCAGTTCAGAGATTGGAACTTTGGCCAGTCATAGAAACATAGACTTTGACGACAGATAGGGACCACTTGGCCCACCCAGTCTGC
Source organism: Neoceratodus forsteri (assembly GCA_016271365.2). NCBI lineage: Eukaryota > Metazoa > Chordata > Ceratodontiformes > Ceratodontidae > Neoceratodus > Neoceratodus forsteri. The sequence continues at coordinate 150,651,019 of JADMNL010000030.1, forward strand.
CCATTTCCCTACCTATTGGATAAGCTGCAGATTCTAGTTAACCAACAGCCTACTTCCTGCAACCCCCCACTTTAATTGCCTTATGTCTGTCCCGTGCATGTTTGAATTCCCCCACTGTTTTAGACCCCACAACCTCTCCAGGAAGGCAGTTCCATGCGTCCACCACTCTCTGTGAAAAGAAAATTCCTCACATTACCCCTGAGCCGTCCCCCCTCTATCTTTAAATTGTGCCCCCTTGTTCTTACACATCTCTTTTTCTGAAAGATGCTACCCTCCTGGACTTTGTTGATTCCCTTGAGGTACTTAAAAGTTTCTATCATGTTCCCCCATCCCTCCTTTCATCAAGGGTATACATATTAAGCTCCCTCAGTCTCTCTTCATATGGTTTCTGATGTAGACCCTGCACCATTTTAGTTGCCCTCCTCGGACTGCTTCCATCTTGTCTATGTCCTTGTGTAGATGAGGTCTCCAAAACTGCACACAGTACTCCAGATGGGGTCTCACCAACTGTCTGTACAGAGGGATAACCACTTCCCTTTTTCTACTTGTGATGCCCCTCCCTATGCATCCCAGTATCCCGCTGGCTCTCCTTACTGACTTCTTACATTGCTTACCCACCTTTAGGTCATCTGATATGACTAACCCCAGGTCCCTTTCCATTATTGTTGTTGTTAGTACCTTCCCTGCTATTGTGTACTCTTCTCCTGGATTTTTATTTCCCAGGTGCATTACTTTGCACTTCTTTGCATTGAATCTAAGTTGCCATATGTCTGACCGTTCCTCCAACCTTGCCAAGTCCCTTCTCATCCTTTCTACCCCCCCCCCGTGTATCAACTCTGTTACAGATCTTTGTGTCATCTGCAAAGAGGCATACCTTTCCTTCCAGACCCTCTGCAACGTCATCTATAAAGACATTAAAGAGGACTGGACGCAGTACTGAGCCCTGAGGTACTCCACTAGTAACCCCCCTTTCTTCGGAATGTGTTCCATTCACTATTACTTTGTGTCCTGTTGTGCAGCCAGTTTGCTACCCAGGCTACCACCCTGGCTGGCAAACTTGATTATTAATCTTTTGTGCAGGACTGTGTCAAATGCCTTGCTAAAGTCTAGGTAGGCCATATCCACAGCCCCTCCCTGGTCTATTACTTTGGTCACCCAGTCAAAGAAATCTATTAGATTCGTCTGACATGACCTTCCTGCTGTGAATCCATGCTGCTTTGGGTCCTGTGCCCCGCTGGCCTCTAGGTACTCAGCAGTTCTTTCTTTCAGAAGTGATTCCATCATTTTCCCTACCACTGAGGTCAAACTAACAGGTCTGTAGTTTCCTGCTTCTGCCTTGCTCCCACTTTTGTGAAGGGGAATCACATCTCCCATCCTCCCATGATTTGTTAGTGTGGTCAGTGGTGTCACTAGGTCCTCCCTTGGTTCTTTTAGGATTCTAGGGTGAATCCCGTCAGGCCCCATTGCTTTGTCCACCTTGAGTTTTAGGAGTTCTTTCAGGACTCTTTCTTCTATAAATGGACTGGCATCATCCCCACTACCCAGAGTGCTTCTATTGTTTGGTTTAGGTAACTCCTTCTCTTCTTTTGTGAATATTGAGCAAAAGTATTAATTCAGTATCTCTGCCTTTTCATTGTCTCCCTCTGCCCACCTCCCCTCTCCTTTATTAATCTTCACTATCCCTCCCTTAACCTTTCTATGCTCCCTAATATACCTATAAAAGGTTTTATCCCCCTTCTTAACTGAGTTGGCTATCTTTTCCTCGGTTTGGGCCTTTGCTTTTCTGACTGCCTTTCCCACTTCTTTCTGCTTTAATTGATACAGTTCCCTGTCGTGCTCCTACTGTGATTCCTTATACTTTTTGAATGCAGCCTTTTTCTCCTTAAGCTTCCCTGACACCTCTTTTGAGAACCATAATGGTTTTTTATTCCGCTTTTTCTTTATTTGTTTCACACAAAGGCTTGTTGCCTCCATGATGGCAGTTTTGATTTTTCTCCATTGTTCTTCCACCCCTCCTTTCTGGCCATTTGCTAATGCATTCCTCAGGTATTCACCCATTATGCCAAAGTCAGCCCTTCTAAAGTCCAGTATCCTTGTCTTTGTATGGCTTGTCTCCATGGTTGTGTTTATTGTGAAGCACACTGTGCAGTGGTCGCTTGTTCCCAGATGTCTACTGACTTCTAAATTTGTGATCCTCTCCCCATTTGAGAGTACCAGGTCTCATATGTTCCTCCCAAGTGGGTTCCACCACTAGCTGTCTAAGGCATGCTCCATGTAGGGCATCGAGAATGACCCTGCTCTTGGATGTGGCTGCAGTCCATGTCATCCAGTTAACATCTGGCATATTCGGGTTCCCCATCAACAGTATCTCCCCTTTTTCAGCCATTCTGAGAATGTCCTCTATCATTTTCTTGTCCGTTTCCTCCCCTTGAGACGGGGGTCTATATACAACCCCTGTGCGGATTGTGATGCCATTCCCTGTCTCCAAGGTGACCCAGAGTGCCTCTTGTCCTCCCCCTTTACTTTTTAGTTCTGTAGCTTTGATCCCTTCCCTTATGTAGAGAGCTACTCCACCTCCTCTTTTACCCTCCCTGTCCCTTCTGTAGATTGTGTACCCTGGTATGTTGACATTCCAGTCATGGTTCTCCATGTACCATGTTTCTGTGACTGCCACACTATCCAAGTGTTCTTCTTCCATCAGGGCTACTAGCTCAGGAAGCTTGTTTCACAGACTATGGGCATTGGTACTCATTGCCCTCCATTTAATGTTGGCTTTATCCTTTTTTACCCCATCCCTGCTCTTATTGCCCTTGTCTATTTTTCCATTTATCCCTGTGCTGCCCTCTGTCAAGCTCTGTACCTCAGTGTTTACCCTACTACCTGCCATGTTTTGTGGGGGGAGGCTTGAACTTTCCTGCTTCCTATCACACCTCCCCCTTGGCTAGTTTAAAAGCTTGCCAAGGAAGCATTTAAACCTGTCACCTAGGAGCTTGTTTCCCTTCCTGGACTAATGCAGACCATCATGCCAGTACAGACCTTCATCTCTCCAGGTGGACCCCCAGTCCCCAATGAAGCCAAAGCCTTGTGCTGTGCACCAGTTTTGCAACCATTCATTAAACTGCATGGTGTGCAGTACCCTAGCCTCACCCCTTAGTGATTCCCTTCAGAGGCGCTGTATAGCAGAATCCACAGAAACGCTTTGTCTGCTGTCTGTATCAGCCTCTTATTTCTGTGCTTGTCTCTGCAAATAGCAGTTCAAGCAAATAATGCCCACGTTTGGGAGGCTTCTTTGTGTGACCTTCACCCCCCCTTCTCCAGCTGCTGACACCCCTCCTGCGCCCCTAGTATTTTGTAGAACCAGTCTGCAAGTCTTGTCAATGGCTCTGTCAGTGCAACAGTGGTAATGCTACCAGGTAGGAGATGGCAGCCACCCACGATTAAAGCAGCTAGGGGACGCTTTACTCTGCGGAGGGAGGGATGAGATCCTGCTGCTATATTGCCATCTAAGTAGCTGGCCTGGTGGCACTGACAGTTGAGGCGCTGGACGCCACACCTTGCGTCACACCAGCGACCCAGGTTCGGGAAAGAACTCAGGCCACCAGGGGTCGGCAGGGGAGGGAGAGGATTGAGCATCTGTAGTATTGCTGTCCTCTCTTGAGGTGGGTTGTGGGCTCTGCTCAGCTCCTTAGTGGCCCCTGGTAGAAATCGGGGGCATTACAGGTGCTGGTTATGTAGGGGTGGAGTAGCGGCAGACATCCGCAGTGCACCTGCGTAGACGTCATTGCATGTCCGCGCTCCAGGGGAACCTCTCCATAAAACCCTGGCCCTCAGGCAACGGCAACCTGCGGTGTATCGTCACCACACACCCAATGCCGGGCTCTCCCAGCCCCTCACTCTGCCCTGGATTGGCGAATTGGATTCTAGATAGAACACCAGGGAGGACGGTGGCCCCACTTCGGGGGGTGGGGTTCCAAGCCAGGGGGGGGGGTCTGCCGGTCCAGGCGAGTGGGGAGTGTCTGCCCCCGACTTCCTGACAGGCGAGCACCAGGCAGGGTGGTAGAGCAACAGGTGAGAGAGGGGTCTGTCTGAGAGAGTTCCCAGGTGCCAGAGACAAAAATAGTGTTTAAAAAAAAAAAAAAAAAAAAAAAAATCGCCACCTGAGTGACAACAGATGGCAGTGTGGCAGGGAAGCATTGGGGGGGAATCTGCCAGGTTTTGCACAGCATGCTAGCTTGTAGACACTTGGAGCTCCTTATGTTCAGATGTCCTGTGGGAGTGGGACGGGACTGAAAATATGGACAAGCACTGGAGTGAGGGGGATAATAGTTTAGCTTATTAATTTGTTGGAGCGCGCTATCTCATTGTGACTCTAGGTGCTTTACAGATACCTGAATAATATAGATAAAAATAGAATATACATAAATAAGCATGATAAGTTAAAAGGAGAGAAAAGCTTTATTAAAATAAAAAGGTCTTTAGATCCCTCTTGAAGGCACTAACTGAGAGGGCCTCTCTAAACAACCGAGGTAGGAATTCCACAGGGTAGGTGCTGCGACCAAAGAAGCCTGAGTGCCAGATGACTTCAGATGGACCCTGGGAATCACTAGGAGGCCCTCCTCAGCTGATTCGAGGGGACGAGATGAATGGTAGGGCTGTAGGAGGTCTTGCAGGTAACTGGGCCCCAGACCATGTAGGGCTTTATAGGTCAGTAACCCGACCTCGAAGGTGATCCGCCACCTAATAGGCAGCCAGTTCAGAGTGCAGCACAGAAGTAATATGACATGATCTCGAAAGGCCAGTCAACAGCCTGGTTGCTGCATTCTGCACTAGTTGTAGGTGGCAAAGATCAGCCTTCGATAGCCCTAGGTAAAGGGCATTGCAGTAATTATTTATTTATTTTTTGTTGACCGGGTAAGTGCACTAGACAAATCCTGCCTATTTTCAGGCATGACCCGGGGGAGGGGGATACAGATGAATGCCAACTGACCTTGAACCAGATGAAACTTTTGGTGGTATTTTTAGTGAATGAGGGAAATTTGGCCAGGACACCGGGGAAATTCCCCTACTCTTTTCGATAAGTGCCATGGGATCTTTAACATCCACCTGAACTACCACCAATCCAGGCAGATGGGACCTCGGTTTAACGTCTCATCCGAAAGACGGCACCTCAGAAGTGCAGCACCCCTCTCATGTTGCACTACAGTGTCAGTATTGGGATATTAACCCAAGTGCCAGATGTGGGAACTGAACCCACAGCCCTCTGATCTCCCGGCCTCGGAGGCGAGTGTGCAACCTACTGAGCCACTGACACTGCAATTAAGCTGTGATGTCACAAAGACATGGACTAGTGATGGCAGATCAGGTGTTTAACCCTGGCAGTGTTTCTAAGGTGGGAAAAGCCACTCTGGACCACGGCCGATAGCTGAGATTCAAGCGTTGGGCCACTGTCCAGCACAAGCCAAGATTTTTCACCTTAGAAGAGGTGAGAAGCTGGGAGTCTCCAAGCCTAAGCCCGGTGACTCGATCAGCCTGCCCACCAAACCTCAGGCAACCAGGTTCCACCACCAGTACTTCCATCTTATCCAGATTTAACCTCAGCCAGTTGGCACTCATCCAGTCTTGGACCTCAGCAAGGCACTGGTTGAAAACAGAGACTGCATCCTGTTGTTTGGGTGCTGAAGACCGGTACATCTGAGTATCATCAACATAGCAATGAAACTCAATCTGTTACATCTTTTAATGTCCCCTAGTGGTAGCATATTCACTGCGAACAACATAGGGGACAAAATGGAACCCTGCAGGATCCCACATGGCAGGGGCAGTGGTCAGGAGGAAAAAGACCCTAAGACCATCCTCTGCATCATGCCAGTGAGGAAAGAATACCAGTTGAGGACCACACCAGAGAGTCCACAATGAACCCACAGGTGATCCAAAAGCACCCCATGGTCCACAGTGTCAGCCAAGAGATTGAGAACAAGAATAGAATGCTCTCCTCCATCCCTCACCATCAGGAGATCATTAAGCACCTGAACCAAGGCAGGGGGCATGTGTGATTTTGTAAGTCTCAGTACTGTTCCTTTTCCTAAAGCCCAACTGGAGAGGGTCATGCATGTTGTGCATTAACATAGAAACATAGACTTTGATGGCAGATAAGGACCACTTGGCCCACCTAGTCTGCCCATTTCCCTACCTACAGGATAAGTTGCAGATCCTAGTTAACCAACAGCCTATTTCTTCCTAACCCCCACAAGAATGGCCTTATGTCTGTCCCATGCATTCTTGAATTCTTCCACAGTTTTAGACCCCACAACCTCCTCAGGAAGGCTGTTCCATGCGTCTACCACCCTCTCTATGAAAAAAAAAAAATACTTCCTCACGTTGCCCCTGAGCCGTCCCTTGTCTATCTTCAAATTGTGTCCTCTTGCACAATTCTCTTTTTCTGAAAGATGCTACCCTCTTGGACTTTGTTGATTCCACTGAGGTACTTAAAAGTTTCTATCATGTCCCTCCTCTCCTTTCCTCAAGGGTATACATATTAAGCTCCTTTAGTCTCTCCTCATATGGCTTCTCTTGCAGACCCTGCACCATTTTAGTTGCCCTCCTCTGGACTGCCTTCATCCTATGTCCTTGCAGAGATGGGGTCTCCAGAACTGGATGCAGTACTCCAGATGGGGTCTCGCCAACTGTCTGTACAGAGGAATAATAACTTCCTGTTTTCTGCTGGTGACACCTCTCCCTATATATCCCAGTATTCCCCCAGCCCTCCCTACTGCCTTCTCACATTGCTTGCTAACCTTAAGGTCATCTGATATGATTACCCCCAGGTCCTTTTCCATTTTTGTTGTTGTTACTACCTCTCCCCCCCAATTGTAATCTTCCCCTGGGTTTTTGTTTCACAGGTGCATTATTTTGCACTTCTTTGTATTGAATCCAAGCTGCCATACTTCTGACCATTCCTCCAACCTTGCCAAGTCCCTTCTCATCCTTTCCACACCTCCTTGTGTATCAACCCTGTTGCATATCTTTGTGTCTTCTGCAAAGAAGCATACTTTTCCTTCCAGTCCCTCTGTAATGTCACTTATAAAGGCATTAAAAGGACTGGACCCAGTACTGAACCCTGCGGTACCCCACTAGTAATCCCTCTTTCTTCAGAGTGGACTCCATTTACAATTACCTTCTGTGTCCTGTTGTCCAGCCAATGTTTTACCCAGGCTACCACCCTGGGACCCACTCCCAAGCTGATTAATTTGATTATTAATCTTTTGTGTGGGACTGTCAAATGCCTTGCTAAAGTCTAGGTAGGCCATGTCCACAGCCCCTCCCTGGTCTACTACTTTGGTCACCCAGTCAGAGACATCAGTTGGATTCATCTGACCTTCCCTTCCCGCTGTGAACCCATGTTGCCTTGGGTCCTGTGCCCCACTGGCCTCTAGGTACTCAACAGTTCTTTCCTTCAGAAATGATTCCATCATTTTCCCTACCACAGAGGTCAAACTGACAGGTCTGTAGATCTTACTTTGAGTGGGAGCTCTTGCAGCAGGCTATAACAATTAGAACTATGCCGCAGGCACTAGGACCCTCCGAAAATCTTTTCAGCCCGGCAGTATACAGCAGGGACTGCCCAGCGTCGGCCCCAGCCGGCGTCTGCCTATTACTAAAGGGGCGGACCCAGCTCCACCTCGGTTCTTGTCCATACGTGTTCAGTTCAGCTTGCCAGGAACAGCAAAACTTATATTTTCAACCGTTTTTTACGTTTTCAACGCTTGTTTTCAAATATCGACAGGCCATTTTCGAGCGTTTTTTCAGTTGGTCAACAGATGTCTTCACCGTTGTCTCTCTCCAGAGCCCCATCAAAACAAGTGCGACTGTGGGAGGCAGATCCCTGACAAAGACGGGCACAAGAGCTGTGTCTTTTGCCTCGGGCCGGACCACGATACCGCAACCTGCTCAGCCTGCCAGGCGTTCACCAGCCGGACCCAGATCTGACGTCTTAAGGCCCTGAAGGCATTTCTACTGGAGAAGAAGATGGATCTGCACTCTTCCGAGGGAAAGCGTAAGGAAAAAAACAAGCGTCACGGGAAAGACTGTAGTCGGTCCCAGCACCGGTCCCAGTCGCATTCTCGTTCGGGGCCCTCTCCCAAGAAGACCCGTCTTTCCCCGGGCTCAGGAGAGCGCCCTGAGTCATCCCAGGCCAAGGCCGGCCCATCGGGGAGAAGCCAGCCAAGCCGAAGGTAACCTCGCTAAGGGTTACCACCAAGCCCTTGGAAGTGAAAGCTGCAGCCCCACCTCTCAAGGCACCGGCGCCACCTGCTAAAGGTGCACCTCCGGAGCCCAAGGACTCTCCGGCGGCACCCATTATTTGGTCCCACCACCGATGCAGTTGAAGAAGCGAAGGTGAAGGAGCAACCATGGAAGAGCAGACATCCCGTCTCCCAAGTCCTCCTCCCCGGGCCCCAAGAGGGCTCTCTTTGCGGGCCGACGTCCCAGATACTCCCTTTCCGGGCCGGGCGGCCGAACTTTTCTCAAAGGACGAGCTGCAGGAGTTGTTCTCCTTTTGGTGGAGACAGGTCCAGAAGCGGACCCCCTCGTTGCCGGCCCAGACACCGTTACTGGACCCAGTGGGCAAACCACAGCCAGGAGGTGAGCCTTCCCCAAGGAAGTCCCCGGAGCGACTGCCTACACCTCCTTCCAGGGCCCATTCCCCCAACCGGTCCAAAGACCACCGCCGACGCTCCAAGGACTCTGGAGACCATCGCCGGTCCAGGTCTCATATGTGCAGCCCTTCTCGTTCTCTAGGCGAGAGAGCATTCCCGGCGTCGGTCCTCCAGCGGATGTGGTTCGTTTAAGCTCCTTGCGGGTCTCGGGACGGAAGCCGTCTTCGGACCGGCGTCGGTCCCCGGTTACTGACAACCGAGGGGGTCTGGTCATAAGGAGAGATCGGACTATTCCAGATCATGTAGTTGATCTCCCTCTTCTTCATCCTTATCCTCTTCCTCTCTCAGCTTAGAGCGGTCCCCGAGAGAGAAGGACCAGCCTCGCTCACCTCCCGACAATCCAACCTTTATGGACGTCATGAGGCACATCCAGGCCTCCAATGAGTGGGAAATGGAGGACCTGGATCTGGAACATCGGAGGTTGGCAAAATACCTGAGGCAAAAGAAGCCGAAACCACTGGTGGTCCCTCCTTTGGTGGACACTTTCCAGGACCTGACTCGGACTACCTGGAGGCATCCAGCTTCCATCCTGGCTGTTCCCAAGAAATCGGACAGGCTGTATTATAAGGCCCCGAGGGCAGAAGCTTTTCTAGCAGAGAACCCTCAGGTGTACTCTTCAGTCATCACGGCTGCCCATGACAAATCCAGGCAGCCAAAGCACCTTAGCTCGCAGCCTCCCGATCCGGAGTCTCGGTATTTGGACCAGGTGGGCAAGAAAGTTTATTCTGCCTCCACCTCCTCTATCCGGTCCCTTACCTTCCTGACGCATATGGTCTGTGATAGGGTGGGTGACCCTATCCCAGTTGGAAAACTGTAGTGATGGTTAAAGCAGCTCAGCTTCAACAAAATTTACCCCATGATACCAAATTAGGGATATGTATAGCATGCAGTAGTCCCTGGAAGTAAAATAAAGGCGTAGTTACCTTTTCCTTCCTGTATGTAAGTTTGTTGTATTTTATATTTTGTTTATCTTTGAGCCTTGCTAGCTGGCCACTATCAGGGTAGTCTTCAATCTAGTTCATGTTCTGCAATCCCCAAAGAATGTGGCATGCTAGTATATAGAGATCACCATAAGAAGCATTACATGAGGGTTTGCTTTTAAATAAGAGTAAAAGAAACTGCCCAAGAGGTGTAATCTGCCAACTAACAAATGAATAAAGTTCTCCTTGCTGTAGAAACTCTGAGCATGGCAGTTTGGCTATGTAATGGGAGGATGCAACCCCAGTATAAGTGTAACAAAGTGCTGAGCAGTAAATCCAGGCATATATACCTGTGCTGAGTGGTTTGCTGTTTGCAGGCTGCTGCTGAATTTTGGAAACAGTTGAGACTATATTTTTGTGAAACAAAACATGATATAAGGAAGCATTTGATAGCTTTAGAAAAAGAGATGTATATAAACTATAAAAGTACATGCAGGATAACAGTTAAAGGTTGAGTTCATCTCTAGAAGAATCTATGCTTTTTAAAAGTTGTTTGTACCTGGAAGCTGGGAGTTCAGAAGCTCCTGGGTCTGTCTTTCTGCTGCTGCTGTCTCAGCAGCTGCAGCCATTTTATAGTCTTCAGGTGAAGCTACCTCTGGCTGCAAACTGCAACACTAGACTTAAGATTTGCAAGAAAGTGAGTAGTGCTCACAACAGAGGGAGGTGAACTTTACAATTTACAGTTGTTTGGTTTGAAGCAGATTCCTTAGGAAAGTTAATATTCTTCAGGTGGAGGATACTTCTAACTGAAGGGTGAAATAAGCAACTTAGAATTATCAGAAAAGCAGTCTTTCAATCAACAGAGGGAGGTGGAGTTTGCTTTACTTGTGTTACAAGTGTTAAGGTTTTCAGTGCAGGAAGAGTTTAAACCCACATAGGCTAAATACTGTTTTCTGTGTCTGCCCTTCTGCACAGCTGACATGTTTTGGGGCTGACTGTTTTCAGAGCACAAGTCACCAGGCTCTTTTGGGGCTGGGGAGGTTTACCTGTGTCTGACTTGGATGTTTGGATTTTTCTCTGTTTGATTAGCAGGGTATTTTCTCTGTCAAATTGGTTTGAAGCAGTATCACAAATTGTCGTGTATGGCATCTTGCTGACAGGAAGGCACTCATCGCATCGGTAGGTCAGAGCGTTTAGCTGATTGTTTCGTGAGGGCACAGTTTAGGCCCAACCCCTTCCCACCCCTCACCCCACCCACCCCTGGAAATAGTTCATTTATACCTGGGGTTCTGACATCATTTCCTCAAGAGGGCAAGGTACACATCACTGTCATATCCTGTCTAGCACACTGCACTGACAATATAAGCATACACATTATATAAATACATATATTTCTATATAACGCAATCATCACACACACAAAAAAAACCTAAACAAGGTAGACAGTTATGTGGGAGTAGTACAATGTAATGGCTGTGGGGCAGCATCCTCGGGAGTCTTTCTGGAGGCTGAGATGCTGCCCTGTTTGCAGACAGCTATCTGCCCTGAGGGAGGAAGTTGCCCATCTTCAGGCCGCACTGGACAGTGGCAAGGGAACCTCCCCCATCCAGGGAGCACCATAGCCACCACCACTACCTCTGAGGTTGCGAAGAAAGCACAGCAGTTGGACCACAGTGGGCTCAGGGAGGGTAAGGGTGGTGGAACAGAGGCACACCCAGTCAGTTGTTACACTCCACAATCCATACACCATTCTGGGGGAGCATAATTCCCCTATGGATGCACCCGCAGAGGAGACTAAGGAGGGTGCAGACAACTTTCATAAGGGAGGCCCTCAGGAAGGAGGTAGAGGGCACCACAGGGAAAGAAAGCAGCTCCTGGTGGGGGACTCAATTATTAGGGGGATAGAACTGGGGGGAGCAGGGAAAACTGAAGTAAGGTGCCTGCCTGGTGCCATGGCTTGGAGGGACAGGAAGCGCATCCTTAGGATCACGAGAACAGTTGCACGGGAGTCTGAGCTGGACATCATTGTCCACCTAGGGACAAATGACTTGGCTCATCATGAGATTAGAGCAGTGCAAAAGGACTTTGTAGAGTTGGGGAGGGGCTTAAGACAAGTAGCATACACAGTATCCTTCTCAGAGGTGCTGCCTGTCAGTGGCATGAGTGAGGTGAGGGTACTTTGCACCATGCAGTTTAACAAATGGTTAAAAAAATGGTGTGGAGCACAGGGGTTTGGCTTCATTGGGGACTGGGGTTCCACCTGTAGGGACACCAGCCTATACTGGCAGGATGGTCTGCATCTGTCCAGGAAGGGAACAAGTCTTTTGGGCAGTCGGCTTAAATGCTTCATTGGCAAGCCTTTAAACTAGTCAAGGGGGGAGGCACTGATAAGCAGAAGGAAAATCCCAGCCTCCCCCTACAAAACAGGGTACTAAATGAGAAAAAGACCAAGGTAGAAAGGTCAGTGGGGGTTGCCGCTACAGAAGGTAAAGCCATCAAAAAATGGAGAGCAATGAGTACCAATGCCCGTAGTCTGGGTAACAAGCTTCCTGAATTAGTGGCCTTGATGGAGGAGGAAGATCTGGATATTGTGGCAGTCACAGAAACATGGTACACACAGAACCATGACTGGGACGTAAACATACCAAGGGAGGGACAGGGAGGGTAAAAGAGGAGGAGGAGTAGCTCTCTACATAAGAGAAGAAATCAAAGCAACAGAACAAAAGGGTAAACAGGGAGGAGAAGAAGCACTGTGGGTCAATTTGGAGGCCGGCAATGGCACCACAATCCACACAGGGGTTGTATACAGACCCCCCTCTCAGGGGGAGGAAATGGACAAGGATATGATAGAAAGTATACTTAGAATGGCAGATAAAGGGGAGATATTGCTGATGGGTGATCTGAATATGCCAGATGTTAACTGGAGTGCAGTTGCAGCAGCCACTTCTAAGAGTGGGGTTATTCTGGATGCCCTACAGGGGGCATGCCTTAGACAACTAGTAGTGGAGCCCACTCGAGAGGGAGCAATCTTAGACCTGGTTCTCTCAAACGGAGATGAAGAGAGGATCACAGATGTAGAAGTGGGTAGCCATCTGGGAACTAGCGACCATCGAACAGTATGGTTCACAATAAACACAGCAATAGAGTCAAGCCATACAAAGACAAAGGTACTGGATTTTAGGAGGCTGACTTTGCTAAAATGGGTGAGTGCCTAAGGAATGCACTAGCAAATGGGCAGGAAGGAGGGTGGAAGAACAATGGGAAATAATAAAACTGCCATCACAGAGGTAACAAGCCTTGTGTAAAGCAAATAAACAAAATGAAACGAGGTAAGAAACCACTATGGTTCTCAAAGGAAGTGGCAGTGAAGGTTCAAGAGAAAAAGAAAGCATTCAGGAAGTACAAGGAATCACAGAAGGAACAGGACAGAGAACTGTATCAGTTAAAGCAAAGGGAAGCTGGTAAGGCAGTCAGAACAGCAAAGGCCCAAACCGAGGAAAAGATAGCCAACTCAGTTAAGAAGGGGATAAAACCTTTTATAGGTACATCAGGGAGCAAAGGAAGACCAAGGGAGGGATAGTGAGGCTTAATAAAGGGAGGTAGGGTGGGCAGAGGGTGACTGTGAAAAGGCAGAATACTAAACAAATATTTTTGCTCAGTATTTACAAAGGAAGAGGAGAGGTACCTAAAACAAACAGTAGAAACACTCTGGATACAGAAGTTGATACCAGCCCATTTACAGAAGAAAGAGTTCTGAAAGAGCTCTTAAAACTGAAGGTGGACAAAGCAATGGGGCCTGATGGAATTCATCCCAGAATTCTAAAAGAACTAAGGATAGAACTAGTGACACCACTGACTACCCTCTTTAACAAATCATGGGAGGATGGGGTGGTACCTGAGGACTGGAGGAGGCAGATGTGATTCCCCTTCACAAAAGTGGGAGCAAGGCAGAAGCAGGAAACTACAGACCTGTTAGTTTAACCTCAGTGGTAGGGAAAATGACAGAATCACTTCTGAAGGAAAGAATTGTTAGGGCCTCTAGAGGCCAGAGGGCACAGGACCCAAGGCAGCATGGATTCACAGCGGGAAGGTCATGCCAGACAAATCTGATAGATTTCTTTGACTGGGTGACCAAAGTAGTAGATCAGGGAGGGGCTGTGGACATGGCCTACCTAGACTTTAGCAAGGCATTTGACACAGTCCCACACAAAAGATTAATATACAAGTTAGCCAGCCTGGGAGTGGGTCCCAAGATGACAGCCTGGGTAAAGAATTGGCTGGAGAATAGGACACAGAGAGTAATAGTAAATGGAGTCCACTCTGAAAAAAGGGGGGTTAGCAGTGGGGTACCACAGGGTTCAGTATTAGGACCGGTCCTCTTCAGTGTCTTTATAAGTGACATTGCAGAGGGACTGGAAGGAAAAGTATGTCTCTCTGCAGATGACACAAAGATCTGCAACAGAGTTGATGCACAAGGTGGGGTGGAAAGGATGAGAAGGGACTTGGCAAGGTTAGAGGAATGGTCAAATGTATGGCAGCTTAGATTCAATGCTAAGAAGTGCAAGGTAATGCACCTGGGAAACAAAAACCCAGGGGAAGAGTACACAATGGGGGGTGAGATACTAACAACAACAAAAATGGAAAGGGACCTGGGGGTAGTCATATCAGATGACCTAAAGGTGGGCAAGCAATGTGAGAGGGCAGCAAGGAGGGTTGGGGGATACTGGGATGCATAGGGAGAGGCATCACCAGCAGAAAACAAGAAGTTATTATCCTCTGTACAGACAGCTGGTGAGACCACATCTGGAGTACTGCGTGCAGTTCTGGAGACCAATCTCCATAAAGACATAGACAGGATGGAAGCTGTCCAGAGGAGGGCAACTAAAATGGTGCAGGGTCTGCACCGGAAGACATATGAGTGAGACTTAAGGAGCTTAATATGTATAGCCTCGAGGAAAGGAGGGAGGGGGGACATGATAGAAACTTTCAAGTACCTCAAGGAATCAACAAAGTCCAAGAGGTAGCATCTTTCAAAAAGAGGTGTGCAAGAACAAGGGGCACAATTTGAAGATAGAAGAGGCGGCTCAGAGGTAATTTAAGGAAGTATTTTTTCACAGAGAGGGTTGTGGATGCATGGAACAGCCTTCCAGAGGAGGTTGTGGAGTCAAAACAGTGGTGGAATTCAAGCATGCATGGGACAGTCATAAGGCAATTCTAGGGGGTTGGGGTAGGAAGAAGTAGGCTGCTGGTTAACTAGGATCTGCAGCTTATCCATCAGGTAGAGAAATGGGCAGACTGGGTGGGCCAAGCGGTCCTTATCTGCCATCAAATTCTGTGTTTCTATGTTTCTATGTTCCCTTAGGGAAGGGCTGGCCCTTAATTGCATTAGTATATAGGGAAGGCTTGGGTCTTGTCCTGCCAGGAAGTGATTAGTTTAGAGGGATGAAATTTCTGAAAAGGATATTTGTTTGTATGTTCTTGTGTTTATGCTTTTGCAAGGGGTTTAGCATTGTGCAACAATTGCCCCTATATTTGTGACGCAGTACCTTTGTATATGAGTCCCTGGCTCAAAGGTTGTTAAACTGATGTTTAAATAAATTAATAAATATCCTGTATATTTCTTTGAAAATAGTGCAGTTGTGTGAATTATAAATCTGGTATTCCTCTAATTGTTTAATAGGACATGACTGATAAATCATGTGACACCTGAACTGCATATAAGGGATGCTCAGGTAACCTACAGTTAGATTTACTTTGGGCTGAAGAGCAGAGAGGAACCTCAGGGAGAAGCACTGTGGAGCCAGAGAACCAGCCAAACGTGAGAGACATGCAGTGTTGAAGTACTGAGATCCTGATTACCCAAAGGTGAAGGTGAGGCAAGCTTAAGGTGGAGCTCAGGTTGAAAGTCCTGTAAAGCCTAAAAGCAAGGAGGAATCACTGTGGCCTGGGATTGGCCCTGGACCTCTAAAGGTCAGGTTTGGTCTACCTGGATGCTAGAAGCTGCTCACCTGGAATTTACCAAAGGGAGAGGACTCAGACTGGTGAGAAGCTGCAGAGGCCTGAGTGGGCAGATACTCAGACTGCAGAGGAACTTGCAGAAACCCAGGGGGTATTGGCAGGGTGACCATACCATGCGATGGGTTCAGTTCCTGGTCTGTAGAGGGCATTGTAAGGTCCAACTGCAGTGTTCTAGTGAGAGGTCTCCTAGCTAAATTTCCAGCCCACATTCTTTATTGTTGTTCTTATAGTAATCTGACAAAAGTTTACATCTGTACAAACCTGCCAATAAAACAGCACCTCGGGGTGTTTTACATGACATTTTATGATTCCTGCTATCTTCCTGAATTGAACCCCACAACATGGTCCAGTACCAGAATGCTCTGTGGGAGAGGGGACAAGAGCTACTGAAGGCCATGCCAGATTCCGATCAGAAGTCGGAACTTCTGGATATTATGAAATCTGGCTCCGACGTAGGTTCCCATGTCCTGAGAGCCTCGTACGATACTGCAGATACGGCAGCCAGGGCAGCTGCTTCCGGGGTGTGCCTTCAGCACCACGCCTGGTTGAGAGTTTTGGGTTTCCACCAGGATCCGCAGTCCAGTATCAAGGATTTACCATTCCAAGGTACCGTGTTATTTGGGCAGGAGACGGAAGCTTTGATTTCTAGTCTACAGGAGTCAGGCAAGTCCATCTGGTCGGTCCGCCAAATGTACCGCGGTGACCAGTGACGGCAACGGAAACGGCCATTTCGTAAGCCCTCAGGTGGTCAAGATGGACACACCCGTGGTAATCAGTAGGGTCAGAGAGGCGGCTTTCGTAGGAGAGCCAGTAACTAGCAGCCTGGAGGCGCTCCTACCCATGGGCCCAAGTCCTCCCAGGCCTCTCTGCCTACGCCTGGCTCAGCCCAATGACTCCCTTCTGTGCCCCCCCTTTCCAGAGGAAGACTCGGGAGAGACGGTCGGGGGCCGCTTCTCCCTTCATCTCGAAGTGTGGAAGTCAATAACTGCGGACCAATGGGTCCTGGACATCATCAGGAGAGGACACATGCTAGAGTTCACGGAGTTTCTTCCAAATACTCCACCAACATACTCCCGATATCCTCCTTCTCACATCCCACTGATAGAAGGAGAAATTCGGACCCTCTTGCAGAAAAAGGCAATAGAGGTAGTCCCCTTGCATCAGCGGGGAGAGGGGTTTTATTCCCACTTCTTCCTGGTCCCTAAAAAGGCACAGGATCTTTGTCCCATTCTGGACCTCAGCTCTCTGTCTTTTTTTTTTTTTTTTATAGAGTACAAAAGGTTCAGGATGGTGACCCTTCCAGGTCTACTTCCTCTGCTGCACCAAGGAGACTGGCTCTGCTCCCTAGACATGCAAAATGCATATATGCATATCAGGGTCTTCCCTCCCCACAGGAAGTTTCTGAGGTTCCACTTCCAAGGGGAGCACTACCAATTCCGAGTTCTTCCGTTAGGCCTCTCCACCACTCTGCGAGTCTTTACAAAATGCTTGGCTGTGGTGGCTGCGGCTGTAAGGCGCATGGGGCACTATGTTTTCCCATACCTCGATGATTGGCTGCTTACAGCCCCGTCAAGGTCATGCCTACTTCACGCCCTCGGAGACACCTATACTCTGTTTTGAGAGCTGGGGATCACCCTGAACCTTCAGAAATCATCCCCCGAGCCCAGTCAGAAACTCGTCTTCATTGGAGCAGTCCTGGATTCTATCCAGGGCATGGCTTTCCTTCCCCCGGACAGGGGCGATCGCCTGCCAGAGATTGCCGAATGGATCTCAGTAACTCCTCAAGTTCCAGCACGGAACTTCCTCAGGCTACTAGGGCACATGGCAGCGGCCATTCTAGTCACTCCTCTGGCCTGCCTCCACATGCGGGTCCCACAGTGGATGCTTAGGGTACAGTGGGACCAGGGCTACGACTATCTAGACTTTCTGGTCAGGGTCACCGAGCCAGTCAGGAGAACTTTGTTTTGGTGGATGGACCCCCGGAATTTGGAGAAAGGGGTCAGGTTTCGTCCAGAGCCACCAGGTCAGACTCTTACGACAGATGCATTGGATCTGAGATGGGGAGCGCACCTGGGTGTTCATCAAACGCAAAGGGGTTTGGACACCCGAGGAGCAATCTCTCCATATCAGTGTATTGGAAATGCGAGCAGTTCTCTTTGCCTTACAGGCCTTTCAAGAGGACCTGGTGCCGGGCTCTCTTCTAGCTCAAACAGACAATATGGCGGTCGTCTTCTACATCAACAAGCAAGTGGGTACTCATTCGTATCCCCTTTGCAGGGAGGCGATGAGAGTCTGGCGCTGGAGCGGCGCATTTAGCTGTCCGCAGTGCACGTTCCAGGCGTCCTGAATGATCTGGCCAACAGCTTAAGCAGGTCTCGATCCAGAGCACACGAGTGTGAGCATCTACAGTTCATAGCAGATCAGCTCTTCGACAAGTGGGGTCATCCAGAGCTGGACCTCTTTGCGTCACAACGCAATGCCAAACTGCCAATTTTTTGCTCGCGAGAGCATGCACCTGGAGTTTTCTGGCCAGACGCGTTATCCCTTTGCTGGGCAGGGAGGTTTCTCTATGCCTTCCCGCCCTTCCCTCTCATTCAGAGAGTCCTGCTAAAGTTATAGGCAGAAGGGGCTTGAATGATTCTAGTAGCCCCCAGATGGCCTCGGCAGATCTGGTTCCCACTCCTGCAGCGGTTATCCACGGAACCTCCAACTCCGCTGCTCATATGCTCACAGTTGCTATCCCATGAACAGGGGTTGCTGGTCCATCCGGATCTTCGTTCCTTACATCTGCATACTTGGCTCCTTCAGACGTAGCTCAGCAGAGATACGGGGTTTCCCCGGAAGTGGCGGCAGTCCTAGTGTCGGCGAGGAAACCCTCCACCCGCTGCGCCTATGCTCTGAATTGGAAGCGGTTTTGTTTGTGGGCCTCATCACAGCATTTGGACCCCGTCACCTGTCCAGTGAACTCAGCGTTACAATACCTCCTCTTCTTGTACCAACATGGCCTGAGTTACTTCTCTGTTAATGTGCACATGTGGGCTGTCTCCGCCTATCATGCTGTGATTGGAGACAAGTCGTTAACACAGTTGGATGTAGCCCGCACCTTTTTGAGAGGAATTTTACATATGAGACCTCCCATTCAGGACCCTATCCCACCCTGGGATCTCCTTTTTGTGTTGAAGAAGCTCACCCTCCCTCCCTTTGAGCCGGCAGCGGATTGTGAGCTGCGTTATCTTTCTTTTTTTGGTTACTATTACCTCAGCTCGAAGAGTTTCCGAGCTTCAGACTCTGATGTGTATAGAGCTGTATTTGATTTTCCACAGGGAAAGGGTTTCCCCTTAGAACAAATCCTAAGTTTCTTCCGAAAGTGGTCTCGGAGTTGACCCTCAACCAGTCAGTTGACCTTCCAGTCTATTTTCCTTCCCCATCTAATAGAGGGGAGGCTCTCCTTCACACACTGGATGTCCACAAGACTTTGAGGTATTACCTCAAACGGACGGCTATGCACAGTCAGTCGGAGCAACTGTTTGTGGCCTTTGCACAACAATGCTTGGACAAACCGGTGACCAAGCAGACTATTTCGAAGTGGATCATCCACTGCGTATCATTCTGCTATGAAAAGCACAATAAGCCCCTACCTGGTCCGGTCAGGGGTCACTCTACTAGGGGAGTGTCTGCTTCTTTTGCCACCCTGAGAAATGTCTCTATCAGGGACATATGTGCGGCCACTACCTGGAATTCGGTGCATACCTTTGTCAAACATTACAGTTTGGATATCGTCTCCAGACGCCGTGCCAGTTTCAGTCTGGCTGTTTTACAGGGACTTTTGTCCTAGGCCTCTGGAGTCCGCATATTCCACCTCCCGGGGTCGTCTACCTCTGTGGCGAGGGACTGCTTGGTATTCAGTCCTAATTGTTATAGCCTGCTGCAAGAGCTCCCCCTCGAAGTAAGATTGTACAGTTACGTAAGAACTTACTGTAACAGTAGATCTTCGAGAGGAGCTCTTGCAGCAGGCGTTCCTTTCCCACCCTCCTTCCCCCTCAAGGTGTGCAGATCCATCTTCATCTACATCTCCATCAAGTGCTTCGTCTTTCTCTTGTCAGGGCTTGTTCGCGGGCCTTGGCGGGGGAACTGAGGTGGAGCTGGGTCCGCCCCCTTTTGTACCAGGGCCAACGTCGGGGGACGATCCCTGCTGTATACTGCTGGCTGAAAAGGTTTCCGGAGGGTCCTAGTGCCTGCAGCATAGTCCTAATTGTTATAGCCTGCTGCAAGAGCTCCTCTCGATGATCTACTGTTATGGTAAGTTCTTATGTAATTGTACTTTTCCTGCCTCTGTCTCGCTCCCACTTTTGTGAAGGGGAATCACATCCACCTTCCTCCAGTCCTCAGGTACCACACCATCCTCCCATGATTTGTTGAAAAGGGTAGTCAGTGGTGTCACTAGTTCTCCCCCTTAATTCTTTTAGAATTCTGGGATGAATTTGTCAGGCCCCATTGCTTTGTCCACCTTCAGTTTTAGGGGTTCTTTCAGAACCCTTTCTTCTGTGAAAGGACTAGGATCGACACCCCTATCCAGAGTGCTTAGAAGTATTCGTTCAGTATCCCTGCTTTTTCACTGTCCCTCTGCCCACCCACCGTCCATTCTGTTCAGCTTCACTATCCCTCCCTTTGTCTTTTTGCACTCCCTGATATACCTATAAAAGGTTTTACCCCCCCCTTCTTAACCGAGTTGGCTATCTTTTCCTCTGTTTGGGCCTTTGCTATTCTGACTTCCCTCCCTGCTTCCTTCTGCCTTAACTGGTACAGTTCTCTGTCCTGCTCCTTCTGTGTTTCCTTATACTTCCTAAATGCTATCTTATTCTCCCTAACCTTTCCCGCTACCTCTTTTGAGAACTATAGTGGCTTTTTCTTTCGATTTGTTTATTTGCTTCACACAAAGGCTTGTTGCCTCTGTGATGGCAGTTTTGATGTTTCCCCATTGTTGCTCCACCCCTCCTTCTAGCCTGTTTGCTAGTGCTTTTCTAAGGCACTCTTCCCATCTTGCCAAAGTCTGCCCTCTTGAAGTACAGAACCCTCACTTTCGTATGGTTTGACTCTGTAGCTGAGTTTATCGTGAACCACACTGTTTGGTCACTTGTACCCAGATGGCTACCACTACTAGATCTGAGATCCTCTCACTGTCCCCATTTGAGAGTACAAGGTCTAAGATTGCTCCCTCACGAATGAGTTCCAAAACTAGATGTCTGAGGCATGCCCCCTGTAGGGCATCAAGAATGGCCCTGCTCTTGGATGTAGCTGCAGCAAAGGTGCTCCAGTTAACATCTGGCATATTCAAGTCCCCCATCAACAGTATCTCCCCTTTCTCTGCCATCCTAAGGATGCCTTCTATCATATCCTTGTCGATTCCCTCCCCCTGACATGGGGGTCTGTATACAACCCCTGTGCGGATTGTGGTGCCATTTCCAGTCTCTAAGGTGACCCACAGTACCTCCTCTCCTCCCCATTTACTTTTTTGTTTCATTGCCTTTATCCCTTCCCTTACATAGAGAGCTACTCCTCCCCCTCTTCTACCCTCCCTGTCTCTCCTGTAGGTTGTGTACCCTGGTATGTTAACATCCCAGTCATGGTTCTCTGTGTACCATGTTTCTGTGACTGCTACGATATTCAGGCATCTCTCTTCCATCAAGGCCTCCAGTTCAGGGAGCTTGTTGCCCAGACTGCGGGCATTGGTACTCATTACCCTCCATTTCTTGATGGCCGTACCCCTTTTTGCCCCATCCCTGTCCTTATTGCCTTTGTCATTTTCTCCATTTACCCCTGCCCTTCTCCCTATTGACATCTCTGTCTTGGTGTTTACCTCACTTAGTATCCTGATTTTTTTTTTTTTTTTTTTTTTTTGGGGGGGGGGATTAGGATTTACCTGCTCCTTTCCAGTGCCTCACCCCTCGGCTACTTTAAATGCTTGCCAGTGAAGCATTTAAACCTATCACCTAGGATCCTGGTTCCCCTCCTGGACAGATGCAGACCATCACGCCACTATAGGCCTGCATCACTCCAGGTGGACCCCCAGTCCCCAATGAAGCCAAATCCCTGAGCTCTGCACCAGTTTTTCAACCACTGATTGAATCCCATGGTGTGGAGCACCCTAGCCTCACCCATGCCATAGACAGGCAGCACCTCCGAGAAGGTTACCGTGCGTGCTACTTGACTATGGCCCCTCCCCAACTCCACAAACTCTTCCTGCACTGCTCTGATCCCTTTCTCAGCCAGGTCATTTGTCCCTAGCTGGACAGTGGCATCCAGCTCCCTCCCTCGTGCAGCTGCTTCAGCGATCCTGAGGATTCACTCCCTGTCCCTCCAAGCCATGGCACCAGGCAGGCACCTTACCTCCCTCTCCCAATTCTACCCCTTAACAATGGAGTCCCCCACCAGGAGTTGTTTTCTTCCCCTGTGGGGTCCCATGCCACCCTCCTGTGGGTCTCCTTTGTGGAAGTTCCCAGCATCCTCCTTGGTCTCCACTGTGGGTGCCTCCATAGAGGAACCACACTTTGCCAGAATGGCATATGAATTGTGGAGAGGTGCGCCTCTGTTCCAACACCCTCACCCTCCCTGAGCCCACTATGGTCCAACTGCTCCTCTTTCTTTAACAAACTGCCTCCAGCTGTAAAGCCATCACCTTCTCAATAACCTTCCCTAAAATGGGTAGGTTAGAGATAGGTCTGTAGTTTGCCAGGCAGTCTGGGTCTAGCAATGGTTTTATCAAGAGGGGTCTCACCACCACCTCCTTAAGGGGCTCAGGAAAGACCCCCCTCACTAATGAACATTGGACAATCCTAGCAAAGACCGGGACGATGGACTCTACGCACTCTACAAGAAGGCGCATTAGACCCAGGTCCAAACTACAGTAGGTGGGCCTCAGCTCCTGGATGACCCTAACGACATCCTTGATCGCTAACCGGTCAAAGACCAGACAGAGGAAATGCCCACAACAACCACTGGCTTGCCACTGCAAGTCCCAGTGGAGGGTGCGGACAGGATCCCAGATCTGATAGAGGAGATCTAATCAGCAAAAACAGAGCAAACTCATAACACTTAGATTTTGAAAATGCTCTAATGGACTGAAGACAAGCTGGATTACACAGCCTGTGGACGGTCCAAAACAGCTGAGCTGGTCTGTTAATTGCTGCAGTAATCTCCCTGGACAGGAACTCTGCCTTCTTACAGGAAATTGCTGCTTGATACTCTCTTAGATGAGACATCAAAATAAGCGTGTCCCCATCAGACTGGGATCTCAGCCAGCAGTGCTCCAACCCAACTCCACCCCGCCAACCTCCTGATTTCTTTTACCTTATAGCAACCTACCCCAGCCTCCTCACCTCGACAATGGGATCCATCTCGGCCAGTTCCCTGCTTCCTCCCAACCAATCTCCTCCTATCATTCAATGGAATTCCTCCTCAATATTGTTTATCATTTGTAATCTGTCATTAATTAGTGAAATTATTATCCAGTCTAGTAGTTTGCCTCCATCTTGTATTCATGTTTACCCCTCAAAACGTAACTTGTTACCCAATCAGTAGCGGCTCTAGCTACAAATGGTTACCAGGGCACAGCTGGGGCACAACTGATGGCAGCCAGGGCACTGATATATTGTTACTATGGGGGAAGGTCTGCACCATATGGGGCACCAACTGGGGCACAGCATTTTTTTACCGGGGCACGTGCCCTGGCAGGCCCTGGTGTAGAGCCGCCACTGTACCCAATGTTTGCTTAATGCTACTTGTGTGTATCCTATGTATTGCTTCATTGTCAGCTTGATGTGGAACCTCTGGAAATTGGCTCTTAGCTAAAAGGTTGTAATCCGAGACTTGAATAAAATAAACCTTTAGCCCCTCATCTTCAACTCCCTGAGAGTCCTATCAAACCATGGGGATCTCTGGCGTAAGGTGAGGGGCCAGACACAGACTGGCGCGATAGAGTCAAGGGCGCCAGTGATGGCCCTATTATAGGTTGACACCAATTCCCCCGGCTCATCGCATGCTTTCATCACACCTGATAGATCCAGCACTGCCATAAGACCCTCTGGGGTCAAACCCCTCAAAGGGTGGTACTGACCCATCTCCGTAGGGGAGGGTCTATCATGGGGGCTTCAAGCGAGAACCTCACGGTATAGTGGTCCGACCAAATGACTGATTTCACTGTGAGGTCATTGACCTCCAATCCCAATGAGAAGACAAGCTCTGAAGAGTGGCTGTGTGAATGGGTTGCAGAGGTAACCACCTGTGTCAGGCCCAATGATTGCATTAATCGGAGGAAGGCTTGTCCAAATTAAGAGAGTTCATCATCGATCCAAGTGTTGAAGTCGCCCAGAATTATCTGTCTGGGCAACTCCAACACTAGTCCAATAATGAAGTCTGTGACTTCCTGCAGGAATCCCCTCTCATGCCCCTGGAGGGTGATAAGTGAGAAGGATCCTGCACCTGGAACTCCATGAGCAGCCACATATTCAAAAGACCTTGTTGTTCCCACTGGAAGGGCTGTAAAGTTCAAGTGTGACTTAAAACAAATAGCCACACCCTCACCCCTACGATCCTTTCTCGGGCAGTGAATCACCAAGAACCCAGCAGGAACCACCAATTCTAATACTGGGCCAGCATTTTCTTCCAACCAGGTCTCAGTGATGCAAGCCAGGTCAACTACAGAAACCAGATCAGCTATAATAGCTGCCTTGTTTCTGATGGACCTGGCATTGCATAACACTGCCCGAGAAGGATGGGTGGATGAGACTGGTCCTTTAGATACCTGCCCACCAAGCATGAAGCCCTTGGGTATGGGAACAAGACAGGGAGGATCCCTATCATGAGCCCATTTTGCCCCAGGGCACCTCCTAGAGCTCACCACACTAATCTGTCTTCCTCCTGCATCATTTCCCAAAATGCATCCTCCCTCTTCGGACAATGCCTAATACCCTACAACGTCCATAGATGTCAGGTGTCCGCGAAAGGCAGTCAGAGGGGCAGAGGTCCTAAAGCTAGGATGGGGAATACTGCCTTCTAGTGGGAGCCGCTGACCAACACATTCTAGGTCTACAACTATTCTTAATACAAAACCAGTTAAAACAATATAGACCTACACACTTGTGAACTAGCTGCCCTCCTTAAAAATAACCAAATTTAAAGTAATCACCTGCTCTTGCAAAGAAATGCTCTGACACCTTCTGATATTTTTCTTTTTTTAATGTATTTAGTTCCTTCCCAACGTTTCGCCTATAAAGGTTTTTTCTGGGGAACTATAAAATGAAATTCAAAAACATTTTTTGTTATAAAATTAATCTTAGTATTGTACGTTTTTTACATTCAGTCTCAATGTCATTCTATATTCTCAAACTGTACAATTTTTAATTCTACATGTTCTTTTAATTCCTTGTTCCACCGCTATAACCGGCTACCATCATATTTCCAAGTGTCAAATTTGGATGTTGCAAGTATACCGAAGTTTGGCGAGCTCCACCTAAGGACTATATAAAAGTTGGTGATTACCCAAGGGAACTGTTTTGGCTCCTTAAAAATAAGCAATATAGGTAGAACAACCCAAACAAAGCTAAAAATCCACAGGTCAAATAAAATACATGTTAAAATGTACACAATGGTATCTAAAAATAAAACATGCACTCACCCAGTACACAACCACACATACACACCAACACACACACATCAAACCCCAAAATAAATTAACAGAAGGGAGTCCAAGATTCAAGGTGCGGTCCCACAGAGTACTCCAGGCAGAGAATCGGACCCAGTCACTGAGCAGTAAAGACCCCAGCTAGACCCACTGGTAGCAGTTCATACAATGCACCACTAGAGAATTATGATAGAACGAGGGACTTCTCACCCCCCAAACTGCATCCAACGAAATTGAAATTTTTCCTGGTAACTGTATGGCCCTGTCCCAGGTTCAAGTCCAAGTCTCATCAACTCCAGTCTCCTTCTATGATAAAAAGGCCGACTAAGCCAGGCAAGATGGAATTAAGTAGCTTGAAGGGTTCCCGGGTATGTTTGGGCCATGCCTACCCCCGCCTATAGTCACCCTCTCCAGCTGAAGATTACCTACTCTATTTCAACCCCTCACCCAAGAGGCAGGAGTTGTGTGTCCAGCTTGGCTGGGCCTCACCCCAAGAGGCACGCTTGTGGGGTTCAAAGGCTGAGGGGTTAAGTGCCATGGATGCAGGGGGATGGGGCTGGGGCAATAGGGGCAGCACCAGTGAGGAGCATAAAATGAAAGTAAAAAAAAAATATAAAATACAGAAACTTACTGTGAAAGTATTCATTGTCATGTACCACCTTGTTCAACAAACCAGCTTTTAGTCGGAGGAAGGCTTGAATGACATGCTATTTTCCATAGAATGTTGTGGTTCGAGCACTTGGGGCAGAAGGGAAGTGACAAAAGCATTTAATGGCACACTTCAGAAAATGTTTTTAAATTTATTTGGGTGGAAACGCACCTTTGCAGTGCACATAACACAAAACATTTTTTATTCCCAATGATCTTTAGAGACCGAAAACAAAAAAAATGAGAGGTACAGAAAGAAAATAAAGTTATCAGATCTGAAGAGGAAATGCTGCAGTGCTTTGCTTTCCCTTTAAAGGTTATGGGAAATTATTTTTATATAGTTAACTGCCCTCCTAGTTTTCCTTTCCATGCCAGTTATGTATTTGTCAAATTTTTGATAAAGAAATAATTTAGCATTGGGTGCCCTCAGATCTACATAGAGTTCGACTCCGCTCAGCAGCTACTGCACTCTTCATATTTCTGAGACATTCTGTGACATAATTGTACTATGCCATGCTATTTATCTGGATGGTCTGCAATGGTGTTACTGATTTCATGGAACGTTGAGGCAGTATGAAAAGAGGTAACAGCAACTGCTAAGGAGAAATGAATTTAGAGTAGTCATGAAGGCAAAAAAAATAGATTAAGTAATGAAACAAAAAAGGTCAAACTCAACCAGATGGACACTAAGAGGAAAACGAGAGCATAGAGGTGTTTATATAAAAAAAAAAAAAAAAAAAAAAAAGTTTTCTGTCACCTTTAAGGTTGTATCCTATTTTTATACGCAGTATTTGCATACGTTTTTTTAATTATCTGTTTATCCTCCATGCCTGGCTCACCCCAATCTGGCTGGTTCCCCCCAGCCCTGTCATCCACCTTCCCAAAGTACTTGCCTCAGCCCCCTATCCTCATGGCTTATGGGGCTATCAGAGTTGCAGTTACCCCTCCAGAGGTCTGGATCCAGTGGAGGTAAATGAAACCTAGAATCTGTCAGCAGATAAGGACCATACAGCCCACATAGTCTGCCCATTTCCCTACTTGGTTTGGCAATCCCTACTCTTATCTGGACTGCCTTTCTCCCACTCTGCTGTACAGCAGGGTACCTTTATGCTTATCCCATGTACTTTTGAATCCCCGTACTGTTTTCGTTTCCACCACCTCTGCTGGTACACTGTTCCACGGATCCACCACCATCTCTGTGAAAAAATACTTCCTAGCATTCCCCTAGGCCTCCCTCCCTCCAGCCTCATGTTACGTCCCCTTGTCCTTGTGCACTTTCTTCTCTGATATATGCTCCCCTCCTGTACCATTTATTCCTCTAAGGTATTTGAAAGTCTCTATCATATCCCCTCTCTCTTCCAGATGTTTAGTTCCTTGAGTCTTTCCTCATAAGGCTTGTAGTGCAGTCCATGTATCATTTTTGTTGCTCTTCTCTGGACTGCTTCCATTCTGTCTATGTCCTTCCTGAGATGCGGTCTCCAGAATTGGATACGGTATTCCAGATGAGGCCTCACCAGTGATCTGCACATTGGCAAGTGCCTGGTTAGTGGTGGGTGGGCTGGTCATCCTTCTGCGTAGCCAGCATTTGTCCTCCTGTTTCTTTCTTGTAGAACCCCAGGCAGCATGGAAGTGCAAGGCTGGGGGCATTCCTTGAGGGCATGCAATGTGCTGCTGCTGGGAGAGCCAGCTCCCCAGCCCACCAGCAGGAGCTGCTACAGCGTTGGAGTATGCCACCTCCCTCCCAGCCTGTCGCATGATCACAAGGTCCCGAATTCACTCACAGACCCGGGTTATCCCAGTGGGAGTGCAATGTGCTTCCTTTGGGCCATTGGGCGGCTCCCTATTTGCACACACATTTTTTTAAATCATTTCTTTAAGCCCCCTTTGCCAGCCTTCCATCTTCCCTCTGCTCCCCCAGCCCTGTCACCCGCCATCCATGGGACTTAACCTAGCTCAGAGTCCCCCACAGAGTACCCCCCACAAGGGAGGGAGGTTTGTCCTCCCACCCCTCTGGTGACTGTATCCAGATGAGCCACAGCCGAGTTGGTGCAGGGGAGTCATACTTCTGGTGGGGTCTTCCCTTCCCCTTTCCTTTTCTGTTCCTCCCACCTCCCTGACATACTCCCAACATACCCCTGTGGAGGAAGTGAGCTCCCTGGCCCACCTACAGGGGGTGTTAGTACAACGGATCCTGACTCTCTGCCTCCCCAGGCTGTATGGGAGCATGTGGCGTTCCCCATTGGACCATCAGGCAACCCTTACTGGCACACATTTCAACATATTTTTAATCAAAGTGCATCTTGGGACCCCCACCCCCCCCAACAGAAGAAAAAGCTGCGTATCGCCCCAGGAATACTCCAATATTCCTAACTCTTCTGCAGTGTGCCTTTAAGCCAGATCTAGCCGGAGATGGAACATTATGTTAATGATAGAATCATTGGCTCATGCCACTTTTTCAAATGTTGCCACCTATCAACTGCCTACATTCTAACCCTCAAAGTTCTCTCTCCGCCTGTCAAGACAAGCCGCTCAGAGATTTTCTCCTCAACATCTCGCCTTCAAACACTTAGAAAGTAACCTATAAGTATAAAACTTTTATTTTATTTTCAACTGCTGCCCTTATTTTTTGTTTATCTTATAACCATTAGTGTTTTAATTAGATTACGTTATTTTTCTCAGTTTCTCATGGTTCAGTATAACTTGTGAGAAACCGAGAATTTTTTTGCTTTAGCGTTTTTTTTTTTTCCCCCTTATTTTATTTTTTTATAGTCTTAAAAAGTCTTACTATAGCTTCATTTTGCTATATTTGTGTAACCGAGTTTATCAGTTACCAAACCATTAATACCGGTTCCAGTTTCATCGGTTCCCAGTACCGCTCGGTTTTCGATCGGTTCCTGGACTGACCGCAACCGCTAAATTTGTTTTAAAAACATTCTAAATTTGTTTTATTGCGGTTGCTGTTTTTTCAAATATGTCAGAGAAATCGAAGAAAAAGACTGGTGAACCCGGTTTCAAAAATTGCACAGAGAATGGTTATGACCATTCAAATGCAGATTGTGAGGTCTACAAGATGCATGAAAAACGTCTGGAAAGGCTAAAGAAAAAAGTGCTTCCACCTAAGGGTCCCTCTGGCTCTCACCAGCCGATACCCTCTGGGGCTGTGGGTGAAACCACAGTTCCCATTACTTCTACTCCTGATACGGGTACAAAAAGAATAGCAGAACAGGCTAGCTCTCTGGTTCCAGCAAAAAAGACAAAGCACACTGAACCCCCTGCTATTCAGCCTAAGGGGACTTCTATGCCTGCCATGCCTTCTCCTCTTGAAATTGCACAGGCATTAAAAATTTTACAGGCCTTTCAAGGTCTGCTGTCTACTGATCCACAGCCCCCAGTTCTGACCCCCACTGATGTTAACCAGTTTTTCCCACTGGGGGAAGATTATGGTGAAGAGGAGGAGGAAGGGGAGCGTATAGAGCCTGAGATATCCCCTGAACAGGAGTTTGGCTCTCCCCCCAGGTCTTCTGAAGACTATTCTTCCCATTTTTCCTTTGTCAGGAAAATTGTGGATGCTTTAAATAGTTCTGCCACAGAAGTGATAGACGTTGAGGACAAAGTTGAGTACCTCGAGATGGGTTTAACACCAACCAAAAAGCTGTTGCTCCCTATAAATATTTTTTTTTTTAAATGGGATGCTCTCAAGCTGCTCCAGACACCTGGGTCTGTCCCACCTTTAGACAAAAGGCTGGATAAAAAATATCAGCTTGACAGAGAGTGGGCTGAATTTTTGTATTCACACCCTGACCACCAGGAAGTTGTGCAAGCTGCAGCCTGTGACAAGGCAGAATCCCCTCTGGCCTCTCACCCCCCAGAGAAGGACTCGCACAGAATTGACAGCATGTCCAAAAAGGGCTATTTATCAGCTTCATTGGCAATCTGGGAGGCTAACTTTCGAGCCTATTCTGCCCAATATCAAAAATTTCTTTGACAGTCTATATTGGCTATGGCTGACAAAGCCCCAGCCAATCTGTCAGCAGATTTAGCTGAGACAGCTAGATTTGGCATGGAAGCTGCCAAATACCAATTTCAAATGGCAGCTGACTCGGATGACACTGCTGCCAGGTGGATGGCCAACACTATAGCCCAAAGGAGGTTTGCTTGGTTAAGAGCCACAAACCTCACACAGGATACCCAAAACAAGCTTTTGGATTTCCCAGTGGAGGGTAACTCCCTTTTTGGGACCCATACAGAGACCTACATGAAAAAGGTCAATGAATATAAAGCCACTTACAGAAGTAATTCGGGCAAAGAAAAGGCCTCTCCCTCCTCAAGGTCTTATAATAGTGGAGGCAGGGGCAGACAGTTTCATTCCAGGCCTTTTTATCAGGCCATGGCTATACCCCAGGTACCTCAGTACCCCCAGCAAGTGTATTGTAGAAGTAGGAGCAGGATGAGTGCCAGGTGTGGACCCCGCTCTCAGCCCCAAGCTAAGCAGGATCCCTGACTTGTTCTCTCAGGCCGCCTCCCCTCTTCCAGTATGGGGCAGGCTGACCCATTATTTCCAGGCCTGGAAGAATATCACCACAGACAAGTGGGTCAGGGATTGTCCCTAAACTTCAAGTCCTTCCCCCTCCCTAAGAACAAGAGTCTTCAAACCAGCATCCATCATGGAGAGAAAAAGCTGTTGGAAAAGGAGGTTCAAAATCTGCTGCTGTTAAGGGCAGTGGAACCAGTGCCTCCACAGCACAGGGGAAAAGGGATGTACTCAAGATATTTTCTTACACCAAAGAAAAGTGGGGAGTTGCGGCCTATCTTAGATCTAAGGGTGCTAAACAGGCACCTATCGAAACCAAAATTAAAAATGGTGACACTATCTCTGATTCTGCAAGCACTCCAAAAAAGGAGACTGGTTGGCATCTCTGGACCTAAAATATGCTTACTTCCACATCCCCATAAGGGAGTCTCACAGAAAGTATCTCAGATTCAGACTCCCATCAGGTCACTATCAGTTCTCAGCCCTGCAATTTGGTCTCACCTCAGATCCAAGGGTGTTCACAAAGTGTCTGGCAGTAGTTGTGGCACACTTGCGAAGGCAAGGTGTCACAGTGTTTCCCTATCTGGATGATTAGCTAGTGGTGGCAAAATCACCACAGCAGCTAAAGGAACACTTACAGCTCACCCAACACCTTCTGGAATCCTTGGGGTTTCTGTTAAATTTGAAGAAATCAGTTCTTCTTCCCACACAAGTTCTGCAGTTCATAGGAGCAGAACTAAATACCAGGGAGGGCAGAGCTTTCTTACCACTGGACAGGGTAAAAAGTATTCTGCAACTAGCAGGTTCTTTCAAGCTGAATGTGCCAGGAACCACATGGCAGTTTCTTCAACTATTGGGACACATGGCAGCTGCCACAGGCACAGTTCTGGGTTCCAGGTTTCAGATGAGAGACATTCAATTTCACCTAAGGGCTCATTGGTCTCAGAGAAAAGATTCTCTCTCAAAGTTGGTACCAGTAACAAAAACATTAATCTTGGCCCTTCAGTGGTGGAAGGAGGAAGCCAACCTTAGGGAAGGGGTTCCCTTCCAAAAAGAGCTACTTTCTGTGATTCTCACAGCAGATGCATCACTGTTAGGATGGGGTGCCCATCTGGGAGAGCACACTACCCAGGGCACTTGGTCAAGTGCAGAGTCCCTTCAACATATCAGTTTGTTGGAGCTCAGGGCAGTTCTCCTGGCAGTGCAAGTATTCACACCACTGATTCGGGGGAAAAGGTGGTACAAGTCAGAACAGACAATACCACCACCATGTGGTACGTAAACAAGCAAAGGGGTACAAGGTCCAATCCTTTCTGCACAGAAGACATGCGAATCTGGACTCTGGCCTACTCTTCAGGAGTTTCTCTTCAAGCCATTAATCTGCCAGGCAAGGTTAATACTCTGGCAGATGCCCTAAGTCAGATCAGGCAGGTTGCAAGTAATCTTCAAAAGGTGGGGTACTCCAGAGATAGCTCTCTTTGCATCCAACGAAAGTCACCACCTCCCACGATACTGTTGCAGGCCTCCAGCAGTGGGCACAGTGCCCATGAATGCTCTCATCCTGGACTGGTCAGGGAAGTATCTGTATGCCTCCCCCCACCCCATTTCCTCTGATGTACAGAGTATTGCTCAAGCTCAGGTTTCAGCTGGCCACAATGATTTTGCTAGCTCCAGACTAAGCCAGACAGCCATAGTACTCCCTATTGCTCTCCATGTCAGTGGACAGACCAATACACCTTCCCAGGAGACGCAATCGGTTAACCTCCAATCAGGGGAGGCTCCTATACCTGAACCTCAGGTCACTCAGACTCAAGGCATGGCTCTTGAGGACCTAGAGTATGCTGGCTTGCATCTCTCTGAAGGGATCTTGGATATTTTAAGGGGGGTATAGGAAACCCTCTACAAAGAAAACCTATGCTGCAAAATGGAAAAGGTTTTCTGTCTGGTGTTCTACCAGGCATGTAGTGCCAGTACAGGCAGGAGTGCCACATGTGCTGGACTACCTGACTTACTTGCATTATTTGGGCCTGCAGCCCTCTACCCTGAAGCTCCATTTGACTTCAGTCTCTGCTTATACCTCAGCAGGTAAGACTACCTCTATGGCATCAAACACCATTTTTAAAAGGTTCTTTAAAGGCCTATCCCACCTGCACCCACCAGCTAACCGGTGCCAGCATGGGACCTAAACATTTGTATTGCCAAACTCAGGGGTTCCCCCTTTGAACCCATGTCTTCAGCAGCACTAAAGTATGTTACATGGAAAACAGTATTTTTAGTGCCCATCACTTCAGCCAGACATATCAGTGAACTTCAGGCCTTATGCATTGAGCAGGACTACATCTCCTTTCACAGGGATAAAGTTGTCCTCAGAACTAATAGGAAATTCCTCCCTAAAGTAGTCTCAGATTTTCACCTGAATCAAACTATCACTTTGACTGTATTCTTTACTGAATATTCATGCTCTGGTGAGCGCAGGTTACGTAGCCTTGATGTCAAGAGAGCTTTGAGCTACTACATGACAGCCACTGAGTCTCATAGGCAAGAAAGGAAGCAACTATTCCTGACTTATGGGGATGTGGGAAAAGGTAATCCAGCATCTAGAAGGTCCATTTCTCGTTAGATTGTCCAGTGTATCCAGTTTTGCTATTCAAAAGTGGGTAAGGAGCCCCCAGCAGGGCTCAGAGCCCATTCCACAAGGGGTACAGCTGCCACTCTGGCAGCTTTCAAGGATGTTCCCCTGGTGGATATTTGTAAGCTACTTGGAGAACAGATCACACATTTACCAAGCACTATAGCCTGGATATGCAGGCTAGGGCTGATACCAGGTTTAGTACAGCTGTCCTGCAGAGCCTCTTTCCAAAATAGGTTCTGTGCCCACCTGCAAAGGAACTGCTTCTTAGTCTACAGAAGAGTTAGGAATATTGGAGTATTCCTGGGGTGGGAAGAAAACCATAGTAATCTTGTTTCTCCCAGGGGATACGCCAGTATTCATAGCTCTCCCACCCTGCCTCCCCTACCAGAACCTGTGGCCTCTGCGCTCCATACTGTACTTATAGGGTATGTATGCCACATTCTAGCTTTTATTGCAACTGTGCTTTCAGTGGTCTTTTTTCCCCTCTTCAAGTGATTCTGACATTGGGGATTGTGTGGGTTAAACTATATTTATTGATTTTTTTTCTCCCCCAGTTGGGGGTTGTTTATGGGAATTTAATTACTAAATTATAATGATTATTAAATACTTTTGGGCCCTGTCTTTCCAGGCATCCACAAAATCTGAGGGTTAGAATGTAGGCAGTTGATAGGTGGCAGCATTTGAAAAAGTGGCATGAGCCAGTGGTTCTATCATTAGCATAATGTTCCATCTCCAGGCAGATCTGGCTTAAAGGCATACTGCGGAACAGTTATGAATATTGGAGTCTCCTCTAGGAGAAACAAGATTACTATGGTAAGTAACTTTTTCTTCCTCACCTCCATCGCTTTTATCCTTTATCACTTGACTATGAGGCAAAACATGGGGACATACTATCACAGAATATCATAGAATACAGAACACTGGAAATTAAATGCTTTCGTGTCCATCAAAGTTTTCTGTTGTGTGAGCATCAGGGTTTATTATGAATTTCTGCTTTAGCATCTCTGTTCCCAGTGTGGGAGAGAATCCTTAACATAGAGGATGTGGGCTGGGACACTAAATAATAATGACTTTATAAACTGAAATCCATTTTTTTTTTTTTTTTTTAAACACAGGATTCAGATGTTTGTTTTTTTTTGTTAAACTAGTGCTGTCTGTATTTCTAATTATGATGAACCAATAGGGTTTCTGTGATTCTGGTGCCTTGGTCAGTCTTTCTTTCCAAATTCTGACCATTTAACCAATGAACACCAATAAACCAATATCCTTGGACTTGGGTTCTTGAGGGTAAAGTGAGACAGATGTTCCTCGTCATTATGGGAGACACTTGAGAAGTAGGCTTGTCTTCAGTGTCCTTTTTTTGTGATTTCAAGTGTTGCAGGTTTCTCTACAACCAGAGTGGTAAGCTGTTGAAGCTTGCATATTATTTTCAGTTTACTGACTAGACTTGATCTTACCCCTGCATCTTCAGTGATGGAAACCTCTGACAACCATGTAGATTATTAATCTTAGTGAAATATAGATGCCCCAAAAGTGGGTCGTATACAATATCACCTCTGCCTATTTTTAATTAACTGGTTAAGGATTAGTAGACTTTAATTATGATATTTTGGGAGGTAATCTGGGCATGTTCGACAATCTGCAAATGGTAGCAGGATTTTGAAACGTGATGGCCCAACCATTGTTGAAGGGTGTGAGGCTGTGTTCCTGGCCTGCGGAGTTTTAGAACAGTAGTCAAATGGTGGACACACTCAATATCCCTGCTCTTGAAACAGGAAGAGTATGAGGAGGAAGTGGAGTTCATGGACATGATGGGATTAGCCCTTACTGTTGGGTCTCATCCACTAGTCCTTCAAGCCACATGTAAAATCATGTCTGCACCTAATTCGGCAGCTGAGATTGACAAGAAATCTGAAAAAAAGTATAAAGTGGACAGGCAAGGGGTAGAATTGGGCTGGTGGTAAAGCCTAGAGGTTAGAGTAATGAACTGTGAATGAGCCTGTTGTATCCAGCAAACCTGAGATTGATTCCCGGAACCTCCACTTGCATACTGTGACCCTAAGCAAGTCATTTAACCTTCCCAGTGCTCCCAGGTCACCCTTGAAAATATGCCTTGGGGCTATTGGGCCTTACCCAGTTACCAAAGAATAATAATAAAAAATAGAATACCTGTATGCCCACCCTGATCACAAAGGAATGGTATAGGTAGTTGCCTGTGAGAAGACCAAGGTACCCTTATCAGCACATCTACCGAAGGAGTTCAGAAAAACTGGATACTGTGGCCAAGAAAGTGTACACAACAGCTTCCCTGTTCCTAAGACCTGCAGCTTACTTGGCCTATACAGCCAAGTACCAGAAAGCACTATGGGATGCAGTATTGGCTGTTGGTGATAAAGTAGTTGTGAAGTGGCACAGAACCTGGCTGCAACACTAAAGTCCGCCCTGGATACCACAAAATACGAGTTTCACACGGCTGTAGATACCAGTGACTGCAAGAATCTTGGCTCACACAGTGGTTCTGAGGAGGTTTGCCTGGCTAAGAGCTACTATCCTTACCCAGGACACTCAAACAAAAGCTATTGATTTCCTCTTTGAGGGTAACTCTTTTTAGTAACAAAAGAGAGGCATACATTAAAAAAAAAAAAGGCAGTGGAGAAATTCAGTCACTTAAGAATTCTACTGATAAAGAAAAGGCCTCCACTTCCTACAGATTTTATGGAAAGGGAGGTAGGGGTTACTACCCCAGAGTACCAGCCACAGAGAGGGTACTGTAGAGGTAGCAACAGAAGGTGCTCAAGGTGTGCTGCAACACCAGCCCATAAGCCAAGGCTAAAACAAAACCCCTGATGGGTTTGCCCATGTCACCAGTCCACCATTGCCACTGGGACAAAAGCAAATCACTACTTCAGGAATGGGGAAAAAATTACCACAGACAAAGTGGGTCAAGGATTATCTCTGCAACTCTAAAGGTTTCCCAAACTACAGAGACCAAAAAAACTTCCCAGTTCACTCATGAACAGTAGGAGTCTGCTGGAACTGGGACTAAAGTAACTGCAAGCAAAAGCAGTAGAAAATGTCCCTGCATCACAGTGGTACAAGGGCCTCTTGTCAAGATACTTCCTGACCCAGAAGAAAAATTGGGGATGGCAACCCATTCTAGATTTAAGATACCTGGACAGACCTATCAGGGAAAGAAAAATTCAAGTAATACCATCGCTGCAGTCAGAAGATTGGTTGGG
Organism: Neoceratodus forsteri; assembly: GCA_016271365.2. Taxonomy (NCBI): domain Eukaryota; kingdom Metazoa; phylum Chordata; order Ceratodontiformes; family Ceratodontidae; genus Neoceratodus; species Neoceratodus forsteri. The sequence goes on from JADMNL010000030.1 coordinate 150,687,400, forward strand.
GTCACTGGATCTGAAGGATGCCTACATCCACATTCCGGTCAGACCCAGTCACAGAAAATATCTCTGGTACAGGCTGAGAAACTGTTAGTACCACTTTGCAGCCCTACCCTTTGGTCTCACCTCAGCAGCAAGGGAATTCATAAAGTACTTTGCTGTGGTGGCAACTCATCTAAGAAGAGAATGTGTGGTGGTCTTTCCTTATCTGGATCACTGGCTAGTCTTTTGGTGAAGGGGGGGGAACAAAGCAGCAAGCACTATGCTCCATACATTTGGTAAAAAACATGTTGAAGAATTTGGGATTTCTAATAAACCTACAGAAGTCCCAGGCAGAACTAGTACAAGTCCTGGATTTCATAGGAACAGAGCAGGGTACCAAATCTTATTGTCACTGCAGAATCATTTACCCTAGAACAGCCAAGACCTGCAAGGGACTTTCTCCAGCTGCTAGGCCATGTGGCTCCATCCACAGCTGTGGTGCCATGGGCCAGATTCCAGATGAGGAACATAAGTACCCCCCCTAAGGGGTTACTGGTCCTAAAAGTCTGACTCCCTCTCAACTACCAGTCACAAAATGCTTCATACAAGCACTCGAGTGATGGAAGAGGAAAGCAACCTCATAGAGGGCATTCCCTTCCTCCAACAATCTCTGATCAATAACATAACAGATGCCACACTTCTTCGTGTGGTGCCCATGTAGAAGACCTCACAGTAAGTAAATGCCATCTGGGAGTTCTCGGGAGCACATAAACTTCTAGCTCAGGGCAGTACTGCTGGCAATGCAGTCATTCTCCCAGCTGCAGGGTCTGTCAGTCCAAATTTGGACAGGCAATACTACAAGAAATGGGGAGGGACAAGATCCTGAAAACTGTGCACAGAAGCTATGAGGATCTGGGCTCTAGCTTACTCCCTAGACACAAAGATTTCTGCAGTACATCTGCCAGACAAGGACAGTGTGCTGGCAGCCTCCCCAAGTAGAATCATCCAGGAAAATCATAAGACAGACTTGAACCAGCAAGTGCTGGCATCAGCCTTCAGAAGATAGGGTACGTGAGAAATAGATTGGTTTTCCTCTTGGTAGAACAGTCAGCTTCCAAAGTTGTGTTGTAGGCCACCAGCCAGAGGCACAGTCCCAGAGAGCGCCTAACTCTGAACTGGACTGGGAAGTTGCTGTATGTCTTCTTACCAATTCACTCAGAGAGTACTTATAAAGTTCAGGAGAGAGCCAGCAACAGACAGTAGTTTGGGCCAAGCAGACATGGTACTAAATGCTGCTGACCCTGTCCCAGGGCAGGATAATCTTCCCAGATCTCAGAACACTGCCTGAGGGCATGGTTCTTGAACAGCTATAACTTTCTAATCTGAATCTGTCAGAGGAAGTGCTGAGAGTTTTGAAGGTCTCCAGGAAACATGCAACAAGAAAAGCATTTTCTCTAGGTGAAAGATTCTCTTACTGGTGTGCCTTCAGAAAGATCATCCCAATACAGGCAGGGCTGTCAACAGTTATGGACTACCTGGTGTGACATAGACAGCCAGCTCTGAGTGCTCAAGTGCTGTATTAATTTTTTTATTACATATAAAATATGTGATGGGAAGGTCAGTTTGAGGAAACTACTGTCTTACTGGAACTGACACATCAAAACCCCCCAGGGATAAGTTCAAAGGACAGGAGGTATTTTAAACTGCTGAGATCTGGGGTGCAATTACTTTGTCAATTTGCTTTCATCCCAGGAAATAAGTTTAGCCATTCATAATGCCCTCAGGGAGATCCTTTGACTTGCATAGTTGCCAGGAAGGACTTGTGGGGAGGGGTGTCGGAGAGAGGCCAGAATGGACATTGAAGAGGTTTGATGTCTGAGTCAGGAAGGACCCAGACGAATTTGGAAGGTCAAATACACATTCCCCAGGAAGCCTTGGGAGGACATCACAGAACCTGTTTGTGTGTGTGGCAGAACAAAAACCAGTTCTGACCAGTTACCATGAGGAGAGGAAATTGAGTATGTCACTTATCTTTTTTTTTTTTTTTTTTTTTTTAAAATCTTGGGACACCCTGTGTGGTAACATAACTTTTAATACACCAAGGCAGAGTTTAATGATCTCAGAGAGGATGCTGGCTCAGAACTCTTTTATCCAACTAAGCAAGCCTTAGAGACACACAGGACAATTTTCTGACTGAGAGAAGAGAGACCCTCAGAGCACTGAAAGAAAGTAAGCATTAGACAAAATTAGTCTGAAGTTATAAACTGTAGGAACTGTACTTTTCTACCTGTTTGTTTTAAGGCTGTATGTGTTGGGATATATATTTGTTCTGTAATTATTGTTCTGTTTTGATATTTTTAAAGTAAAGATATTTTTTTACAAATGAAACTGCTGGAGTGCCTTGACATTTCTTTTTATTTTAAGTGGAGCTTTTAAAGGTTATAAGTACACTGTGTATGGGCTTATTGTATACCAAACTGGGAAATGGATAGAGTTCTCTAAAAGTCTTGCATAGAGTTCTAAGGGTTCATTTGAAAGACCTGGTTGGGTGCCCATAGGCAAAGATATCTGGCCCCTGAAGACAGAATTATCTGAGCCTGATAATTGGGTACGCTAACAAGAGGTTATCAGTTTGAATCCTTCCAGAGCTTGAGACTAAGGTGACTTGAACTCACAAAACAGACAAGAGGGTTACCTTGTCTGTTCACTGTACACAAATCATACGCTCAGAGGTTGGCACTTTGGGAGTAGAGGGCTGACCGGTTAAGCGAGTTTGTGACAGATTGGTTGGCAGCGGTGGCATAAAAAGTTTGGTGGTATAAGCTTCATTGTTCAGTGTGTTAGCTTGAAACCGTTTAGCTCACTTGAAAAAAAAAAAAGGCAGTGTTTTATTTCGAAAAGGAAACAGAACTATATCCCTTGACTTACAGTTAAGTTCCCACCCATTTTATTTATTTTTTTCTGAAGTGCCAGTCAGAATAGTATTAGAAGTGAGGGAAGAAGAAAATGGCTTCCGACTACAGCAGGCACACTGTAGATTTCTTAAAGCAGTTGTACGGGGACAGGGGAGTCCCGTTTGGGGTGAAAGCCAGTAAGCAGAACCTCATAGAGGCCCTGATGGTAGCGGATACCCAGAGCAGCGAGTCACCAACCATGACTGAAAGTGACCAGACCTCGAGTGTGGCAGAACTAGTGGAGAGTGAGGGGTCCCAAGCCGATGAGGTGGACAGCAGGGCCACTGTCAGTGAAGGGGCACAGCAGCAGGGGAAGGTCACCAGTATCCTGAATCCAGAGGTACTCAAGCTGCAAATTGAGTTGCAGAGCATAAAACTGGAGACAAAGCGACAACAGAGGGAGGCGGACCATGAGGCAGAGCGACAACAGAGGGGTGAGGAACGTGAGCACCAGCAAGAGGCAGAGGAGAAGAGAGAACGAGAATGCAGAGCTGCAGAGGAGAGGAGTGCCAGTGGCAACATGAACTGGAAAAGCTATGACTCCAACCAGCGGCACCAGGGCAGGTAAGTGGCTTGGGTTTAACTGGGACTGCAGGACTGGGTTACAAATTGAACTCTAAATTAATAGCTGAGTTTAAGGATGCGGAGGACATAGATGCCTTTTTAAATTCTTTTGAAAAAGTTTGTATTCAGGCTAAAATTCCTAGAGAGTCCTGGAGCTTCTAGCTATCCCCGCTACTTACTGGAAAAGCTCGAGATGCATTGGGTCACATGGACAACAAAGACGGTGATGATTACAGCAAGTTAAAAGCAGCACTGCTAAAAAAGTTTGAATTAACTGCTGAATCATACAGAGCTAAATTCCGTAAGCTCAGGAGAAGCCCTGATATGAGCTATGAGGAGCTAGCCATGAAACAACGTCAGTTTTTAAAACAGTGGGAAGGAATTGAGGCAAACACTGTTGATAAAATTGAAAATGTGATTTTATTAGAACAGTTTTATTGGGCATGCCCAGCAGAGTTAAAAACCTGGCTAGAGGACCGAGATCCAAAAACAGTGCAAGAGGCTGCTGAACTCTTGGACCTCTATGCCAAGAGCAGACCTGCTCTGAGAGCGAATGAGATGAGTGTGGCAGCACAGAAAGGGAAAAGCGCGCCTTCAGAGCAGCTAAAACCCTCGCTGCCTCCACCAAAACCAGTTCGCCCCAGGTTTCAAAGAAAAGATTTCTCTGAAGTAAGAAATGTTTGGTTATGTAAAGAAACTGGGTGCATTGCCAGACAGTGTCCAAGAAGGGCAAACAATAATACGCAAAGTAGTACCAGAAAGGAAGTGGGTTGTTCGTGTGTCCCTGGAAGCATGCCAGTGAACATGAGGGAACACATGAACCCAGTCACGGTAAATAACGTACAGACACAGGGTTAAGGGACACAGGGTCTTCCCCTGACATTGGTAAAAGGGGATCTGGTACAGCCTGTTCAGCTTATACCCAATAAATATGTGACTGTGCAGGACTTTGCGAGTGTAGAGAAAACATTGCCATTGGCTGGTGTTCTCCTGGACTGGGGTGAAACAAGGGGAACTGTGTAACAGGTGGCTGTAGCTAACACATTAGCGGATGTGATCCTGGGTAACAATCTCCAGCAGGGGGTGGTATGTGCAGTTACCCGTAGCCAAGCGGCCAGGGAAAATTGTTCCCTGAGCCCCCCAGAAGCCATTGGGGAAGATACTGAGAGGCTGGTTCCCCAGCCTGTGTCTCCAGAGGGGGAGATTGATAAAAACAGGGTAGAAATTTCCCCAGTAGCAAATAACCACCCAGCTACAGAGGGTTACTCCAAAGTGAGAGGGGTGACCCCTTGTCAGAGGGTAGAGATTGACAGTGATCCTGAGGGCCCTGACGCCAGTGCTAGGGACCCTAGTTTAACGACTGAAGGGGACCTGTCCCATGCCTTGAGAAGGTGTGAGGGGTTCGCAGCTGCTCAGAGAAGTGACCCTAGTTTAGAGAAGCTGAGGGCTTGGGCAGACTCGGACGGTGCACAGGGAGGTGACGGCAGACATAGGGTTTATTGGGAAAATGGACTTATGTATACACAGGCAGTACAGACAGAGGGAGGGATGCTAGGCAGGCAGCTTGTCGTTCCCCAGGGATATTGTGAGTAGTTGCTCATGATATTCCCTTGTCTGGTCATCTGGGAATCGCGCGCACAACATAGCGGTTGGCCCATAATTTCTACTGGCCTAACTTCACCCAGCAGGTGAAGGAGTATTGCAGGTCTTGTCACCGGTGCAAAGAAATAGGGAAGGTGGGCAAGAAAACCCAAGCTGCCCTGATCCCCTTGCCCATAGTGGAGGAGCCATTCCAGAGGGTGGGAATGGATATTGTGGGGCCTTTAAATACCCCCAGCTCCTCAGGGAAAAGGTTCATCCTGACTGTGGTGGATTACGCCACCCAGTACCCAGAGGCAGTCGCCCTATCCTCACTGAGGACAGAAAAAGTGGCAGATGCCTTACTTGGGATTTTCTCATGTGTTGGGTTTCTGCAGGAGGTAATCACCGATCGAGGGGGTTCCTTCATGTCGGACCTAATGAAATGTCTATGGAAGAAGTGTGGGGTGGTGCAGAGATGCACAACACCGTATCACCCACAAGCCAATGGGCTTGTGGAACACTTCAATGGTACACTAAAGTCAATGCTTTGGGCATTTGCTGAACAGCATGGGAGGGACTAGGAGAAATACCTTCCCCACCTGTTTGCATACAGGGAGGTGCCCCAAGAGTCAACAGGATTTTCCCCCTTTGAACTCTTGTATGTACGCCAGGTACGTGGGCCCCTAGACTTAATCCGGGAGGACTGGGAAGGCAAGCACACCACCCAGGGAACTCCCATTGTGGATTATGTCCTAAGGTTTAGGGAAAGGCTGAAGGAGCTTATGGGGACAGCCCAGAGCAACCTGGCAGCTGCCCAACAGAAGCAAAAAGTATGGTACGACCGCAGAGCCAGAGCTTGCTCGTACATGGTGGGTCAGGAAGTCATGGTCCTTATTCCGGTCCAGAAAGACAAGCTGCAAGCTGAGTGGGCAGGACCATACAAAGTGGTTAGGAAGGTAAATAGCGTGAACTACATTGTGGAGTTACCTGACCATAGACAGACAGAAAGGATGTACCATGTCAACATGATGAAGCCATATGCAAATAGGGCTGACATGGTGTTCGCAGTGTGTAGTCATTGGGAGGGGATGGACAAAGGAGACCCCCTTCTGGACTTGCTGGAAAAGAGTAAGTGGGAATCCTCTGTGGAGGCAGTAAAATTGTCTCCCCAGCTGACCCCGGGCCAGATCCAGAAAGCGAGGGAGGTTTTAGCAGACTTTGCCCCCTTGTATAGCGCCAAGCCTGGACTAACCCCCTTAGCAACACATGATGTGGAGGCAGGGGCACAGATGCCCATACGGTGGACAGCATATCGGGTGTCAGAGGCTGTCCAAAAGGACATTAGGAGGGAAGTGGAGGAGATGCTGGATTTAGAGGTAATCCAGAGATCCCACAGTCCCTGGACCTCACCCGTAGCCCTTGTACCCCAGCCAGATGGCTCGACTCGTTTCTGTGTAGACTATCATGGACTGAATGCAGTCATGCAGTCAGACGCCCACCCGATGCCCCGGACGGACGAACTCCTGGACAGGTTGGGGGGGGGCGACCTACCTTACGACCACTGACCTGACAAAGGTGTATTGGCAGACAGAGCTAGGGAGAGGTCGGCTTTCATCACTCCGATAGGCTTATTTGAGTTCAGAGTAATGCTTTTAGGAATGAAGAACGCCCTGGCCACTTTCCAAAGGTTGGTGAACCAGGTGTTAAATGGTGCTGAGGAGTACGCTGTGGTGTACCTGGATGACATTGCCATCTTCAGTGCTAGCTGGGAGGAACGCCTGTCACACCTTAGGGAAGTGCTGGGCAGAATACAGAGGGCTGGGCTCACTGTCAAAGCCGAGAAGTGCCAGGTGGCCATGGGAGAAGTGGCATACCTCGGGCATGTTGTAGGCCGGTGACAGCTCTGTCCTAACCAGATAAAAATAGAGGTAATACAGGTATGGCCCAGACCAGAAACTCAGAAGCAGGTCAGGAGTTTTCTCGGGACAGCAGGATACTGTTGAAAATTTGTACCAAATTACAGTGCCCTGGCTGCTCCCCTATCTGACCTGACAAAGAAAAAAATGCCAAGGAAAATCACTTGGGGTCCAGCCTGTGAGGAAGCCTTTACCAAACTGAAGGAGGCACTGTGCAGTGCTCCTGTTTTGACAAGTCCAGACTATAGCAAAACCTTTGTAGTTCAGATGAACGCCTCAGACGTGGGTATTGGGGCAGCACTAAGCAAGACATCCAGCGAAGGGAGGGACCACCCGATAGCCTACCTGAGACGAAAGCTGCTCCCCAAGGAACAAGCATACTCCACAGTGGAAAAGGAGTGTCTTGCCCTAGTGTAGGCCCTAAAGAAATTGGAGCCATACTTCTATGGGCAGCCTTTTGTGGTGCAGACTGACCACACCCCCCTGGTTTGGTTGTCACAGATGGGGAAAAACAATGGCAGACTGCTCAGATGGAGCCTTGCTCTACAAGGGTATGATCTGAAAATCGTACATAGGGCCGGAGCCAAGAATAAGAACTCAGATGGAGTGTCTAGGGTCTATGAGGAGTGAACTGATTTGGGAAGCTCATCCCATGTAGGGGATGGATCGCCCAAATTCTGTCTAGGTGGGGAGGAGTGTGACGTAGACAGCCAGCTCTGGGTGCTCGAGTGCTGTATTAATTTTTTTTATTACATATAAAATATATGATGGGAAGGTCAGTTTGAGGAAACTACTGTCTTACTGGAACTGACACATTAAAACCCCCCAGGGATAAGTTCAAAGGACAGGAGATATTTTAAACTGCAGAGATCTGGGGTGCAATTACCTTGTCAATTTGCTTTCATCCCAGGAAATAAGATTAGCCATTCATAATGCCCTCAGGGAGATCCTTTGACTTGCATAGTTGCCAGGAAGAACTTGTGGGGAAGGGTGTCATAGAGAGGCCAGAATGGACATTGAAGAGGTTTGATGTTTGAGTCAGGGAGTACCCAGACGAATTTGGAAAGTCAAATAAATACACATTCCCCAGGAAGCCTTGGGAGGACATCACAGAACCTGTTTGTGTGTGTGTGTGGCAGAACAAAAGCCAGTTCTGACCAGTTACCCTGAGGAGAGGAAATTGAGTGTGTCACTTATTTTTTTTTTAAATCTTGTTGGGACATCCTGTGTGGTAACATATAACTTTTAATACACCAAGGTGGAGTTTAATGATCTTAGAGAGGATGCCGGCTCAGAACTCTTTTATCCCACTGAGCAAGCCTTAGAGACACACAAGACAATTTTCTGACTGTCAGAAGAGAGACCCTCAAAGCACTGAAAGAAAGTAAGCATTAGACAAGATTAGTCTGAAGTTATAAATTGTAGGAACTGTACTTTTTTACCTGTTTGTTTTAAGGCTGTATGTGTTGGGATATATATTTGTTCTGTAATTATTGTTCTGTTTTGATATTTTTAAAGTAAAGATATTTTTTTACAAACAAAACTGCTGGAGTGCCTTGACATTTTTTTTTATTTTAAGTGGAGCTTATAAAGGTTATAAGTATACTGTGTATGGGCTTATTGTATACCAAACTGGGAAATGGATAGAGTTCTTTAAAAGTCTTGCATAGAGTTCTAAGGGTTCATTTGAAAGACCTGGTTGGATGCCCGTAGGCAAAGATATCTGGCCCCCCGAAGACAGAATTATCTGAGCCTGATAATTGGGTAGGCTAACAAGAGGTTATCAGTTTGAATCCTTCCAGAGCTTGAGACAAAGGTGACTTGAACCCACAAAACAGACAAGAGGGTTACCTTGTCTGTTCACTGTACACAAATCGTACACCCAGAGGATGGCACTTTGGGAGTAAAGGGCTGACCGGCTGAGCGAGTTTGTGACACCTGGTACACCTACAGTCCTTAGGTCTGAGGCCTTCAGCCCTGAAAGTATATCTGGCAGCTGTCAGCCATCAACAGGCAGGACAGGTCTTTGGCCTCGCAGCCTGTTTTTAAAAGTTTTTTTCCAATGCCTCTGCCATCTACACCCCTCTGAAAGGGAACCAGTTTTCCCCCATTGGACCCGAACATTTGTCTTGCCCAACTGATGGAATCTCATTTTGAGCCTGCGTCTATAGCAGACTTAAAATATTTCACATGGGAAAACAGTTTTTCTAATAGCCATGACATCTCCCAGGTGAACTGCAAGCCCTTTGTAAAGATTCAAACGATATAATACTCCACAAAGAAAAGGTAGTCCTTGGATTCAGCAAGAAATTCCTACCTATGATTTCAGAATTCCACATAAATCAGTTGATTATACTTCCTGATCTTACTTCGAGAGGGTTCCTGCAGTAGGTCATCACAGATAGGACTGCGCCCTCTGGCGTCAGGACCATACGACAAATTCTTCAAGCAATGCCTGACAGGGGACTGCCCACCAGACGACACGTGACAGACATCAGTGTGACCCTATATAGTGGGCGGTCCCCATGCCCGCCCTCCAGTTCTTTCCTGCTGTTGACCTGCACATAGTACCTCGTGGTTACACTTGCTCAGCTGATCACCATTTTTTCCCGTTTTTTGCTCTTTATCTGACCTTTGGTAATTTCTTTTATGTCCTCTCCACCGCCTACAAAGTTGAAGAAGTGAGAGAAGTGCGGTGCCCAGATCCCTCATAAGGACGGCCACCTTCGATGCCTCATTTGCTTGGGCCCAGACCACAACACCGCTGCCTGCTCAGGCTGTCAGCCCTTCAATCAGGCCACTTGTAAAAGGAGACAGCAGGCCCTGAAAACCCATCTTTTGAAGTCCAGAATGGCTGCACTCAAAGAGATGCAGAAGCTGAGGGACACTACATCTTCCCCTACTTCCGAATCAAAAAAGAAGAAAAAGAAAAGCATCGGGAGAAGGAGCGCTCTGAGGATTGGAACTGAGGGGACTCCATTAGACTCTCAACCAGTAAGGCCGTTCCCCCGCCGCCTGCTCTTGTGGTTCTCCAGGCCGTGCCCCGAGCTTCTTCAGGTACTTCTGCTGCCTTTCTCCCGATCTCTACCGGTAAGTCATCCACCGGCTCCTCTGGCAAACGGCCCGGTTGTTGCCGATAACGTCGGCGCCTGGCTCCTCCGGAGTCCACCCGGCGGCCATTAAGCCAAGTCCCAAGGATTCCCAAGGACTTGCCCGGCCTTTACTGATAAATTGGTCAAGGGTTCTTCCCTCCACTGCCCGGTAACTCTCACGTCCGATCAGCCGACCATCTCTGACATCCCCTCAGACCGTGCGCTTTCAGCGGGGGCTCACGCCGTCTCGCCTGATGTCCGGTCGAGCACCACTTTGGCTGTCAGCCATACACCCCCCCAGACTTTTCCTGGGTAGGAACCTTCCCTCCCACCTCCCCAGGTGATTCCTTCGGCCCCAGTGGTTACTTCAGGAACAGAGGAGCGAACGGGATCCCTGGATGTGGAGCTGCTTCTCCCTTCGCCCACCCCAGTGACGATCTCCTAAATACCTCTCGAAGGCTCCAGGCCAGAGGCTCCAATGACAGCCCTCCCCCAAAGTCTCTGTCCCACTCTCTGGGCCATCGGACCCTCCGTTAGGCCTTCTCACGTCAGTTCCGCTTCACCCATTGTCAGAGGCCCCGACATGCATTTGGTCGGCTCCTCCATCGGGGCCATCACAGCTGATCCCTACGCCAATTGTAGGTTTGTGGGGCCTGACCCTTTCTACTTACACGATAGCTGGTCTGACGACGATTTCCCTGACATCAGCTCCTCTGACGTCAGGTACCCTTCGCAGGGATTCACGCCTGGACCTTCCCGTTCTCACGTTCCAGGCTTCTTCTCCCATGGGATGACGTCGGCTTATCCTCAGGCGGGCCCTTCATTAGACCATCTACCCCATTCTATTCAGGATACCAGTATCCGGGGTACCCCTCTTATCAGGGTTATCCCCATCAGCATCATTTCCATGGTCCGGGTGCACCTAGCTACCACTATCCACCCGCCCATGTTCCTCCTCCACCTACTTCTTCCCCTGCACCAGGACTTTCAATGCTTGATCCAATCCTAGCGGAAGGAGACTAGGTCTGAGCTGGTGTCTGACTTAGAGAAATGCCTGCCAGCTCCAGTGGTTTCCCCCTTCCCCATGTTCTTTGTCCCCGTCAGCTCAGTACGTTCGATGGTGCATGTATCGGGGTCCAGTTCTAAGGAGGTCACTCTTCCTGATTTCGAGCTTCCTAATGATGAACATCCCTCCTCTTTTTCTGGGGGAGATTCCTTGGAGGATTCTTCAGATGAACATTCCTCCATGGCTAAGGGGAAGGATTCTCCTAAGTTCCCTCCTGAGGAGCCTTCATTCACAGAATTATTGCGTATTATCTAGCAGTCTAATGGCTGGAATACAGAGGAACAGGATCTGAAGAGGAAGCACCTCACTGAGCATTTAGATCTCGAGACGGCTTCCCCTATCCCTGTCCCCCTGTGGACAGTTCCTCATGAAGACCTCAATGGTACCATCTGACAGCTGCCACATTCCATTCTGGCCGTCCCTAAGAAGGTGGACCAGATCTACCACGCTCCAGAGGAGGTTTCCTTCTTGGACTCCCACCCCAAAGCTGATTCGATTGTTATTGCTGCGGCTCGTGATCACTAGGCCACTCCGAAGCACATGAGCACCTCTCCTCCAGACAAGAAACCCCAGCAGCTGGACCAGTATGGGAGAAAAGTTTATTCTTCCACTACGTGAGCCCTCCACTCCCTCACCTACGTAGCGCAAATGGTCTCATTCCAGAAAGCGACTGTGGCCAAGCTTGAGTCCCGTATCCAGGCTATGGAATCTTCGGAGCTCAAGGAGGAGTTGGTCAAATATCATGTCGACACGCGCTAAGGGCTACATATAGAAACACAGAAACATAGAAGTTGACGGCAGATAAGGACCGCAAGGCCCATCCAGTCTGCCCATTAACCAGTGTCTTGTAAAGAAGGATTATTACCTCCCTCTTCCGACTTGTGATACCCCTACTATTACACCCCAACATCTCTCTAGCCTTACCTACTGTTTTAGAGGTCTGCTTGGATGATTTCAGGTCATCGGTGATGATGATGCCCAAGTCTCTTTCTTCCCTTGTGACTGCCAGCAACTCCCCTCCCAGCCTATAGGTGGCTTCAGGGTTTCTGTTCCCTATGTGCATGGTCTTGCACTTCTTTGTGTTAAACCCCAGTTGCCACTCTTCCGACCATTTTGCTAGTTTATCCAGATCTCTCTTCATTCTGCCCACACCATCTGGATCATCTGCTCTTGCAGATCTTGGTGTCATCTGCAAACAGACAAACCTTATCCTCCAGTCCATTTGCAATGTCACTGATAAAGATATTGAAGAGGACTGGCTCCAGGACTGATCCCTGAGGTACCCCACTTGTGACTGGCATCTCTTCTGACTGTGTACCGTTTACCACCACTCTCTGTTTTCTGCCCGTCAACCAGTTCGCCACCCAGTTGACCGTCTGACCCACCCCGAGCCTACCCAGCTTATTAATCAATCTTCTGTGTGGAACATCCTGATGTATATGATACTGTGGATGTGGTAGCCTGCTCCTCCGCCATGGCAGTATCTCTTAGATGACATGCTTGGCTTCGCATTTCTGGCCTCTCTAACGATGTCCAGGCTGCAATTCAGAATGTCCCTTTAGGGGCTCGGTGCTTTTTGGAGGGGACACCAAAGATATCATCGCGGGCCTTCAGGACAGTGGCCAGGCCCTGAGGTCTGTGAGGTCCATGTACCGATCGGGATTTTGGAGAAAACAGCCCTTTCAGAGATGGACCAAAAGGCAGGGTAAACAGCCCTTCACTAGACAATGGGGAAAAAGAAAGTCTACGGGTTCCACCTTTTTATCCCCCCCTGCTTCCAAATCTCAGAGAGGGTCCAGGGGAACCCCTCCCCCTTAACCCTCCGTTTCCTGACTGGCTCCCCCTCCTCTGCTTGTGGGCAAGGAGCCAGTGGGAGAAAGGTTCACCCTCCATGCGCAGGAGTGGAGGGACATGACCTCAGACGCATGGATACTACAGCTCGTTTCAAAAGGGCACACCTTGGAGTTTCTGGAGTTCCCTCCAGATTCCTTTCCAAGTCGCTTGTCTTATTCCCCACACTAGGTTCCTCTGGTGGAGAAGGAAATACAGCCTCTAATTCAGAAGGCAGCCATAGAGCTAGTACCCATGCACCAACAGGGGAAGAGATTTGACTCTGACTTTTTCCTGGTCCCAAAAAAGACAGGCGACCTCAGACCCATCTTAGATCTCAGCAGTCTAAACCTTTTTTGTGGAGTACAAAAGGTTTCATGTGCTGACACTGCAGGGCCTCCTGCCTCTTCTGCAGAAGAACCATTGGCTTTGTGCACTGGATATACAGGATGCTTACCTGCATATTCCGTTGTTCCTGGGCCATTGCCGCTTCCTGTGTTTCTGCTTCCAAGGGGAACACTACCAGTTTACAGCCCTCCCCTTTGGCCTTTCCTCGGCACCTCGGGTCTTTACCAAGTGCCTTGCGGTGGTGGTGGCAGCAGCCTTGTGCTCTTGGGGGATAGCAGTTTTCCCTTACCTGGACAACTGGCTTCTGACAGCCCCATCCAGGGACAGTCTTGTGGAAGCCCTCTTGTGCACGTTGGACCTTTCTTCCCAGCTTGGTATCACAGTCAGCTTCCCCAAGTTGACTCTTACCCCTTCTCAGAACCTTCAGTTCATTGAGGTGATCTTGGACACAGTCCAGTGCAAAGCCTTCCTCCCCCTGGACAGGGCAGAGGCCATTTGAGAGCAGGTCAGTTTACTGACCTCTTCAAGATACCTTCCGGCCAGAGCGTGGCTACACCTCTTGGGCCTGATGGTGGCCTCCATCTCCATGGTCCCATTTGCCAGGTTGCATATGAAGATCACCCAGTGGACCTTGCGTGTCCAATGGGATCAGCACTTAGATGACCTGGACCATCCGGTTCTAGTCTCCAGTGCGATCAAGAAGGATCTTCTTTGGTGGCTAGATCCTCTGAATCTTTCCCGGGGCCTTCCATTCAGAAGTTCCCCACCACTCTGGACCCTCACCACAGATGCCTCCTGTCTGGGTTGGGGGGCCCACCGGACCCAGGGTCCGTGGTCCCAGTTGGAGGTGGCACTCCACATCAGTATCCTGGAGATGAGGGCAGTTCTTTATGCCCTCTAGGCCTTTCAGTCTATTCTGTCAAACGGAACGCTGCTGATCCAGATGGAAAATATGTCAGTAGTCTGGTACATCAACAAGCAGGAAGGCACTCGGTCATATCCCTATGCAGGGAGGTGATGCAGGTGTGGAACTGAGCAATTCAGCATGGTCTGTTCCTAACTGCCGTACACGTTCCAGGAGTTCAAAACATCCTGGCAGACAGCCTCAGTCAGACCTCTTCCCTTGCTCACAAATGGGAACTCAGTCAGGAAGTATCAGAGTCTCTCTTTCAGACATGGGGTCACCCAGACCTAGATCTGTTCACCTCCCCATTCAGCACAAAGCTTCCCAGCTTTTGCTCGCTCGTTCCAGAGCCTGGTGCTTTCTGGCACGATGCATTGTCACTTTGTTGGACAGGAAGGTTCTTGTACGCCTTCCCTCCCTTTCCCATTCTGCAGAGCGTGCTTCTAAAGCTCCAGGAAGTGGGAGCCTGGATGATCCTGATAGCTCCCCTCTGGTCAAGGCAGATCTGGTTTCTGCTCCTGCCGCAGCTCTCAGCGGAACCCCCAGTTCCTCTTCCTCTAAGACATGACCTGTTCACCCAGGATCAAGGCAGATTAGTGCATCCCAAGCTCAGGACCATGCATCTTCATGCGTGGCTCCTGCAGACCTAATAAAGTCTCATTTCAGGGTCTCCTACAGCATCACTCAGGTCCTGGTAGAGGCCAGAAAACCCTCTACCAGATCGACCTATGCTATGAAATGGAAGCGTTTTTCCATTTGGGCAGCGTCTAAATGCAGGGATCCCTTTAAGTGCTCAGCTCCACAGATTATGGAATATCTGTTGCCCCTGTCTTAAATCGGGTCTGTCTTACTCCTCCCTCAAGGTTCACCTGTCAGCCATTTTGGCCTACCATGTGTTTGGTGGTGGTGGTGGGGGGGTGCCATGGCACAGTTGGAGATCTCAAGAACCTTTCTGAAAGGGATTCTCCACCTGAAACCCCCCATCTGTAACCCCAACCCACCTTGGGATTTAACTTTTGTGTTACAGAAGCTTACGCTTCCGCCTTTTGAACCAGCGATGAGCTGTGACATGCGTTATCTCTCTTGAAAGGCGATATTTTTGGTTGCCATTACTTCTGCTCATAGAATTTCCAAGCTTCAGGCCCTGATGTATAAGGAGCCTTATTTGATATTTTCTGAACTGGGCTCCAGGATTTCATCCTTTCTCCTGTCTCATCCTACTTGGATTTCCAACGGGAGAACTGGAGGGTAGGTGTGGAGACCGCCCAATATATAGGGTCATGCTGACGTCCGTCACATGCATCTGGTGGGCAGTCACCGATCAGGCATTGCTGGAAAAGTTTGCCGTGCGGTCCTGATGCCAGAGGGCGCAGTCCTATCTGTGATGACCTACTGCAGGAACCTCTCTTGAAGATCTACTGTTACGGTAAGTTCTTATGTAACAGTACTTTTTCTATCCTGAACACTTCAGTACAGGTGAGCAAAAAACTGCACTGTCTGAATATAAAAAGAGCATTGGGTACTACAAGGAATGGGCAAGGGTTGTTGGGTCTCATTGCACACAGCTTTTTGTTACCTGTGGAGAGATTGGCCAAGGTAAGTCAGCAGCTGGGAAGGCTATCTCTCATGGAATAGTTTCTGTATACAGTTCTGGTATGGAAAAGTTGGAAATTACCTCCCAGAGGGTACAATCACACCCCACAAGGTGTACCTTTGCCTCTGTGGCACCTACAAGGGGCATCCTCCTTTAAGAAATATGTAAAGCAGCTACAGTAGTACAGTAGTCCCTTGCTATAACGAACAAGTTAGGAGCCACAATGACCATTCATTACAGTACCTCGCTCATTATATCGAGAGACACTGTTTTATATAGTACAGCTGCACAGTTGGAGGCTCTCTCAGCTGTCCCCCCTCACACATCTCATAATATAGTACTGCAGGTAGTTTTCTGGTGCTGCATTTTTGTAAGTCGCCAGTTGTAACCAAAAAAAAAAGTTAAACTGTAGACAGTGCTGTGACAGGTTCTGAACGGGTCTCACGCTAAGCTGGTCACGCTGTATCTCAGCTCACCCCTTGTTTAAAAATAAAGAAACAAGCACTTGCCTTGCTTAGGGAATTGTTGTGAATTCTATCATTTCTATACAAAAGACTTTAGTGCTGTATGCGCTGTACCTCTATCCAATCTCTGCCACTTGCACCGACCGCTCACACTGATGCTACCTCACTTGCACCAACCACTCACCCGCTCACACTAATGTTCCCCTCCACCGACAGACTTCCATGCTCCCCTGACTGCTTAAAGTAAAGCATACATTTTCAGTCTAATCCAGTACAGGGGAGATTACAAAAGAGATTACCACTTGTCCGGCAGCTTATCGGATCATCTCTCGATGTCTCTTGGTGTCTCGGTACAAGGGCTCTCTGGTCTTCACTTCCCTTCTCTATCTCTCTCACTCTTCAGTCCCCATCTGGAAACAACTGTGGTTTTTTTTGTGCAATAAAGGGGAGGCTTGAATTCAGTGGGAGGTTGTGTTCGATTATGCATTTAGCCAGAGAACGCTAGCGGCAAGAGAGACAGAACTCTCAGTACTACACCACTCTCCTTGATCTCTAAAGGGCAAATACTATATACTGTACAACAAAGGCTCCGAAGAAAAAGCTGTGCCAGGAAAGTACAGTAAAATATAAAACCAACAAGACGACAGAGAAAAAAAATTTTTTTTTTCTTTAGCCCTTCGGCTTTTGTGTGTAATAATACGGCAAGCGTAAATAATGAAAATAAGTTGAGAGCCATGGTATATGCATTCGGTATAGCCGGGGATTCACTATAGCGAGGAAGCACTGTACCTGGAAGACATTGCACACCTTCACAAAGCACTACTATCTGGACATACAGTCTAGGAAGGATGCCAGTTTTGCAACTGCTGTCTCTCATAACCTTTTTCCCAGATAGGTTCTAGACCCATCCTCCAGAGGTACTGCACTGCTATTGAGACTGTACTTTTGTAAGGCAACATTGATGGATTTGTTGTTTGAGAAGAAAATTACCGTAGTAATGTTTCTTTTCAGGGATCCATCACTGAGTCTTAAAAAACGCTGCCCCTGCCTCCCCTTCTAGAACCTGAAAAACAGGTTCACACAGTCGGTTCTTGTCATATGGTTGCTTGGCATTACTTGTTTCAGTATCTCAACAATTTTTAATTTTATTTATTTATGTATTTAATTTTTCCCGGATGGCAGCTTGGGGTTATACCCCCTGATTTCTCTTGTCTGGGTTCTGAAGTACCGGGATCCCCCAGCAGTCACTGCTGGGCCTTGGCGTACTTGGATCCCCATGTTACGCTGCTGTACACCAAGAATTTTTTTGCCAGTTGTTTTTCCTCTTAATCCCTGATCCCAGTGGATGCAGGCGCAAAGGACACAAGTCCAGGCTGGCAAGGTGCTTGCGCACGTTGCAGTCAAGCACCCTACCTTCTTGACTCAATGAGTCCGAGACCGCCACCCCTGCTTCCACTGGCAGAAGTACTGGATTCAGGCACAAAAACAGCCTTTTGCACCCCCCCCCCAAGGAGGAGAGCCCTCTCGGACTCTCAGTTCTCCTCTCCCCAGCCAGTCCCTGCCGACCCAGGAGCATTCCTAAACCTGGGACACCAGTGTCAGGAGTGGTAGTGCTACCACGTAGCTCAACATTTTAAAAGTTGCAGTCATTTCATGTCAAATTTAGTCTAACAATTTATTTGGGTTTTTAGAAATTAGAATTTTTTTAAAAATATGTTACTAGCTACTTAACTAATTTAGTGGTTACTGCTTCCCCAGCTATAGAAACACATCTGGTGTTAGGCTAGTAGGGGGAGCATGACCACAGTGCAGAGTTTGAACTTGTATTCTGAATTATAACATTTACATAAAGTTCTGTCTCTGGTGCAGCAAAGCCTCAACAGAAACTTTATTTGCAGATCCAGTGTTTAAGATTCTTTAAGGGTGTCTTCCATATGTACCCCCTTCCCGTAAAGAAACCTGCACCAGCTGGGGACCTAAATCTGGTTTTCACTTAGTGACCTATCCATTTGAATTAATGGCTACACTACCCCCCAAGAAAGCTTTGTTTCTGGTGGCCATTACCTCGGTAAGGAGGCTCAGTGATCTACAGGCACTCTTCATTGATCCCTCATATTTGATTTTCCACAAGGAGAAAAATGTGTTAAGAACATATGTTTCGGTTCCTCCCAAACGTAGTGTCAGAATTCCATTTAAAATAGGGTTATTACTTTGCCAGTGTATTTCCCAAGGCCGCTTACTAATAGTGCTGACAAAAAACTCCACACAGATTAAGAAGAGCCTCAAAGTCCAGAACAGAGGGACATTGGATTACATATGGTGATGTGTCTAGGGACACCCAACCCCTGAGCAGACACCATATCAAAGATGGATAGGAGCCACAATAAATTTCTGTTACAACAAGGCATGGAAAATACCCCCATATGGCACTAAGGCACACTCCACTTAGGAGTACGTAAGCCACAGTGGCAGCTAGAGGAAATGTGCCATTGGCCTAAATGTATATATCTGCTACCTGATCCACTGTCCACACATTCAAAACTATTGCCTGGACACACAGGAAAAAGAGGATGCTATGTTTGCAATTTCTGTACTTCGAAAACTATTCCCAATGTAATTCTAAACCCTCCAAACCAGGGTGCTGCCTGGAGTCTGCACAAGTCTGATCTAATTCACGTGGTTAGGAAAAGTTAATCACTATAGTAACATCTTTTTTTTCTAATGGATTAGAACAGTCAGTCAATTCTTACCCTTTCCTGTCTCCCCTTTTTAGGATAGGGTAATTGGGGTCTTCAGAATCATTTATTGTTGATAAAGCTTGAGCTTTTAATGATTATTCTTGTTTTTGTATGTTAAAACATTTTTTTTTTTTTTACTTTTGGAGCAACTTGCCCTATTTATACCCCTGCTGTACGTCCTCAGTGCTCTACTCCTTCAGGCTTTGCTCATGCCCCTTCTTAAGTCCGCTACCATGGTGTCTGTCCCCTAGAGTGCCCGGTTACTCCTTACCTCCCCTCTACTGCTTCCATGGAGCACCTGCACAGTGGAGATCTACCCGTGGGTCCTGGACTTGGATGGCTGTTGGAGCGACCCTCATCTAGGCTCACTGAGGCTTTTTCCATTTTTTCTGTGGTTCCCGTCCCCGGCCCCTGGGATGCCCGCGCAAGGACGTACGTCCAGAGAGGCAATGTGCTGATGCATGCCTTCCTCCCAAGCACCTGACAGCATCCCCCCTTCCCGACTCCAGTGAATGGAGCCGCCAGAACCCTGGAGAGCCCGTGCTTGGGATACGGGTGCACAAGGCACCCCTGGTGTCCCTCCCCAGAGGGAGGAAAGCATCCGTTGGGACGCTTAATCCTCCCTCTCCCCGCCAACTCCCGCCAACCCAAGTCTGTTCCCGAATCCGGGTCGCCGGTGCAGCGTGAGATGTGGCGTCCAGCGCCTCAACCCTCAGCGCCACCGAGCTGGCGTGTTAAAACCTTTTTAATCTGAAATTTAGATTGCTATAATTGGATTTTTTTTTTTTTTCAAAATAGGTCTTGAATCTCTTGATCACTACAGCCCAAAGATCTGCCATTGGAATGCTGAGGGGCACAAGACCAACACAATCAAAGAGCATTTTTGAAATAAAACATTAAGTTTCAGGGTACCATGCACCTATTTACAAGTTTGACTGGCTGTTCTAATCCATTAGAATAAAAAATGTTACTATGGTGAAAAAACGGTTTCTGCCCATTAGCATCATAAAGATAAATAGCCAGTCAGGTTTTGCAGATGGTAGAGCACAGGTAATAATGATGTGACATAACAGCATAAATCAGGTGGGGGAAAGGGAAGGACTATTAATATAATAATGCTGTGACATGACATCACCAGTTAGGTTGGGGGGACAGTTGTTATAATGCTGTGAAACCACTGCACCAGTCACGTAGCAGAAGAAGGAGGACAGTTGTTACAGGAGCATGGAGTCTTTAGGTACTGCTTGAGCATAAACTTAGTAGACCTAACACCAGGTAAGGTAGTTAATTGCATAAATGTGCAAGGGTTAGCCCAGTGATGTGGTGCATTGGAGGCTGTGTATGGTACCCAGAATCCCATGTTACAGCTGGCTGTGGGCAAGGCATGTTGCAGACACGAGGCACTGGGATGCAGGCATTTGCACACACCCTCACCACCCAGCCATTCAATGGGAAGCATATCCCCAGGCACCCATCAAAGGTCATCCATCCTACTTCAGATACTGTGTTCCCCTGATTACATTTTAGTGTGCAGCAGGATAGAAATGAATCATTGGCGGTCATCTGTGGTGAATGCCTATTAACATACTTGTTGTAGAGCCGGCCTGGTGGTGCTGAGGGTTGAGGCGCTGGATGCCACACCTCACACCAAGCTGGCGACCCGGGTTCGGGAACAAGCCCAGGGCACCAGGGGTCGGAGAAGAATGAAGCACCCAATGGCTGCTCTTCTTCTCGGGGGGGGGGGGTTCGCTGCAAGCACCCGTCGCTATGCCGCCATCTAGGGAAGCCTGGCGGGTAGGTGCAGTAGTGGAGCAGCAGCATGGGCATTGGGCAGACGTTGGCAGGGGGCGGAGTCTTCCAGCTCATTGGCCCCCATTGCACGCCAATGTCTAGGGAGAAGAAGAGAAAACCCCCTCGGTCTCTCCCAAGCAACGACACCTCCCTGCTCGTCTCAGGCTCGCAACAGCAGACCTCGCTGTACAGGATCCGCATCTCAGCATGTTGGCTTTGGGGAGGTGAGTACAGGGGAGTGCCTCCTTACCCCACCCGGGTGGTTATCCGGGTGCCTTGGTTACTGTGTGGATCCGTGGTACTCTAGCGGCAGATCGCGGTGAGACTGGGGAGAGCAGTTCAGAAGATGTCTGAGAGAGGGGAGAGATGAGGTAGTCAGGAGCATAAATACTAGATTAAAAAAAAAAAAAAAAAACATACTTGTTGTAAAAACACTCCAGTCCTTTCAAATTAGAATGAGTCATTAACCATTCTATTGAGGTGTGGTTTTGGAAATGATCAAGTTTGCCTCAAACAATGGTTGTGGAGGGATGCATATCTTTCTAAATGGATGCCCCCGTATAGTGCAGATATACTTTTTACCCATTAAGTACCTAAAAAGAAGGCAGATGGCTTGTTATTATAGGACCCTTTGTCTTGCACAGGATTTGGCACTTCCTCATCAGACATGATAGGAGGCCAGTCTAGCATCTTCACCTCCATTTTGCATCTCCCTGTGTCAGGGAAGGAAGGTTTGTAATCAAGAAAAATGATTGCTCATTTCTAAATGCATGTTCCCTTAATTAGGCTGATCTGACACAGTAGGTACCTATAAGCTTAACATTTGTGGTTGGTGCAGTAGCCCTTTTAACTAGTTTACCAGCCCTCCAGTCTACTAATTATTCAGTTATAGGATTAAAGAGCTGCTGATGCCTGAGAGAACACTTTGAAAAACATAATAATTAGGTACAATTTAGCTTGTATTCCAGATATATTCTATAGATTTCTCCTCCATCTTTTATTACAGAGGAAATTTGCACCAATGCATGATCTTTATCTGTTAGAGTTCATCTGCCTCTATAGCGTACTCCCTACTTCATGTCATAATCCTCTGTGATGACATCATAGTCTGTTGCCATGGGAGTAACTGTGATGTCATAAGCAGTGCATTATGACCTCAAGTAGGGAGAAAGCAACAGGAATAGATGAACTCTTCAGGAGCAGAGATCCTGTTTTCATGCAAATGACCTCAGTAACAAATCATGGGGAGGAAAAATATAGAACAAATGTGAAATATAAACTGAACTTTGTCTAAATATTATGTTTTAAGTTATACTGAAGGCATCAGCTGCTCTTCAAAGGGGCACTGTAAACTCCCTTAGACGTCACATTTTCTCAAGTTTAAACACGTTTTGACTGTTCACATTCTGTAGAGATTGCTGATTGCTGGTTGTTTGATTCTGATTCCTTTTTTTGTATTAAAAAGTGAAAAAGACTGTGCACCATACCATACTAGTGTTACCACACTAAAATCTGTTTGTTTACATTTCTTGGTCAACTCACACTGCATCTTTGGGAACACCTCCAACACAGTCTAAATGCTCAGGATGCACTGGGAGGAGAGGATACTGTTGTATCCAGAGTGACTGCACTGATCTTTGAGGATATCACCTTCATTAGACCACACTTTTTGGAACTATAAATCGTCAGTGTTAGAACCACTCAAACTTTTGCTAACCGGGAGCTGCCCAGAACCACTCAGAATCTTTTGCTAACGAGGAGCTGCCCACTTAATATTCCCTCCCCTCGCTATACTATCATATTCGCTACTCCATCAGGCACGCAAACTGAGCCGCTCATATTTGAGTTCCTCAGTTTGCTTCACCTATCTAATGGGATACCAAATGTGCCAGAGTCCGTGTTGACTCCGTGTCAAAGATTACAATACACAGTAGTGGTCTTGGACACAGAAAAAGGGATGTGCTGTCCTGCTACAGGACAGGGCAGACACTGTGATTGCCCATGCACACTTGTTATACAGGAGCCACTATGTCTCTGCAAGAACAGTGTTACGCATCCTGGCTGTGGCCATAGTGACTGTGCCACTGGCATGTCCTCATAAGAGAATCCCTCAGTGGACACTCTGGGTCCAGCAGGATCCATTAATGGATGAACTAGACCAAATGGTTCTTGTCACATCTCTTCCTCTCAGACAGTTGTTGTGGTGAATGGATCGCGACAACTTCTTGAAGGGTGTTCTATTCTTTGTACCAGCTCCTGTGCAGATTTTCACCATGGATGCCTCTAGCTCTGACTGGGGTGCTCATCTCGGGCCTTACCAGACACAGGGGTCATTGACCTAGGTGGAGACTGAGCTGCACATAAATGTCCTGGAAGTGTGAGCTGTTCAGAATAGCCTCTAGGCCTTTCAGAATCATCTCTGCCGTGGTCCTCTGCTAAGTCAGACAGACTGTGACAGTGTGATGCATTTTGTCAGCAAATAAGGGGGCACTCACTCCTGTCTCCTATGCAGGGAGGCAATGAGAGGTATGGTACTAGGCTCTGTCTCATGACCTTCAGCTGTGACTGTGTTTCTCCCAGGTCTTCCAAACATCGTGGCAGACATATTAAGCTGATCCCAGTTAGTGGTTCACGAATGGGAACTACTGACCTCTGTGTGAAACAACCTCTTCGCAAGGATGGGATTGTCCAGAGATGGACCTTTCTGCGTCCCCACACAGTGCAAAACTGCCTGTTTGCTTGCTACAGGGCCTGAAGCTTTTTAGCTACACGTATTGTCCCTCTCCTGGAAAAGGAAATTATTGTATGCTCCCTCCACCAGTTCCTCTAATAGGGGGGGTCTGCTCATGCTGCGGGTGGAGAGTGCCACTCTCATTCTCATTGCTCTGTTCTGCCCTTGCCAGATGTAGTTTTCACTCCTTCAACAGCTAGCAGTTGAGCCTCCATTATCCCAGAACAAAAGCTCTCTGGTTCATACGCACCTGAAGCCCCTACATCTGCATGCATGGCTCCTGAAGACATGGCCATTGCATGTTTTGGGGTATCCCCTAAGGTTGCTGATGTCCTGATTGTGGCTAGGAAGCCTTCTACCAGACATACTTATTCCCTGAAATGGAAGCGTTTCACTTTGTGGGCTGCTTCCTGGAATATGGACCCTTTTACGTGTTCTGAGAACGCTGTATTGGAATACTTGTTTTCCATGTCTGACTCTGACCTGCAATATTCTTTGCTTAAGGTGCATTTGCTGCTGTTTCAGTTTCCCATGCCCCTATTGAGTATAGGTGTCCTACACCGTTTCTGAGAGGCATTCTTCATATGAAACCTCCTATCCATAATCCAGCCCTGCCTTGGGACTTGAATTTTGTGCTTAAGAAATTGACGGTGACTCCTTTTAGCCTGCCACGAGTTGTAGCTGATGTTTCCTGTCACGGAAAATGTAATTTTTAGTTGTGATTACCTCTGCTCAAAGGATTTTTGAGCTTCAGGCTCTAATGCGTGAGCCTTCTTATTTGATTTTTCACAAAGACAGTCTCTCTCTACATACGGATCCTAAGTTTCTACTGAAGGTGCTATCTGAATTTACATTGAATCAAATGATACACCTTTTTGTATATTATCCTGAGCATGCCAACCAGGGTGAAGCAACACTGTATACTGTAGAAGTGCATAGAATACTAAGATAATATCTTACTTACACCAAGGATAGCAGAAAGTCTCGGCTTTTTGTTTCATTTGCCCCTGGGAAAAATGGCGCTGTTGTGTCTAAACGATGCCTATCCAAATGGCTGTTACATTATATGACATTCTGTTATACTTCATAGTAAGTAACTTACTGCTTCTGTTCATGGTCACTCCACAAGGGGTATGGCCACTTCTGTTGCTTGTTTCAAAAATGTCCCTGCTGCTGAGATATGTGCTACAACCACACGGAACACTGTTCACACTTTCACTAAACATTACAGTCAGGACATTGTCTTTCATAGATGTGCTGGCTTTGGACTTGCTGTGCTGAAAGGCCTTCTGTCCCGATCCTGTATCATGAATGTACTATCCTCCCAGTTCATAGTGCACTGATTGGGAATTGTTCCAAAAGTGTGACCTAATGGGGGAGATGTCCTCGAAGAAGATAGAACAGATCTTCTTCGAAGGTATCTCTTGCAGCAAGTCATACTCTTGGGTATCTGCCAGAGGGCCCTCTCATTGACGGTAGCTTTCACCATCAGTGTTGACTGAGGCCACCCACAATGACATCACTCTTTTCGTATCTATAACACGTATGCTCCTTATGCCTCAGTTCTTTCCCACGGTCTCCCAGCTCACTGCACGTGTAGCTCTTGACGCTAGTTATCGATGCATTCATTGACGTGGAAATCAACACTCCCATTTTATTTTATTTTTCTGTCAAACATACGTCTACTTTGATTCTTTGTTCCATAAGTGCTGTTGTGGCCGGACAATCTATAGCTACGACAACCATACTTTGTGTGTCTGCTGTCTGGGGGCTGCTCACAATGTGCGTTCCTGTTCCCACTGCCAAGAATTCAGTCAGGCAACTCATCATTGACGACTCCAGGAACTTGAAGCATTCCTTATGGAGCAGAAGGTAGCTCTCTTCGAGCAGGAGGTGAAGTCCCGCTCCTCCTCTCGTCCGCGTCAACAACCTTTCAGACATCGCATTCCAAACATACCTCAAAGCACAAACATCAAGATAAGGAAAACCATCGACGAACCATGGTAAGAACGCCCACCCGTTGACAGCTCCCTCTTCTGGTCACCCATCGTCTGGTCTGGTCTCTCCAACTCCTATTAAAAAAACACGGATGGTACTCATGGCATGCCCCAAAGTATGGAGACCTCCCATGCCAAGGAACAAACTGCTTTGTTGATGACAGCCTTGCCTGTTTGTCATTGTTGACACTCAGGTCTTATTGATCTTGACCACGACAGCTCCTCCATCAATGCCTGACCACTCCTTGTTGATGGTCCAGTCTTCCAGCATGGGTCTGGGCTCCTTGTTGACGATGGCTGCTTTTCAGCATTCTAAGACTTCACCGTTTCAAGTCCCATCAAAGCAGTCCTCTAGCATGGATCCGGGATTTACCCCGATGGTGTTACCTCATTTGCCACCACCATCCAAGCCTGCCTCATAAGGGACTCGGTGGTCCCATCGCCATGTGACTTCACCTGGCTCGGACTCTCTGCCTCACCCACAGCCTCGCAGGAAGCCTTCAGTCTTGCCCCCCCCCCCCCACTAAGGGATCCATGGGGGCAGCTTCTCCTGCTGTCGACATGGCTTTGGTTGTTCAGGCTGTAAGAAGATGGAACAGTTACATAAGGATTTATCATAGTAGCAGATATTTTGGAGAATCTCCTCCATCAGCCCATGCTGTCTGACCCCTCCTTCCCTCTTTTGCTTTCAGTGAAGGTCATATCAGATGCTGTGCCCAAAACCTACTCCATGCATCCTGTATCCAGCCCTATGCCTCTCCTTGTATGCCTGGTGCTGGTTTCATCTCCAGGTTCCCCACTGTTGCAGGTCCTCATAGGCTAACCTCTGACAGGGAACTGAGGAATGATGGGGCCACTCATGTTGATACATGCATAGACACTGCACGTCATTGTGGGAAACACCTAGCTAACAAAGGTTTCTGAGTGGCCCTTACACTGACAGCTTATAGTTCCAAAGGTGTGGCCTAATGGAGGAGAGTCTCTCAAAGATCTACTGTTTTGGTAAGTTCTTACATAGCTGTTCTCTTGGGGGTGTTCGTCATGTTCAGGAAGTATGCAATAAGAGTAGATCAAGGATTCAAACTAACACGAGTTTAGGTATAATTACACCATTTGCATGCTTTGCCGTCCTACTAAGACAGAAAAAACAACCAGCAACATTAGTGAATGTTAGAGCAGGTGAGCAATTGTAAAATGTGGGTTTTGAACTAGAATTACTATGTAAAAAGGGTTGACGGTGTCCCTTTAGCCATGCCCACTGGCTCTTCCCCTGCCCCTTTCAGGAGCCTGCCCATTCATGGCATGATGAGCAAACCATGTGAGATCTGAGTCTCACCTGCACATTCCATGGTCTACATCCCTGAGCAGTGACCAAAAAAAAATCTTTTGCCTCTCCCTCTACCTGCTTTCCTCCTTTTCCCACATGTTTCAGTCTCAGAGCTGTAAGTTTGTAGTCCCCCACCTATCTGAAATGGTCCATCCCAGCTTCCACGAGAAACACTTGGGTACAGTCAGGATGTGGTGAGTAAATCAGTCAGAATGTGGTGAATAAATTGGTCTGGGTGGTCACACCACCTCCCATCTTGCTTGTTTACAGTGGCCCAGTTATTTCCATCTGCCCTGTTTTCTGCAGTTTATGCCCTAGTCATGCATTGAATGGCCCACTTCCTCAGCGTCTCATCCCAGAAACCACTGGGTATGCTTTGGAGTGTAGCAACCTAACCCTCAAGAGCCACAGCATTGAGCTTATGGTGCTTAAGCAGCCAACTCCTCTAGCAAATGTACACTGCTGGGATGTCATGTCTTTATCCAGAAAGTCCACATTGTGTATTACTTGCAGCTCATCGACTATCATGGCATTTCCTGTCACAGGCCTCATGAAGCCTCCTTTTAGGCCATAAAATATGGTCTGATGCCTCTTACTTTACTTTTCAGGCCTTTGTGTCTGGTCTAATAGATCTGTATGTCTTCCTGGCACTAATTCCAATCTGCAGCATTCCACTCCAGCACATGATGAAAATATTTTTAACATTTTTTATAACGTATCCTGCATTTAAATTGTGAGCAATCTAATATAGTTTCAAAACTGGGATTCATGAGAGATAGGTAAGTTGACATGACTGGCATACATAAAGGCAGGTTTTCAGCTGTAGTTATTTTTAAACTAGTTGAGCACAATTGAATATCTGTCGAAATTTTTTTTTTTTAAAGGGTTTAATGATTACATCTGCAAGACTATATAAACCTGTTTGTTTGTCTGACTTGCGTAACTGCACTAGCTGCTGATGCCCTAATAGGATTTGATGCTTCCTGGCTTAACCCAACAATGTGTCACTAAAAAATGCTAAAGGTCAACTTTTTTTTTTAATTCAGTGAACCGCCCAAATAAAATGAACTGTCTGCTGGGTGTGTGGTATGGCGCCTCTTTCAACTGCTTCACAAACTGATACTTGGGAAAGAACTGCATTTGAGCTACAGAGGTACCCTGATGACATTTGAATTTTTGGGGTGCAGAACTTGAAGTACCTCTTCCCCCAGTCTCCCAGCACCACCTTTATTCATGTCCAAACAACCCATTTCAAACCCCAGGAATCCTTCACTGATGCTTTACAATAAGAATCATCCCCTGGCCAAAGTGTGATGCCCCGGAGATAGAATTTTATGCCAATTCTAAAACTTAGAATAACGGTTCAGACTCTGCAGTGCTGTTGTGCATCTCTTGGTGCTCTAACATCAGATTTGTATCTCTACCTGAAGAGAGCAGTTGCCCTGAAGTACAGCTCCAGTCTTCTGATCAGTTTATTACTTTTGTTTTTAAAATTTGTCCCAAGACTATTAAGGAAAGAAACTGCTGTTTGATCATTGCACAGTGGCAGTGCTGTCATTGGCAGTACCAGCGGCATCCTATGGGATGCTTGCCAGAGAGAGGGCTTGGCTTCCTCTGCTGCTATACTTCCACCTGGGGGACCTCAGGTGGTGTTTTGGCCACAGAGGTTTGTTTTGAGTATGCAGCCTGATTCTGGAGTGTGGCCACGCATTGTGTGCAAATACACACCATGGAGCCCTCACCAGCTGCGTCCTGAGGGACAGGAGAAAACAGAGGTAGAACCCTAGCATGCAGTGTATGACACTAGCACACCCAGCCCCCACCACACCAGCTGGCCATCGCCATTTTCATACAATGGAACTGTGGGAGGCAGTTCCCTGGAAGCCTCCCAGTGAAGACTCTGTCATGAGGTAGAATGCCCTGTGCACCCCATGAAGATTGTGCCGTGGGGTGCTATTTGTAAAATTAATACTATGTTCACAGAAGACATTTTGATAACATTTGTCCACAAAAAAGTTAGCATGTAATTTACAGAGACGACTGATCTAAGTACAGTGGCATGCTCTTGACATGATAATATACACTTTGTCAACAACATGGAGAAAGAGTTTGACCAAATACATTTTGTTGATTAAATAAATGATGGAAAATGGTGTAGAACTTGACAGAATAAAGTAAGGAATTTGGCAGAAATGCAGTTTTCCTCTGAATGGGGGAAATGTGGGTAGGATGCCAGAGAAATTTCCCTAATCTTTTTGAGAAGTGCCATGGGATCTTTAAGCCCATCAGAACAAACACCAGAAAAGGCAGACAGGACCTCGGTTAAATGTCCCATGCAAAGGACAGCACACCCCACCAGCACTGCATTTGTGTGCTAGCATTTATGGTATAAGCCCAATACTGGTGGGGGTACTACTGTTAATATTCTCCTAGATGAAGCTGGTTTGGGGACAGAGAGTATGGCTGTCATTCTGACACGAGACCTCAGTGGAGTATTCCCTTGTTTTTGTGCTGAATCTTCCCGCCTCCCCTGCAGTGAAGCACCAGAGTCGTTACAGGCCTTGCAGAGCACAATGCTTTCCCTGTAGAAAAAGATACACATTCCATGATCCCATCACGGATTGGGGGCAAGATAACGTGGAATGGCACACACAAGTAACAGGAGACCAAGGCAGCCAACCTAGTCAGAAAGGAAACAAGGCGCTGCACTCCTAGGATCACTGCATAATAAAAAAGTAACATACAGCAAAAGTAAGTAATAGATTTACTTGCAATTTCATTGAGTTAGAGGGCCACCGAAAAACACCTGCAATGGAAATACTGTACAGTACTCAATATTTTTTAATTTGTGTATGTGTGTAAGGAAGGGCTTACTCATGTAAAGAAATCAGTTATTTACTTATTTTGTTTACTTTGAAGGGCTTTTATTTATAGGGCCTGGTTGAAGGTTTTTATAAAGGAGGTAACCATATTTGTGATGGAAATCAGGAATGCATGAAGTGGCTCAAGTATTCTGTATGTGAGTTGCCCAAATTCCAAATCCCACTGCCTGAACTTGTTCAAACCTGTGCAGTTGTGGAAACTTAAGATATAAGAAACAGAGCTTGTTTAGCCTAGCAGGATACAGGAAATTTCCAACCCATTTTGTAAGCAATGGTAGACAACGCTTTTAGCATCTACTCTCTATGCCAGTTTGCTGTTTTGGTGTGGACGAAAACAAAAAAAAATAGTAAAGTAGCTAGAATCCTTCCAGTTCAGATTCTATTAGAATTGCCTGCATAGCTGGTTCCTTGATGTTAACCATTGGGGGGCTTCCTGGCAAGCTGGCACCCTGATTTGTTCCCGGGAATAGAGTCCATGTTGGAGTGTCAATTCTTACAATACTGGAGGGAGGGGTCCGGTTGCTAGGCTACCTCCTAACATCAGGGAGCACACAGTGATGCACCAGACTTGGAGGCAGGGACACTGGTATGGCTCCTTCTAGACAGGGCAAATGGGGCAAACATGGAAGAGTGCCCTCCAATTGCTAGATGGCAACTGCAAGCTCTCCCACATCATTGGCCCCCTGGCAGAGAGACAGAGTGCCTGGAAGCAATGGGGAGTTAAGCAGGTACTTTACCTGGCTCATCTCCTTTAGACACTGTTTCTGAAGACAATGGGACCTGACAGGGTGCACCCTAGGATACTGAGGGAGCTCAAGAAGGTGCTGGCTGCACCTCTGACAGCTTTGTTCAACCTGTCTCTAGAAACGGGAGGTTCCGGGGGACTGGAGGAAGGCAGATGTGGTCCCACTACACAAAAGTGGAAATAGGGAGGAGGCAGGAAATTACAGACCTGTGAACCTGACTTCGGTAGTGGGTAAAGTAGTGGAATCTCTACTGAAGGAAAGGATTTGGGGAATACCTTGTAATCAGTGGATTACAGGATCTGAGGCAACATGGTTTCAAGGGAGGGGTGGGGGGTCTTGCCAGACAAACCTGATTGAGTTCTTTGGGTGACAAGGAATTGGATCAAAAAAGAGTAGTAGATGTGGCCTACCTGGATTTCAGTAAGGCCATCAACACCATTCCACATAGAAGACTGGTGAGCAAGCTGGGCAACCTGGGAGTGGGTCCAAAAGTAATAAAATGGATAAGAAGTTGGCTAAGCAATAGGAGTCCGAGGGTGGTGTAAATGGTGTCCACTCTGGAGAAGGCAAGGTGACAATTGGGGTGCCACAGGGGTCAATACTAGGCCAAGTCCTCGTCAGTGTCTTTATTAGCAACATTGCAGAAGGGCTGGGAGGGAAAATTATGCCTGTTCACAGATGACACAACAGTCTGCAACAGCGTGGACACACCAGGGGAGTGGAAAGAATGAGGGACGTTCTGAAAAAGCTGGAAGAATGTTCAAGAGAATGGCAACTGGGTTTCAATGCAAAAAAGTGCAGAATCATGCACTTGGGGCACAGAAACCCAGGGGTAATGTACCAGTTGAGTGGGGAGGTATTAGCAACCACAAAACAGGAAAGGGACCTGGGGTAATCATTTCTGATGACCTGAAGGTAGCCAAGCAGTAGAGAAGGCTAGCAGGATGCTCAGGTGCATAGGGAGGGCATCACCAGCAGAAAGAGGGACGTAGTATTGCCCCTGTATAGATCACTGGTGAGACCGCACCTCAAGTACTGTGTCCAGTTCTGGAAGCCCCACCTCCAGAAGGACAGGGTGGAGGTGATACTAAGGAGGGCTACCAAAATGGTGCAAGGCCTGCATCAAAAGCTCTACGTGGAAAGACTCAAGTAACTAAATATGTACTCTCTAGAGGAAAAGAGGGGATGTGATAGAAATGTTCATATACCTCACAGGTAATAATAAGGTACAGGAAGGTAGCATTTTCCATAGGAAAAACATGCTCCAGGACAAGGAGTTATGCTATGAAGTTGGGGGGCTCAGAGGAGATATTAAGAAATGCTTCTTCACAGAGAGAGTGGTGGACGCCTAGAACAGCCTCCCAGCAGAGGTGGTGGGGGCTAAAACGGTAACAGGATTCAAGCATGCATGGGATAGACACAAGGGAACCTTAAAAGTAAGACAAGGGGGTGAGATGACCAGAGATTGAGTAGGGTCTGCGGTGGCACAGTAGATAGGGAATATAAGGTAGGCTAGGTTGACCAAGGGGTCCTTATCTGCCAACAACTTCTATGTTTTATGATGTATAAGTTCACTTGTTTCTTGTTCCTGTAATATAAAGTGTTTTGTGCTGTCTGGGGTATTTT
The DNA here is from genome assembly GCA_016271365.2 of Neoceratodus forsteri. Lineage (NCBI taxonomy): Eukaryota > Metazoa > Chordata > Ceratodontiformes > Ceratodontidae > Neoceratodus > Neoceratodus forsteri. The sequence continues at coordinate 150,719,527 of JADMNL010000030.1, forward strand.
TTCTGTCTTGCCTCATTATATCAGTTCTGTGCTGCCCATCCCTGAATCTCTTTGTATGACTTTGGTAGTGTAGCCTAGAAGTTAGAGTAATGAGCTTTGAATGGTGTTGATACATCCAGCAAACCGTGGTTTGGTTCCCATAACCTCCACTTGCATACCGTGTGACTAAGCAAGGCACTTAAAGGTGATCGGAAAGAGTTTTGTTTACACCTCTAGATGCCCTCATGTTGTCCTTTTAGTGTCTATCCAATATTATATGTTTTTGACCTTTTTGTTACATTAATAATGTAATTTTGTTGCCTTTGTAACTATCTTGAATCCCTCTTTCCTCAGCAGTTGCTGCTCTCTCTTTTCCTACTGCCTGAACATTCGATGACATCAGTAACACCAGTCCAGGCCATTCAGATGAATAGCATGGAATGGTGTTATTGGTTTCTTATAATGTTTTAGAAATATGAAAAGAAAGAGTAGTAGCTGCTGAGGGGAGTGGAACTGTATGTAGCTTTGAGGGCACCCCAAAGCTAAATTATTTAATTATCAAAAATTGATCAAAACATATCAGAATACATAACTGGCATGAAAAGGAAGATCAAAGGGCAGTTAACTATGTACAAATCATTTCCTATCTCTTTTAAACTCCTCAGTGCTCCTGGGTCACGCCCGAAATCAGGCAGTTGTGTCTAGTGGGCCTTACCCAGTTACCAAAAATAATAATAAAATGATTCCTGTGTCTCTCTCTCTCCCCTCTTATCTAACGTGTCTGTGTAAGACTGATCCCACCATAAATTCTTATCGTTCCTTGTATGATGATTATATGGCGTATAGTATGCAGTGTGTGATAGTCTAGGAGAAAAGTGTTTTTTTTTTTTTTTTTTTTTAGTAAATACCTGCAAGTGAGCTGTGAGTTGTCTATGAATGATAGTAGGAGATTTTACCGAGGTGAGTTTGATCTGGGATTGGATTGTGTGTATGTATCATGTGCGTGGTCCTCTGTGGGGCTGCCTAGCCACCTTGACAAGGTACAGAGTATAAACCAATCCATGAGAGTTTTACTGAGAGACAGACGTTTTCTGTCTGTAATATGAATACAAGTTGATATGTGAGTATCAGATATCTGTCATGTTCCCTTTTTGACTGCACATAATCTTTGCTCTGTGGTTGCCCCCCACATCATTGTGATGTCTGTCAGAGGTTCCACTTTCCTCAAAGTTCTTCCTTGGCCCCAAGATGAAGCTTACTTTTAAATCCCAGAAATCCCTCATTGTGCTTAACTTGTGCAGCCAGCCTGACGCTCAAGCTGCCCTGGAGCGTGTGGAAGAATATGTAAAATAGCCACGTGGAAAAGAATTGGAACGTGGGCTCGTGGTGGTGCTGTGCTCTGCTGGACAACGGCAGATCTGTTTCTCCGCCTGATCAAGCAAGTCACTCCGAGAGCTCTCCTTGCTTCATTCAGCTTTTTTTCCATTTTCTTTCCATATTAGTTTTCAGTGAATATTTATTTATTATTTCCAGTGCTCTTCTGTCAGCCTTTATGTCTGTTTTGTATTTCTCTGGTTCTCTAGCGGGTCCTATGACCCAGAGAATCTTCTCCCCCAACCCCATTCTTTTCTCATTCCTCAGAGGGTAGTTTTCAGCTTTTTTACTTTTGTTTTTCCTGACTGACTGTCAGCTTTCTGTTGTTTTGTTTTTTTTATCTAGCTGCTGTCATTTTTTTTTGCGAACTTGAGCAGTTCACTGTTTCTTTTTCTCTGAGAAAAAAAAAATGATCTATATGGTCTCTTTTCACTAGCTGTTCTGCTACTTTTTGAATGGACCACATTAATACTTTCTTTTATTCTAAGAATCGTTTGGGTCTGTCTAGAATTTGGTTTGTCAGACAGACTCATGGAGAAAGTGGAACTTTTGGATTTAAATTTAACAGCCCCTTTTGTCTCACTCACCTGGGCTGCCCTGGAGCCCTCGGGGTCCTCAACATACTTCCCCAAGGGGGCTGGGCCCGAGTCCTGGCTGGATCGCCAATGGTGACTTGGTGCCTCCACCTGGGGCAATGGTACGGCCTCCTGTGGACAAGACAGGTTACCACCCCTCAGGGACAATGATATATCCCCTTAGTGACTGACCCCTCTGGCACAGTTAGATCAACACTCCCACCCCTCAGTAACAATAACAAAGCATAAACACTTATGTAAGATGGCAAACAATAATCCCTCTTTATTTAAAATGATCTAAGACGGAAGAGATGAGAGCTACTCCCTCGAGCCTCCATAAAATCAGGCACACAACCAAGTATGAGCTCTCCCCCTCCCCTGGGTGCACCGAGAACAATCCCAGATGGTGGGTACCTCACCGTTCTCATTTGCAGGCCTGCAGTCTCTCGTTGGGGCCCTTGCAGAGCAACACAGGTTCAAGGAAAATCAGTCTGTCATTGGGGGTTGGGCTCTTCCCAAACCCTCCTAGCTGATGCAAACAAAGAATCCCCAGAGCTGCAGCTCAGGGTACTCACGGCTTCCCCAGGAGGATGATGGTCTCCCTGATTCATGGATATGCACGGAGGGTGGAGGAGGCACTGTTCTTCACCTGCCTAGCCTTTCTGGCTTCACCCAAGGGCCTTTGTATACAGTATTCACCAGGCAGATCTGTTTGTCCTTCTATCTCTCTGGTCTCTACTGAAGCAACGGATTCACACTGAAGACACAGAGCTGATCAGCTTCCCCTCATCCAGACCTGGGCTAGTGGCCACTCAGCTTCCAGGGCTCTCCCCTAGCTGGAATTCAAAGGCCCCTGCGTGGAGCAGTTCCCAAAGCCCGAGGCTCACTTTACCTGTCCCTTCCAGTCCAGTCAGTTAGCCCCAGTCCCCTCAGGGAAACCTCCTGCTCTCTCTCTCTCTCCCCAGCAGCTCAGCCTTTCTTCTCTTTTTTGCTTCCTGCAGGGGGGAGGGTGGCCAGAGAGCCTCCCTCCCAGCAGGCAGCCTTCTCCTCTTGCTTTTGGAGGGGGAGGGGTAGCCAGAGAGCCTACATCCCAGCCTTTGTAGCTGCCTTTTCTCTTGGTCCCAGCAGGTAAGCCCATTTTGGAGGCTTATATAAACTTGTAAGCTCTTGGCGAGGGTAGATACACGAGTCATGTCAAGGTTAGCTCCACTCATTTTTTCTGTTTATTGTGTGATTTTTCTTAGGTTCTTGCCTATAGCTGTATATCAGGGCAGTCAACCTTGGTTTTTATGGCTTTTCTGTCAATCTCTTGTCGACATAGCATTCCGGGGGGTCATTCTTCTCATAGCAAGTATAAGGAATGACCCTTCAACAGACTTTTGATCCTAAAATTCCTGAGAAAGGGAACCTAGATATTTCAAAACATAAAGACCACAGGTTCCAGATTTGGTTCCTGCTAAAATAGAAAATTTCACTGTCCCTCCTGCTGAAGAAGCAAAGGAGCTGCCAGTGGACAAAACAAAAATGCCCTCTCTGGAGGACAGGACTAGGCTTGGCAGTCTTACAGGCTTTTGAGGCCAAGGGTACCTTTATGGGTATATTGGTTCATCTTCTGGTTCCTGCTCCCTTCCCAGTACCCTGGAACCTGGAAGCTGACTTTTATTATGTAGAGGATGAAGAGGAAGAGGAACCTAGTGAGCCTGATGGTTTCCCGTATCAGGAATTTGGTTCCCTTTCCAGGGTTCCAGAGAAATTTTTCCTCACACTGTGCCTTTGTAAGGCAAATGGTACACACCCTCGACCTCACCAGTCTGGAATCGGTGGAGGATGAGGAAGAAGCTGGATTTTTGAACATATTGGCACAGACCCTTACCAAGCGGTTGCTCCTGCCTGTCCACAAATCTGTCTAGGAAGCTACCCAAAATTGTTGCAGAGCCAGGGGTCGATAAGAAGGTGGCTCAATAAGAAGGTGGAGGAGAAGTAACAATTGGATAGGACTAAAGCCGAAGACGAAGGTTTCCCTTTCCACTGATCCCCTGACAGATTCCAGGAAGCTGGACAGTATAGGGGAGAGGAGTATACCTCTGCCTGAAAGTCCTCTGGCCTTGAGCGTGGAGGCCTCGAGGGGGTTGGTGCAAGATCTGGCAGACATAGTTAGGATTGCACTATTTTTAAGAGATTTGACTCCTATAGATTGCTAATCTGTCCCAGTACACCCAGGCAAAGGCCATGGATTTCCCTTCTGAGAATAACTCCCCTTTTGGTGACGACAGAAGCAGATGTGAAGAATGGGGAGGAGTTCAGAACCACCTACAAGAGCAATTACCTGTAAAAAGCCTCCTCTACCTACAGGCCTCAAGGAAGGGGAGGTTGCGGCAGGGGCTATTACCCTCGGACTTCCATACCCTTGCCCATGCCCTAAGTCTACTGTCAAATGAGAAGCTTTTTTAGAGGTAGGGGCAGCAGACCTTCCAAACAGGCTGACTCAACTCCATCCCCTAGGGCTCAGCCCAAACAGAACCCCTTACGGGTTGGCCCAGGCCTCCCATCCATTGCTAGTGGGAGGAAGGCTGGTTCACTACTCCAAGGAATGGGAGAAACATTACTACAGTTCAAAACATCGCCAAGTTACAGGTCTGCAGAGGTTTCAAACCTCTTACCCCAGCAAAAGGGATTTTCTGGAGTTTGGAGGTCAAGAACTTGCTGCAGGCACAGGCAGCAGAGAGAGTCCCTCCCTTCCACTGGGGGGGGAATTTTTTCTCTGGGTACTCTTTCATGAGTAAAATGGTGAGTGGTGTCCCATTTGGGATCTCAGGTTCTGAACAAGCACTTGAAAAAGCTCAAGTTCAAGATGATCACTCTGTCCACAGTGATACCATCCCTGCAGCAGGGACACTGGCTGGGATCCCTGGACCTGAAGGATGCGTATTTTCACATTCCAGTCAGGCCCAGTCACAGAAAATACCTAAGGTTCAGGCTGCCTTCTGGTCACTATCAGTTTACAGCTCTTCCTTTTGACCTCTTCAAACAACATGAAGTCTTGCTGTATTCTGACATTATGCAGTTAGCCCCAGCACTTGAAGTGCTCCGGAGAGGAAAGAGTTAACTCTATGCCAGAGCATAGAATGTTCAGCTCAAGCTCAGTTCAAACCTCTGTCTGCTGCACTTTGAAGTGTAACCGTCAGATTCTTTACTCCACCTAACTGAACAGTCGCTCCGGAGATCTCTCCTTCGCTATCGGTTCAGTATAGTAAAACGTCAGTTTTAAACCGCTATTTCTTATTTTATTTCGGTTCTGATCCCTGTCTGCAGTACAGTAAGTACTTAGGTAGTGAACTAGTGTGAATTGTGTGGAAATTGTGAAAAATACTTTTTCAATCAGTTCGGCTGAACCGATTGTTTGCTATTTTCTCTTAAGTTTACTCTTGTGTCTGTATTTAGTGTGAGGTACCGGTCCTTATCAGTTCTAAAAACACTTATTTTAGATGTTTTTTTTTTTTTTTCTTCAAATACCCGTGACACAATTAGGAACCGATAAGGGGGTCTTGCCTGGCTTTTGCCAAAGGGTAAGTTTTAGGATGGCTTTGTCTGAGAAACCCAAAAGAAAAACCGGGCCCACTGGGTTTCAACACTGCAGTGAGTGTGGGGTGACCTTTGCTAAGGCTGATCCCCACACTACCTGTGTTTACTGTCCGGGTTTTGACCACCTTGATTCAGACTGCCAGGTTTGTAAAAATTTTCCTAAGGCCACTTTAGATAAAAGATTGGGCAGGCTTAGAGAAAAGGAGGCCGAGAAGTCCGCTGACCCGGATGGCCAGCCCGGTTCGGTTCCGATTGAACCTGAGGGAGTGCCCACTGACCTGGGCGAGACTTCCTCGGTCTAAAGGAGAGCCAATCCTGAGGGGTCGGTTCCGGTTAAGAGAAAGAAAAAGGAGAAATTGGCCGGTTCGGATCCAGAACCGCATCATCCAACCGCCGAGGAAATTGCCAGGGCGATTAGTATAATTGAATCGTTCCGACCAATCCGGTGCCTCTTGGTAGGCACTCGGTTCGGTCAGTTCCTCCAGTTCCGGACTATTCCCCAGAAGAGTATTATGAACCTGATCTGGAGGGGGATGAAGACTACGATGATATGGAAGGTCTGGATGAGCCCATAGAACCGGACATCTCTCCAGACAGACCTTCTGGTGTTTCCCCTCCTAGGCTTTCTGAGTCCCCTTCCCACTTTATGTTTTACAAAAAAGTGACAGAAACCCTCTAGCTCCCTCTGGTTGAAGCTGTTGAGAACAAGAGGAGCCTGACTATGTGGAGATGATGGATATCACAGAGTTCAAGAGACTGTCTATTAACCTCCATAAATCTTTTGGGAAACAGACACAAAGATTGCTTAAAACTCCAAAATCTTTACCTCCGGTGGACAGGTGAATGGACAAGAGGTACATGCTGTCAGGCTCAGCTACGGAGTTCTTGTACCAGCAATGCAGTCATGTTGGGGTCGTGCAGGCTGCAGCCTATGATAAGGCTAACATACCCTTGGCTTCACCCCGATAAAGACTCCGGGAAGCTGGATGCCATGGCTAAAAAACAGTACATGGCATCTTTCTTGGGGAATCAGGCAGGCTAACAACATGGCCTACACAGCCAGATACCAGAAGTCCAGATGAGATACTGTTCTGGAACTAGCTAAACAGGCTTCCCCCCAGCTTGCCAAGGAGCTGGAGGAGGTGGCTGCTGATGGGATTGAGGCATCTAAGATCCAGTTTCATGCTGCTGTGGACTGCAATGATGTGTCATCACGAGTCATGGCTACATCTGTGGCTCTTTGAAATTGGCTTGGCTCAGCCCTTTGTCTAAGCCTGATCACCCCCGCTGACGGTCTGCCACCAGCTCCCCAGGTCCCTCTGCTCTTAGCTCTATGTATTTATTTCTTGCTGTCTCTTTTATTTCCTAGGCTTCACCTGCTTGAGGGTGCCCCTACCCAAGGCAGGCGCAGCAACGGCCGTCATACGCCAGCTGCTGCCTGCCAGGAATCTGCACCCAAGGCTGCCCTCCTGGTTCCCAAATTCGGCTCTGCTATCCCGGGTACCTGCCGATATCTGCTCCTGCATTCTCCACTGGGATTTCCGATTGGTGTGGCGACTTTGAGCTGAATCGCTGATTGGTCCGTCAGCTGCCCTGCTGATTGGTGCGCCTTTCTTTTCGGCTTTCTACCTACAGACTGCAGTGCTTTCCAGCACCTTTTTTTAAAAACAACCCTAGACCTTAGCTGCTTTTACTGCCGAGTATTTTCTTTCCACCCCCCCCCCCCTCCCAGGCCTCCATTAAATACACGATAGCTCCTCCCTCCTCTGTGCGCCCTCTCCCTATTGGCCTATTTCTTTCTGCACCTGAAACATAATTAGAATTGAGGGGCAAACTACCCTAAAACTGCTGCGGTCTCTCTCCCCCATTTCTACATGATCTAATTAGCTGCCTACAAAGCTCTCAGTATTACTAAGGTTACTTGCCCTGTCAGTTTACATGCTCAAACCTATTTCTATATCACTGTTCTAAGACTGCCAAAGCACTCTGGCTGCTTTGCCAGTTAACCCCTTTCTTAGGTGATCCATTTGTATAACATTGCCAGTCAGTTTCCTTCCATTATCTTGATTAATCTCCCAGGCTACGACTCTTGTGGTCAAATTGGCTCTCCTGACAGCCTCAGTTTGTGGCTGATTGAACCTCTGTGACCCGGCTTTCCATTGGTTTGCCTCCAGGTATACTTGTTCACGCTTTCTGACTATAAGACAGCTAAGAATGAACCAACAGATGATTTTATCTCTTCTTGTGATCACACTACCTCTATTCCACCTGTCTATGCCTGCAGTACCCCATACTGAAGCTACCCCCCCCAACTACTTGCCACAAGATTACTGCTTCTCGAATCTCCTACTTCTTCCTACCCCCCGCTGTGACACCTCCCCAATATTACTAAATAGGGCCTGGATCCACATGGTGGTTCATGCCCAAAATAAATGTCACTTGCATGTCCTATGTCCCTTCCATTGTCACAAGCTCTGGTGCCTCCTCCTACTTGCTTCCTGCTCTCTGGTGATGTTCAACTAAATCCAGGACCAACTAGTTTTTTACCTGACTCTATTAGCAATGCGAAAGGCCTTATTATAGCACACCACAATATCAGGAGCCTTGCACACAATCTAGTTGAACTGGAATCATGGTCCTCCCTCTACAAGCCTGATATCATATGCTTAACTGAAACCTGGCTAAAACCATCCACACCTGACTTTCTGTGCTCCCTTCCATCCTATAATCTCTTTGAGACTGGATAGAGCTGCTCCCAAAAGAGGGGGTGGTACAGCTGTCTACTTTAGAGATCATCTCCATGTCTCTGTTGTCAAATCACCCAACACACTACACTGTGAGACATTTCATGTCCTTCTCACCCTTGGTACCAAAAAACTACACATTGTGTGTACCTACAGTCCACCATCTAGCGGACTAAAAGGACTGAATGAATTAATGGAACAGATCACATGCCTTGCTGGGAGAAACAAGATCCTTATACTTGGGGACCTAAACATTAATTGGCTAGGCAGCAACCAATCCACACTAATGACCAAATTGCAGAATTATAACCTACACCAGCTAATACATGAACCTACCAGAACCGCCCTTCACTCAAACACAAACGCGTTGCTAGACTGGATAACGACCAATCACCCTGAAAATGTAATTGCCTCTGGCGTACTACCAGATGCCATCACTGATCACTCCCCAACATACTGTACCTGGGGCAAAAGCAGGCCTACCCCTTCGGGGCCTCGTTTCATTACCTTCCTTAACTATGTGGACTTTGAGTCATAGCTTTTCCTGCATGACATTGCCACTACTGATTGGACCACCTTTCTCATATCCAGTGATGCTCAGACTGCCCTCAATCTATTTGTGACACACTTCCTAGGAATACAGGATAAACACTGCAAACTTATAACCCGTCAGGTTAAAAATAAGCAAACACACTGGCTAAGATCTGACCTACTATCTAAACTTAAACAAAGGGACAAAAGTTGGCTCTGTTACAAAAGCTCAGGACTATCCTCTGACCTTAATATGTACAGGGCTCTGCGAAATTCCTGCAACAAGTACATTAAAAAAGCAAAGAACTCCTATTGCAAAGATCTTTTAACCAACTCCTATGGTGACTCAAAAAAATTCTGGTCACATATTAAATTCTTTCTTGGTTCGAATCCGGCATCCATCCCTAATGACATGACACTTAATGGGGTTCACTGTACTAATCCCAGAACCATTGCTAACTTTTTCAACAATAAATTCTCTGACTTAACTAACTACACCTCCTCTTTCCCTGCCCAATTGAACATACCCACCCTGCCAGTTGTAGATGGTCCTCATTTCTTTTTCAAGGCAGTCTCAGGATGTGAGGTGCTTAGATTGCTGAACAATATCTCGGATTACACTGCTGCTGGCTCTGACCATCTAGAACCAAAGCTCCTAAAGTTAGCTGCCCCCTACATTGCTGCTCCCTTGGCCAAGATTTTCACGCTCTCGCTGTGCCAGAGCTACATCCCTGATATATGGAAGGTAGCCAGGATTACCCCTGTTTTTAAAAAAAGGAGATCATAAAGATCCCTCAAACTACAGACCCATTGCCATCCTGTCAGTCCTCAACAAAATTCTTAAGAAACTTGTAGCCACACAATTGATTTCCTGCAGAAACATGATCTACTTGCCACTGCCCAGCATGGCTTTTGCAAGGGTCATAGCACCGCTACCGCCCTTATCAAATTTACGTCAGATACACTAGTGGCTATGGATTGTGGTCTTCTCACTGGGGCCATTTTCATTGACATGACTAAGGCATTTGACTTGGTTAATCACTCCACCCTCCTAGCCACCCTTACTTCACTGGGTTTCTCGACTAACGTTGTAAGATGGTTTGGGAACTACCTATCTGAAAGGACTCAAACTGTGAAATACAACTCTACCCTCTTGGACAAAGCCACTATAAACATTGGGGTGCCGCAAGGTTCCATCCTTGGGCCGCTGCTTTTCTCTATCTTCATAAATAACATCTCCACCAACCTCCGTAGGACAGCCTCCCTGCTCTATGCAGATGACATTGTTCTGTATGCTAGCGCAAAAAGCATTGATGACATAAACAATGTACTCTCTCTTGACTTTCAGCTAATGCAACAATGGCTATCAAATCACAAACTTGTACTAAATGAGTCCAAAACCCCAAGCTACGCTCTTTGGATCAAATGCCAAACTCAAACACGCCCATCCTAATTTCAAAGTCTCCTCCTTAAATGGTTCAACAGTTGGGGTGGTAAACTCATTTAAATATCTGGGCATCACACTTGATCCATCACTAAACTTCGACCTTCACATCCAACAGACCTGTAAACGTGTCAACTCCAAACTTGGAATAGCCTACCGAACCAACTATGTGCTCACTCTCTCAGCAAGGCTTGCCATTGCCCGTGGCATACTCCTTCCATCACTTACATATGGTGCTGCCACTTATACCTCCACATGCAAATCAAGTCTTCTGAAGTGGGATGTCACCTACAACAACATCTGTCGCTATGCGTCCTCCTCCCACCGGCTGAAACATCACTATCTACTCTATTCTGACCTGGGATGGCTTCCTCCTCCTGAGTTAAGGCTTCATGCTTATGGCTCTGTCATAGACAATATTGTCAGACTACAAATTCCCAAACCCCTGGCAGGCCTCTTCCAAAATCTGACACCTAGTTACGGGTTATGGTCTGCTGACCAAGCTCCTGTTTTCATTCCCAGACATAACACCATTAAAGGCGCTAGTGCTTTCTCCTGCTATGCCCCCAAATACTGAAACTCCCTTCCACTAGCCTTGTGCCAATCACCATCCCACACATCATTTAAGAAAGGACTGCGTAATTATCTCAATACTTCCCACAAGTGCTCCTGTTTCAAACCCCACCTAGCTCATACTTCCTTCCTAGCCTCGTCTCTCCTTGTCACTTATGATCTGCCCCTCTATACGGAAAGCACTTCTCCTCTACCTGTCTGTCCCACCTCCCACTTTTGCCACGGCCTCAACCCTTTTCTGGCCTCCTACTCCTATCACTCACTACTATCCCTCCCCATATTTTCAATCCCATGTTAGCACTTACATATTTAAAATCTCTCTGTGTTTTACCTCAAAACAATTGGTGATGTAGTTTTGGTTATAGATCTGTTTCTGTACATTTTTTTTACTACAATGTTATTGCAACTACCTTGTCTGTAGCTACTTTCTTCTACTTGCTCTGTATTCTATTAGCTATGTTTGAACTTGTACTGGAATGTTGCCTGTATTGTGTATTGTCAACTAGGTTTAAACCTGTACTGGAATGTTTGCCTGTATTGTTGTACTGTATCCTCCCGGGTCGTGCCTTAAAATAGTCATTGCTATGGCTAGTGCACTTACCCGGTAAATAAAAACTAAGTAAATAAAAGATGTACTAGCCTCTCACAGGACAACCATGCTAAGGCCATGGATTTCCCTGTCATGGAGAATTCTCTGTTTGGGGAGCAGACAGTGAATTATATGAAGAAAATGGATGAATACAGTACCATCTACAGGAGTGCACAGGCCAAGGAAAGGCAGGCAACTCCTCAGAAGCAGAAGTCTAAGGGCAGGGGCAGGTCCTTCCACAGGCCTTTCTACCAGGCACAGGCCTCCTCTCCTTTTCCTCAGAGGGGATTCTTCAGAGGGAGAGGCAGAAGGGGTATGAGCAGGGCTGCATCCTCCTCTCAGTCTAAGGCTCCTACCAAGCAGACACCCTGATGTGTTAGCCCGGGTCGGCTTCCCCTTTCCTGTAGGAGGCAGGCTGGCTTACTGCTTCCAGGCCTGGAAGTCTGTTACTTCAGACAAGTGGGTCCTGGAGGTAGTAAGCCAGGGACTGGCCCTCAGCTTCAAAACATTTCCAAAGCTGAGGGTCAGGTCTTTTCCACTTGCAAACCTCTCCGAAACCATTGCCCTAGAGGCAGAGGTTTCCTCTCTGCTGGCTCTCAGAGCCATAGAGAGAGTTCCTACATCTCACAGGGGCAAAGGTCTGTACTCCAGATACTTCCTTACTCCAAAAAGACAGGAGTGGCGGCCCATCCTAGATCTAAGATACTTAAACAAGCACCTAGTAAAGCCAAAATTCAAAATGGTGACTCTGGGAATAATTCTTCAAACAACATGAAGTCTTGCTATATTATGACAGTAGCAGTTTGATCCAGCTCTAGAACTGCTCCGGAGGTGAAATGGTCAATACCATTCCAAAATAGAACTTTGAGCACGAGCTCTAAGAAGCAGCTCTATCTGTGTAATTTCAAACCTGAACTGTCAGATTCTTTACTCCGCCTCAGTGAACAGTCGCTCCGGAGATTTCTCCTACTGCTTGGTTCATTTCTCGGTTTAAACAGTGTTTTCTCGGTCAGATTCAACCGAGAATAGTTTTATTTTAACCGCAAAACCGTTCGGTTCAAGCTGTGTCTGTGGTAATCGTAAGTAATTAAAAGGTTTTGTCTGTGTGGAACTTGTAAGTTTATCGGTTCGGTTTTGAACCGATCAGCTGGGTTTAAAACTCATTAATTTTAAAGTTTAACATTTTAGAGTGCGGTTCCCGGTTCTTATTGGTTCTAAAAAAAACGGATTTTATTACGTTTTTTTCCAATACTCGTGACACGGTTGGGAACCGATAAGGGTGTCTTGCCTGGCACTGCCGTTTAAAGGGCAAGTTTTCTGGTTAGGCTGGTATTATGTCTGAGAAACCCAAAAGAAAAACCGGGCCCACTGGGTTTCAACACTGTGATGTCTGGGCTGACCCACACACCACATGTCTATTGTCTGGGGTTTGACCACCTCCAGTCAGACTGCCAGATATGTAAGAATTTCCCTGCAGCCACCCTGGAAAAGAGATTGGGCAGGCTCAGGGAACGAGAGGCCAAAAAGTCCGCTGACCCGGATGGCCAGCCCGGTTCGGTGCCAACCGAACAGGGTCTCCTCTGACCAGGGCGAGACTTCCTCTGGCAAAAGAAAAGCTGGTTCTGAGGAACCAGTTCCAGTAAAGAAAACAAGAAAGTCAGCAGGTTTGGAGTCCAAAATCCCTTCTCCAACTGCTGCAGAGATAGCAAAAGCCATACAAATTGTCCAGTCACTGTCTCAGGTTCCGTCCGAACCGCCACTATCTGGCAAAAGGTCAGTTCGTCTGGTTCCAGTGGTTCAGGAATATGATGTTGAGTGTTAATGATGTTTCCTCTAGGGTCATGGCCACATCTGTAGCTTTTCGTAGGTTGGCCTGGCTCAGGTGTACTAGCCTGTCACAGGATACCCAGACTAAGGCTATGGATTTTCATGTGGTGGGAAATTCTCTGTTTGGGGAGCAGACAGAGAATTACATGAAAAAGATGGATGAATATAGGACTACTTACAAAAGTGCCCAAGCTAAGGAGGCGGCAAGCCACTCCCCAGAGGCATACCCAGGGGTAGGGGTGAGCCTTTCACGAGACCTTTATCAGACTCAGACCTCCTCTGCCTATGCTCAGAGGGCTTCTTCAGAGGCAGAGGCAGGCGAGGGGTGGGCAGGCCTACTCCACCCCTCAGCCTAAAGCACCTGCTAAGCAGGCACCCTGATGGGGTGCCCAGGGCCGATCTCCTTTACCGATGGGGGGCAGGCTGGCTTACTTCAGTCAGAACTGGGCTTCTTTAACCTCAGACAGGTGGGTTCTGGAAGTAGTAAGCCAGGGTCTGGTTCTCAGCTTCAAAAGTTTCCCAAGTTGAGAGCCAGATTTTTCACTGCAAGTGCTTCAGAGACCCTTGCTCTGAAGCAGAGGTCTCAACCCTGTTGGCTCTCAGAGCAGTGGAAAGGTTCCTCCCTGCACCAGGGCAGGGTCTGTATTCAGATACTTCCTTACCCCAAAAAGATAGGAGAATGGCGCCCATATTAGACCTCAGATATCTGAACAAGCATCTTTGAAACCAAAGTTCAAAATGGTAACTCTGGCAATGATTTTACCCTCCCTAAGGCCAGGGACTGGTTAGCCTCCTGGACCTCAAGGATGCCTATTTCACATCCTAATCAGAGCTCCCATCGAAGTATCTCAGATTCGAACTACCCTCAGGTCATTACCAGTTCAGAGCAATGACCTTGGCCTCACCTCTGCCCCAAGGGTATTCACAAAGTGTCTGGCAGTGGCAGTGGCTCACTTAAGGAGGCAAAGGATTGCTGTTTTCCCTATCTAGATGATTGGCTCATTGTAGGCCAGTCCCAGAACAGGTAAAATCTCACCTGCAAGTCACCCAGCAGCTTCTCACCTCCCTGGGCTTTCTGCTAAATCTGCCAAAGTCGGTTCTGGAACCAGTCCAGGTACTCACCTTTATAGGGGCAGAGTTGGACACAAAGCTAGCCAGAGCTTTTCTTCCCTTAGAAAGGGTGACAAATTTAGTAGCTCTGGCCTCCTCCTTCACTCTGCAGGTCTCTCGACCAGCAAGACACTTTCTGCAGCTCCTGGGGCACATGGCTGCATCCACAGCTGTTGTGCAGGGAGCAAGATTTCAGATGAGACATTCAGTTTCACTTGAGAACCTATTGGTCTCAGAGGAGAGACCCCCTTTCCAAGTTGGTCCCAGTGACTCGAACCTTGATCCAGGCCCTCCAGTGGTGGCAGGATCAGAGCAATTTAAGATTGGGGGTCCCCTTCATTTCCCCTGCTCACAATTTGACTCTCACTACAGATGCTTCCCTTTTGGGTTGGGGAGCCCACATGGGCGACCTTTCCACTCAGGGAGTGTGGTCCCCCCAGGAATCTCTGCTCCACATCAATTTGCTGGAACTCAGAGCTGTCTTTTTAGCTCTTCAAGCATTTTCTGCATCTGTCACAACAAGGTGATACAAGTCAGAACAGACAACACCACAACAATGTGGTATATCAACAAACAGGGGGGCACTCGTTCTTTGGCCTTGTGCACGAGGCAATGAAGTTGTGGTCTCTGGCCTATTCCCTGAACACTTCCCTCATAGCAGTTCATCTTCCAGGGAAGGACAACGTCCTAGCAGATGCTCTCAGCAGGATTTCCCAGGGCCATCACGAATGGTCCCTGGATCCTCAAGTGCTGGGGATAGTCTTTGCCAGATGGGGCACCCCTCAGCTAGATCTTTTTGCAGCCCCAGACAATCACCAACTTCCTCTGTTCTGTTGCAGGCCTCCAGTGCTGGGCTCAGTCCCCCTGGATGCCCTTCTCCTGGATTGGGTGGGGAAGTTTCTTTATGCTTTCCCCTTCCCTCTCCTATTCAAAGTATTAGTCAAAATCAGATCTCAGCCTTGCAGGGTGATTCTGATTGCCCCAGATTGGGCCAGGCAGCCCTGGTACCCACTCCTTCTGTCACTGACAATCCATCTTCCCCTTTGCCTCTCCAGGAATCACAACCTATTAACTTGTGCCCAGGGAAGGGTTTGGTATCCGGACCTCAAATCCCTCAACCTCAAGGCCTGGCTCTTGAGGAATTAGTTTGCTGATTTACACCTCTCTCAGGGTGTTCTTGAAATCCTAAAGGCTTCCAGAAAGCCTTCCATTAGGGCTACTTATAGTTCTAAATGGAAAAGGTTTTCCATTTGGTGTGCTGGGAAAAATGTTTCCTCAGAATCTGCTCATTTGCCCATTGTATTAGATTACATGGTCCATCTTAATTCCTTGGGTCTCAGACCAGCTACCCTGAGAGTCCATTTGGCAGCTGTATCTGCTTTTGTTTCAGCAGGAAAGTCATCCCTTCTTTCCACTTACCCTGTTTTTTCCAAGTTTTTTAAGGGATTACTCCATACTAAGCCACCCTTTCGGGAGCCGGCCCCTGCCTGGGACCTTAATGTTTGTATTGCCCAGTTAATGCAACCCCTTTTGAACCTCTGTTTTCTGCAGAGCTTAAGTATCTAACTTGGAAAACTGTTTTCTGTTGGCTATCACTTCTGCTAGGCGCATAAGTGAGTTGCAAGCCTTGTCAGTAGAAACTGACTTTATTTCTTTCCACAGGGACAAGGTAGTCCTCAGGACTAATAGGAAGTTTTACCTAAGGTGGTTTCAGATTTCCATCTTAACCAATCTATCTCCCTTCCAGTATTTTCACTGATCACTCCTCTTCTGGTGAGAGGAGGTTGCACAGCCTGGATGTTAAGAGAGCTCTTAGTTACTATATAGAGCGTACTAAAGGTCTCAGTTGAATCCCTCCAACTTTTCCTTACCTATGGTGAAGTTGGGAAAGGCAAACCTGCCACTAAGAGATCAGTTGCCAGGTGGATTGTCTCTTGTATCAATTTTGTTATCAGAAACTGGGCAGAGATCCCCTCTGGCTTGAGGGCTCATTCTACCAGGGGTACAGCTGCGTCTCTAGCTGCTGCCAGAGACATCCCTATATTAGAGATATGCCAGGCTGCTACTTGGAAAAGCAGTCACACTTTCACCAAGCATTACTCCTGGATGTCCAGGCCAGGAGAGATGCTCGGTTTAGCACAGCTGTTCTTCAGAGCCTATTCACTAAGTAGGTTCTCCCCTCCTCCATGGAGGTACTGCTGTGTAGTCTGCTACTGTCATAATATAGCAAGACTTCATGTTGTTTGAAGAAAAATTACTCGCCTTAGTAATGTTTCTTCTTCTAATGGAGTCTTGCTATATTATGACCTCCCAGCCTGCCCCTCTCAGAACTTCTACTTGGGTGGGTCGGCAACCTAGTGTGGGCACTATTTTGTGCCCTTTAGCGTTCTCCCCTTTTGGGGGTTTGGGGTGTGTTTTATTTTACTGTTGTTTTATTCTCATGTTGTTAGAATTGTATTAGTAGTTCTGGTCCCTGACTTGAGTCTTGGGTGTTGGGACCAGCAATGGTTGTTGGTATTTAGGTAGCCATTTGGCTAGTGTAGGTTACAGCTTCCACACAGACCTTAGTGAGTTTTTGCTCGTAAAGATCTGACAGTTCAGGTTTGAAATTACACAGATAGAGCTGCTTCTTAGAGCTCGTGCTCAAAGTTCTATTTTGGAATGGTATTGACCATTTCACCTCCGGAGCAGTTCTAGAGCTGGATCAAACTGCTACTGTCATAATATAGCAAGACTCCATTAGAAGAAACAACATTACTAAGGTGAGTAATTTTTTCTTCCCTCTCTAAGGCCAGGGGATTGGCTATCCTCCCTGGACCTCAAGGATGCCTATTTTCACATTCCCATCATGTGCTCCCACAAAAGTACCTCAGGTTCGAACTGTCTTCAGGCCATAATCAGTTCAGAGCAATGCCTTTCAGCCTAACATCAGCACCAAAGGTGTTCGCAAAATGCCTAGCAGTAGTAGTGGCATTTCTAAGGAGACAAAACATTTCCATATTTCCATACCTGGACGACTGGCTCATTGTGGGTCAGTCTCCAGACCAAGCCAAGTCAAACCTGCAAGTGATCCAGCAGTTGCTCACTTCTCTAGGATTCCTCCTCAGTCTTCCAAAGTCATTTCTCGAACCAGTGCAGCTCTTGACCTTCATAGGGGTAGAGTTGGATACTGTCAAAGCAAGAGCCTTTCTCCCTCTGGCAAGGGCAAAGGCCCTTGTAGGCCTGGCTACTTCTTTTCACCTTCTGGTGTCTCGACCAGCAAGGTACTTTCTTCAACTCCTGGACCACATGGTAGCTTCCACTGCAGTGGTACAAGGGGCCAGATTTCAGATGAGGGACATCCAGTTCCACTTGAGGGCTTTTTGGTCTGAGAAAAAGATCCTCTAACCAAACTGATTCTAGTGACTCAGACTCTGATCCAGGCTCTCCAATGGTGGTTGGATCAGGACAACCTCAGACAAGGAGTCCCATTCATCACTCAGTCTCACTCTGTGGTTCTAACCACAGATGCTTCTCTCCTGCGGTGGGGAGCTCACTTGGGAGTCCTCACAGCACAGGGAGTGTGGTCCCCTCGAGAGTCTGTACTTCATATCAGTCTTCTGGAGCTCAGGGCAGTGTACCTGGCTATACAAGTTTTCTCGGGCTCAGTACAGAACAAGGTGGTTCAGGTCAGGACAGACAACACCACCACCATGTGGTACATCAACAAGCAAGGAGGGAGTCGGTCTACGGCCTTGTGCATGGAAGCCATGAAGTTATGGTCCCTGGCTTATTCCCTACAGACATCTCTGGTAGCAGTCCACCTTCCAGGGAAGAACAATGTGCTAGCAGATGCATTGAGCAGGATTTCTCAGGGCCATCACAAATGGTCCCTGGATCCCCTAGTGTTAGAGGTGATTTTTTTTAAGGTGGGGCACTCCAGAGATAGATCTCTTTGCAGCCCCAGATAATCACCAACTTCCTCTCTTCTGTTGCAGACCCCCAGTCTTGGGCTCGGTCCCCCTGGATGCTCTACTTCTGGATTCAGAGGGGAAATTTCTGTATGCCTTTCCCCCCTTTCCTCTACTATTCAAAGTTCTGGTCAAGATAAGGTCACAAACTTGCAAAGTGATCCTGATTGCTCCAGACTGGGCCAGGCAGCCTTGGTATCCTCTGTTGCTGTCCCTAGTAGTCCATTTTCCCCTATCTCTTCCCAAGAATCACAACCTGTTAACCTCCTCTCAGGGGAGGATTTGGTACCCCAACCTTCGGTCTCTCAATCTCAAGGCATGGCTCTTGAACAGCTAGAATATGCAAGCTTGCATTTGTCTCAGGGGGTTCTGGACATTCTCAAAGCTTCTTGAAAACCTGCCACCAGAAAAACTTATAACTCCAAATGGAAAAGATTCAGCATTTGGTGTTCCAATAAGCACATATCCCCAGATTCTGCTGACTTGGCTACAGGTCTGGATTATATGGTTCATCTTAATGGCTTAGGCCTCAGACCAGCTACCCTGAAAGTACATTTGTCTGCTGTTTCTGCATTCCTGTCAGTGGGAAAGGCCTCCTCACTGGCATCTCATCCTGTTTTCTGTAAATTCTTTAAAGGATTGCTCCATACCAATCCTCCTTTTAGGGATCCTACTCCTGTTTGGGATCTTAATGTTTGCATTGCTCAGCTTATGCAACCACCCTTTGAGCCTTTGGCCTCAGCAGAACTTAAGTACTTGACTTGGAAAACTGTGTTCCTGGTAGCTGTTACCTCTGCCAGGTGTATCAGTGAATTACAAGCTCTGTCAGTGGAGCCTAATTTTATCTCTTTCCATAGAGATAAGGTGGTGCTTAGAACCAGCAGGAGGTTCTTGCCTAAAGTGGTTTCTGATTTTCATCTGAACCAGTCCATGTCTCTTCCTGTGTTCTTCACTGATCATTCTTCTTCAGGAGGGAGAAGATTACACAGTTTGGATGTTAAGAGGGCACTTAGCTACTACACTGAGCACACTAAGGCACTTAGGTGTGACTGTCCTCAGTTGTTTCTCACTTATGGTGAAGTGGGAAGGGGTAAACCTGCTACTAAGAGGACTATTGCCAGGTGGATTGTCTCTTGCATACAATTCTGCTATGAAAAGCTAGGCAAAGTACCCCTCTCAGGCCTGAGGGCTCATTCGACTAGAGGTACAGCTGCTTCTCTGGCTACTGCCAGAGATATACCCTTGTTGGAGATATGTAAAGCAGCCATCTGGAAAACAGTCCATACATTCACCAAGTATTACTCTCTGGATACCCAGGCTAGGAGTGATGCTAGGTTTGGTACAGCAGTACTGCAGAGCCCTATTCCCAAAATAGGTTCGGTACCCTCCTCCATGGAGGTACTGCTTGGTAGTCTGCATAATGTCAGAATACAGAAAGACTTCATGTTGTTTGAAGAAAACATTACTCACCTTAGTAACTGTGTTTCTTCTAATGGAGTCTTGCTGTATTCTGACCTGTCTCCCCTCTCAGAACCTGTTTTTTGGGAAGTGGGCTGGCAGGTGCAGTGTTGCACCTCAGGGGTACAATTGGCACTCTCCCTTTATAGAGAGGGAGAGTGGGTTAAGTTGTATATTTTTCTATAGTTATGTTTTGTTCACTACCTAGTTTTTGTTTTGGAGTTCTCGACTTGAGACTTCATAGGGACCCAAAATATTTGGTTGCCTTTTGGCTAGTAGATTTTACAATTTCCACGTAGCAGGTGTAGTTAGTATTAGCTCGTAAGAATCTGACGGTTACACTTTAGAGTGCAGCAGACAGAGGTCTGAACCGAACTCGAGCTCAATGTTCTATGCTCTGGCATAGAGTTTACTCTTTCCTCTCTGGAGCAGTTCAAGTGCTGGGGCTAACTGCATAATGTCAGAATACAACAAGACTCCATTAGAAGAAACACAATTACTAAGGTGAGTATTTTTTTCTTCTGCTCCCAAGATGTTCGCAAAGTGCTTGGCTGTGGTGGCAGCAAATTTTAGAGGGCAAGGAGTGGTGGTTTTCCCTTATCTGGACGACTAGCTAGTTGCAGGAAATTCACATCAGCAAGTGAAGGACTCTCTGATTAACTCAGAGCACCTTGAAGATGCTGGAATTTCTTACAAATGTACAAAAGTCCCAGACAGATGCAATGCAAGTACTGGAGTTCATAGGAGCAGATCTGGATGCCCTCCAGGGCAAGGCATTTCTGCCTCAGGAAAGAATGGAAAGCCTTCTGGTTCTGGCAAGTTCCTCCATCCTGGGCCAGCCCAGGCCAGCAAGATACTTCCTTCAACTTCTGGGGCATATGGCCTCTACCACAGCCGTGGCATCAGGGACCAGATTTCAAATCAGGGACATTCAGTATCACTTAAGGGCCCATTGGTCCCAGAAACAACACCCTCTAACAAGACTGGTACCAGTGACAAAAACTCTGCTACAAGCCTTGGAGTGGTGGAAAGAAAGGGACAACCTCCGCAAAGGGGTGCCTTTTCAGCAATAGGCCCCAACAGTTGTCTTGAAAACAGATGCCTCCCTTCTGGGTTGGGAAGCCCACCTGGATGACCCAACAGTGAGTGGAGTGCGGTCTCTTTTGGAGCCCAGGGAGCATATAAACTTCCTGGAGTTAAGGGTAGTCTTTCTTGCCCTCCAGTCATTTGCTCCCCAGATAAAGAGCCAGTCAGTCCAAGTCTGGACAGATAACACCACTACCATGTATTACATCAACAAACAGGGAGGCACAAGGTCTTTAAAGCTGTGCACAGAAGCTACAGAGCTCTGGCATCTCGCTTAATCACTGGAATTGCTGCTGTCAGCGATTCATCTTCCAGAAAAGGACAATGTCCTGGTGGATTCCCTCAGCAGGATGAGTCAGGGTCATAACGAATGGTCCCTGAACAAGCAGGTGTTAGCCACAATCATTTGGAGATGGGGCACTCCAGAAATAGATCTGTTTGCCTCCAAAGAAAATTTCCATCTCGCTCTCTCTCTCTCTCTCTCTCTTGCTGCAGGCTTCTAGCAGTGTGCACAGTCCCCATGGATGCTCTGGTCCTAGACTGGTCGAGGAAGTTTCTGTATGCCTTCCTTCCATTTCCACTGCTGCTGCGAGTTCTCCAGAAATTGAGGAGCTAGCCTGCAACCATGATACTAGTGGCCCTAGACTGGCCACACAATCCCAGTATTCCTTGCTCCTGGCCCTCTCCACCAAACAGCCCATCCACCTCCTTCCGAGACACAATGTACTGACCATGTCTCAGGTCAGAGTAACATTTCCAAACCTCAAGTCGCTGCACCTCAAGGCTTGGTTCTTGAAGAGCTAGATTATCTCTGATTTTCAGTTTTCAGAGGAGGTCCTCAAGGTTGCAAGGAAGACTGCCACCAGATAGACATATGCTGCCAAATGGAAATGGTTCTATCAGTGGCGTGCTCCTAAGCATCTCAATCCCTTTCAGGCAGATCTGCCCATATTTATGGACTACTTGGTAGACTTTCAGGCTTTGGGCTTCAGTCCTTGACCCACAAAGTACACTTGGCAGCCATTTCTGCCCATGTTTTAAGAGGTAAAGAGAAAACAGCGGCTTCACATTCCATTTTCTTTTTTTTTCTTTTTTGCTTCTATTTTTTCCTCTCCTGGCCCCGGTCGGCCCCTTCCTTCCAGCCATCCACCCAGCCCTGTCCCCCGACCTTTGAGCACTCACCTTCATACCCCCACAACTTACCCTCTGTAGCAGGGTGGTGATGAGCCCCCAACTTGACCCATTGGGACCAGATCCGGTGTTCAGGTGGTGCCCTCTCAGGGGCAGTGCCTGTGGCAGATGGCAATCATGCCGCTCGACCAGACCACAATTTCCGTTTTTTTCCCTGTGGAGGAGAGCGTGCAGTGCCAGCAATGGCCACATGCAGCATACCCGTCAGCTGCTCCACCTCCGTGTCCAACTGTAGAGGACCTGGTGTGCCAACACCTAGCCTCTACTAGGTGTTGAGCAAACGCCGGTCTCTGTTCCCCACCTTCCCTGGGAGAGGAGAGCTGTCCTCTGGATGCTCAATCCTCTCCCACCCCGGCTGTCCCCCAACAACCTGCTCGCACCGTGAACACAGGTCGCCGGTGTGACAGGAGGTAAGGTATCACTGCCTCAGCCCTCCACGCCACTGGGCCGGCTTTCACATCCCATTTTCAATAAATTATTTAAGGGCCTGCTGCACCTGTATCCCTCTGCTAGGGAGCCAGTCCCTCTCTGGAATCTGAACCTGTGCATAGTTAAGCTCTTGGAACCCCCATTTGAGCCTATGGCCTCTGCAGACTTGAAGTATGTCATCTGGAAGTCAGTCTTCCTAGTGGCACATCTGTCAGGGGGGTTAGCAAGCTGCAAGCTGTCTGCACTGACCCTAACTACATTATATTCCACAGGGACAAGGTAGTCCTTAGGACTAACAGGAAATTTCTTCCCAAGGTGGTGTCTGAGTGTCATTTAAACCAGTCCATCACTCTCCCAGTGTTCTTCACAGAAGGGTCCAGTCCTGGTGAGCAGAGGCTGCACAGTCTGGACATCAAGAGTTCACTTAGCCACTGTCTTGAGTATACTAAGGACCTCAGCTCCTCCAATTCACAGCTGTTACTCATGTATGGTGTAGTGGGAAAGGGCAGGGCAGCTGCTAAGAGGACCATTACTCACTGGATAGTCTCCTGCATCCAATTTTGCTACTCTAAGCTGACAAGTTGCTACCTCAAGGCCTCAGGGTGCACTCCACTTGTGGCACTGCTGCCTCTGTGGCAGCTGCAAGAGATATTCCCTGGCTAAAAATTTGTAAAGCAGCCACCTGGAAAACTGTACACATCTTTACAAAGCACTATCACCTGGGTATACAATCCAGGAGAGATGCCAGGTTTGGCATTGCTGTCTTGCAGAACTTTTTCCCTAAATAGATTCTTTATCCAGCCTCCCAAGGTACTGCTTTATAGTCTGCACAAGTTAAGTATAATGAGGGATTCTCGGGGTTTGAAGACAAAATTACTTCCCATAGTAATATTGTTTCTTCCAAGGGATCCCTCATTATGCTTAGGGATCCCTCATTATGCCTCCCCTTCCAGAACCTGGAAAAGGTTCTGCAAGAATCAGTGTTTCCTTGTTTGTTAATATTTACTGCTTGAGCATTTGAGCATTTTCTGGCTGTTCCTCCACAATCAGCTTTGCTATAGTTTTTGTTTTTGATCTGCCATAGCTTGGCATGAAGAGCCAATCTTTTTTGTTAATTATTAGTTTCTTTTCACTATTCAAGATAGCTTAGGATAGTAGGTTCGTAGCTGTTGCTTCTAGGCCTTCGAAATAGATCTGCCGTCATCCAGCAGAACACAGCGCCACTGAGCCCAAGTTCCAATTCTTTTCCACATGGCTATTTTACATATTCTTCCACGTGCTCCAGGGCAGCTCGAGCTGTTGGGCTGGCTGTACAAGTTCCGCATAATGAAGGATCCCTTGGAAGAAAGAATATTACTATGGTAAATAATTTTCTCTTCCTCCAGCTTGCTCCACTAGGGACCAAGATTCCGGACCTACTTGGTGCCTAGAGAGTTTAGAACCAAAGTGCAGCACTGTACATGACCAGTGGGAGGCAGTATAGCACACTGGTTTAAGGCTCTGAGCTGCAAATCTGGAGACCTGGGTTTGAAACCCACAGCCCCCAGGGTTTGAAACCCACAGCACCCACTTGCATACTGTGCGACCCTGAGCAAGTCACTTAACTTCCCTGTGCTCCCAGGTTGCATCTGTAAACAAGCTTTCAGCTTAGTGTCTCACACCTGGTTAAACAATTGGAGGGAAAAAAGTGTCTGAGCCAGACATTGCTCAGAAAAGGACATTGGGAAAGGCTGTTTACAGTGCAAAAACAAAAATGACCCCATGCATAAAACACAGGCAGATTTTTTCCCATGGACTAGGACAGTGGTGCATAACTTTTTTTTGGGGGGGGGGGGGCGCAGACTGAAGACTTGAGTCAGGTTTGAGGGCAACTGTTAAATTTTGAGCAATGACATCATCAATGCGCAATAATCATGCCAAAATTAATCCCGTGATTCATCTCCCCATGAAATTCAAACAATATTGCCACAGAGAATAGAATAAATATTTTATTAAATAAACATGATCAAACCTGAAATAAATGGAGCCCTTCACTACAGAACTGAGCAAACAAGATTCAACCCTGAGAAAACCTCATTCCTTACCTGTCTGACCTGCCCAGCTCAAGGCATGCTGTTCAAACTTGTAGTTCAACAAAATAGATGGGATAAAACCTAATTTTGACAATCTCAACATTGCCCAAGGCACAGTGTACAGAACTGAGTTTGTATACAGTATGAGAATGGACACCCACATCTCTGGCCACTCCACCTCAGCGATTCCAACAAGAACCCACAGTATGTGGCATGATAGCTGACAAATGCTTCCCTGTCGTGAAAGAGTGCACCTCAATAGACAAATGAGACTGCCAGCATAATCTGGGAAAAACTTTTCAGTACCCCCCAAACTCCTTCTGTTAGCTCGATTCCTCATCAGTGTTCCCATCAGCTAATGTAAGATGCCCACTTCATAGCGGGAAACTTTCTGCAGCTCGTAAGAAGAGGGAGATGTAAATCGAGGAACTTCAAAGCACAGCTGCAAGCAGCTCAACTGCTCCAGCCCAGAACGTTCACACACTAACACTACCGCGAGATATGCTCCTTAAACCATGAACTGCCAAGGGTTACCGTAAGTACTGAAAAACATGGCTAATATCCCTCTTGCAGTTCCTGTGACTTGGCACATCTGATTACGGATGTCCTAACCATGCACCTCACTGCCTCCTTCACTCCAGCTCCTGCAGAAGCTGTGAAATGCGATAGACTCTTGTATAGAAAATAACTTGCTTAACAGAAATCACAGTGAACATTGTGTGTAAGTCTTTGCAAGCCACAGACAGCCTCTGTGTGGACCGTTTGTGGCCCATGGGCCGTATGTTGTACACCACTAGACTAGAGCTTTTGGAACTTTCAGGGGAGAATAAAAGCCATTTTGAATTACAAGAGTGTGGTGTGCACATTTATGGAACACACATAAACAGAAGAGAGAAAGAAATAAGTTCCTCAGCTGCCCAGAATATCATTCCAGATGTGCTACCAGCTGCACCACCAAGGCAACTGGAAAGTGGGTCCTCCTGGAGCCTGAGTTCAAGTCCTAGCAGAGGCACTTATTTCTTTCTCTCTTCTGTTTGTGTGCATACATAAATGTGCAGACCACACTTTTGTGAGTGAAAGTGTAATTATCTGTGCAGCACCAGGTTGTGCATTAGAGAAAGAGTAATGTGCTCTGAGACAGCCCAGTTTCTGGTTGCCTTGGTGGCACAACTGGTAGCGCATCCGGAATGGTGTTCTGGATGGCTTGGGTTCAAGTCCCAGCTGACGCACTTATTACTTTCTTTCTTCTTTTTGTATGTGTTCAATAAAAGAGGCACTCCTAGATTTCTAAATCAAACTTGTCTTATTTGGAACCAGTGTGTAGTCACTATGTAATGGAGCCCATCATGCTAGTGTTTTATTTTAGGATTCAAGTGTGTGTATTACTTCCTCTGCCTTTGTCATCCTCACAGAACTGTCGTGTAAGAGAAGTGATTCATCACCGTGAGTCTTTCCGGGAGGAATTTTTAGTAAACAAATGGTGGGAGAGGAGACCTAATGGAGAGGTTTGAGGTTTCATGGAGTTACTAAAGAATAATTATCAGTCTCTTTATCTGTGTGTAGGCTGGTGTTTAATAAGTATGTGTAGCAGAGCCAAGGGTTCAAGGGGGTTAGCAGAGCCCTTATCTTTGTGGTTAGGGGTCAGCCAAAGGACCCCCTGCATTTCAATTCATGGAGAAACATTAAGACAATTGTGGCTGGTGGACATCATCTTAGCACAGCAAGCAGGCTGCTTTTAAATTTAAAGTTGTTTAATTTACAAACAGAAAACAAGCAGCTGGCCTGGTGGTGTAGAGGGCTGAGGTGCCCAGTGCCTTACCTCTTACCACGCGGGCAACTCAGGGTCAGGAACAAGCTTGAGCTGCTGAGGGTTGACTGGGGAGGGAGGGAGAGGATTGAGCGTCCAATGACAGGTGGGGTGGGCTGTGGCTCTTGGCCTTCAGAGACTCCCAGTGGAGACTGGGATTGCAATACGCTGGGATCACATTGGGTCTGGGGGGAGGTTACAGTGGCTGTCTGTGCATCGGGGGCAGGAGTGCACTCATTGCACGCTGGATGGCATTGCATGTCTGTGCCTGGGGAGTCATGCTCATGCACACTAAGGTGGAAAAACCCCGGGTCTAGGCAGAGATGACAGCACTCTAACCCCACGCCTACCATCAGACCTCGCTTTCCCCAGTCCAGATATTCCTCAGCCTGTACCAAGCCACTGGAGTGTGATTGAAGGAGCACCCAGGTAAGTGGAGGACAGCCCCATCCTGAGGGGGCGTAAGCCAGGGTGGTCTTCCAGTGCCATATATGGTGCTATGTTGGAGCTCCGGAGGGGGCTTAGGGAAGGGGGGTCTCAGGCCGGGCAGGATATGCTAGGGTCACCTGAGGGATGCCCCTGGTCCATTGACTGAAGGGAAACAGAAAGGAAAAAAAAAACAGAAGCTAAGCAACAAAAAGTACATTTTAGGGGGGAAAAAGTGTTGTTTTTTTTTTTTTTTCTAGTGCAACCCAGTTATAATGGATATGGTTGTGTTGGACATTCATGTACTACGGATAACTTACAATTTCCCAAACCCACTACATAGGTCTCTCTATTAAAAATATATAGTGATCAGATGCCGACGTGTATAGTGGATGCCAGATAGCTTAACTGTGCTCATTAGCAGGTGCAAAGTGGTTATTCTCAAGGTGCGTTGCAGCTACTTAAGGCTACTAATGGATGCTTACTTGCTTCACTCCCTGCTGCTGCTATTGTTGCTCCACCGTTCTAGCCAATCACTGCTGTGATGGCAAAAAGAATGCTGTTTGTTTCAAAAGATCGAGATTTTAAGAGATAAATGACATGCTTGAAGATGTCAGTGAGAGACTTGTCTCTCCAGTTCGGCATGCCACGTTCCACGTTATTCGATCTGCTGAAGAAATGCCATGAGTTGCTGGTTGAGTGGCACTCAAATGAAAACCTGGACTGCAAGTGAAAGTGAGAGGGAAAGGACAGGGAAGTCAAGGATGCCCTGCTACATTGGTTCGCTAACGCTTGGGGGAGGGAAGCCCAAATTAATGGACCAATTCTAATGGAGAAGGCTGCAAATGTGGTTGCTGCTGTGGGGAAGACTGACTTCCAACCATGTGAAGGATGCTTACATCGGTAGAAGGTACTGTATGCCATAACATCGGGTAGAAACAGGCTCATTGGGAGAAACAAAATGTGTATACCAGTAGCGCTGAGTCCTGGGTTAACGATGTGTAACCAGTCTCTTGTCACAGTTCTGTCCTAATGATGATCTAACAACAGACTGGTCTGTCATAGCCACTATGGAGTGTATGTAGGCAAAATACATAGAGACCTGAGAAGCAGACCATGATCAATCAGTTTTTTTAAGGTTGAATGAATTAAAAAAAAATCAAAGGTTTTTTAAAGGAAAGATGCCTTAACAAACCTCCCACCCCCAACGCCTCCTCCCCGGTCAGGCTTTTCACAAAGAAAATGTTTTTTTTTCCACATTCTAACTTACTGTATCTTACAGTTGAAAATTCTGGGATTTGTTAAAAAAATGGCAGATACTGCACGGTTCCATTTTTGCAGCACCGCACCGCTCGCTTCAGTACACTTGTAACTTATACCTAACCTGCTATTACTGTTTTTTTTTTTTTTGTTTGTTGGGTGAACCTGCCACAAAGTGACTGGAGAACAGTGACTTACACTAGTGCTAGGGAACAGCAGATACTGGACACATTCCAGGGTGTATTCCTGACACAACAGGTGGTAGGATAACCAGAGAGGGGAGCATTTTGGGCCTGGTATTGGCAGATGGCGACCAGGTAAGGGATTTGGTGGTAGAGGATCCGGCGGCCGGGAGTGACCACTGTACGGTGTGGTTCTCCCTTGATCTGGGGAGGGAAGGAAATCTTACCAAAATGAGGGCAGTGGACTTTAGGGGTATGGACTTTGGAAGGATGGCAGCCATACTTGAGAAGCATAATCAGCCCAGATATGGATACGGAAAGCAAATGGTCCCTCTTAAAGTTGGGCCTGATAGAGGCCACAAAAACTGGTACAGAGACCTGCAGTAGGAAAGCAAGGTCCAGAAAACCCAGCTGGTGCACCACGAAGTGCAGGAGAGGGTAAGGGAGAAAAGGTTAGCCTTCAGAAAATACAACAGACTCCGGAGGGGGAAAGACAGGGAGGAGTGCATTAAGAGATCGAGGGAGGTGAGCGGGGTGGTAAGGGCAGCCAAGGCCTCAAAGGAGCCAAGGTTGGTGCAGGGGATCAGGGATGGTGAGAAGGAATTTTTTAAGTACATCAGAGAGCGGAGAAATTGTAGGGGCCAGATCACCATGATAAAGAGGGACTGTGGGCAGGCAGAGGACGGAGCTGAGTAGGCAGAAGTAATAATTGAGTACTTCTGTTCAGTTTTCACAAGGGAAAAGGAAGGGCCAATTCCACCGAGGAACAGTAGAGAAGGGGGGAATAACGAATGGCAAGATCCCAGTGAAGAGAGTGTGGAAAAGCCTTAAGTCCTTGGGGACAGACAAGGCACTGGAGCCGGATGAAATCCATCCCAGAGTCCTGAAGGAATTGGCAGAGGTCCTGATAGCACCTCTGTTGGAGTTGTTCAACAGCTCCCTTCAATCAGGATATGTACCACTGGACTGGAGGACAGTGCATGTGGTGCCCCTCCATAAGAGTGGACCCAGGGATGAGCTGGGAAATTACAGACCAGTCAGCCTTACGTCCATAGTGGGGAAATTACTCGAGACCATCTTAAAGGAAAGGTTGGTGGCATTCCTGGAAGGAAACGGTTTTCAGAATGTCCGGCAATATGGGTTTGTTCAGGGGAGATCTTGTCAAAACTAACCTGGTCAAATTTTTTGACTGGGGGACAAAAGCTCTAGATGGAGGTTGGCCAATTGATGTCCTGTATCTGGACTTCAGCAAGGCATTTGACTCAGTGCCGCACAGGATACTGATAGGCAAACTGAGGAACCTGGGGGTAGGGGTGAAGTTGGTACAGTAGATAAGGAACTGGCTGAGCAACAGACAGCAGAGGGTGGTGGTAGGGGGGGAATCTCGACACCCAGGAAGGTCACCAGTGGGGTCCCACAAAGAATCAGTTTTGGGTCCACTTCTATTTAATTCTTTCATAGCGGACATAGCAGAGGGAGTTAAGAATAAGATGAGTCTGTTCGCTGACGATTCCAAAGTAGGTGCAGTTGTGGACAGTGAGGAAGGGAGCAGGGTACTCCAGGAGGATCTGGACAGTGGTCAAACGTGGCAGCTGGGGTTCAGTGCTAGGAAGTGCAGTGTACTGCACTTCAGGACCAGGATACCAGGGTACAGTTACCACTTGGGGTGACAGAGCCAGAGCCCCTGTCTGAATTCATGCTGCATTTTCTTTTACACTGTCCTGTTCTGATAAGTTTACTGTTCTAGCTACTGGATGAAATCTGGCCACTTTCAGTCTTGTAGTCTCTTTTCCCCCCTTCTCCCAAGTACTGTATAAGGAACATATAAGTAAAACAAGAAGCAGTAAGTTGCTTGCCTTCTTCTGTGCTGTACTGCAGGCAGACACAGAGGGAATGTAAGTAATGAAAAATAATTGAAACACAGAGCCTTGCACTCTGTGTTTTATTCTGTGTAAACTGCTTTGGGTTTGCAAGAAGCCAAATACAAAACATTCTTTCCTAGGTGAAGCAGAGGTGTGTAAAGGTCAGATGAGTCAGCCTGCATGTGTTTTCTTAGAGAAATGTGTTTATTCAGGGTGAATCAGCCTGCCTGTGTTTACTTAGAGAACTGTGAGTCAGACAGCTCACATGGTGCTGACATCATCAGTAGGTAACTATAAAAGCCTGCCCCTGAGATGTAAAACAGATGAGTCAGACGACTCAGTCAGTGGAGACCTGACTGTCATGGAGGAAGCATCTCATAGTACATGCAAGTTTTTATGTGCTAGGAATCTGTTTGACTGGAATGAAGCCTGGAAGTTGTGCACTGAGGGAATTGTGCACCGTTTCTCATAGTACATGCAAGTTTTCATGTGCTAGGAATCTGTTTGGCTGAAACGAAGCCTGGAAGTTGTGTACTGAGGGAATTGTGCACTGTTTTTGCAGAACTGAAGGACTAATTACGTATTTCCTTTCTGTATGTTTATTATTTCATTCTGGAAAATAAATATTGCAAAGTGTGTTCTACACCTTTTACCTGAGTCTGCGCATCTGTCTCACCTACTAACCTTCACATTTGATGTCTGAAATGGGATACTGGTGCATCTAGGCTGGGAGAGACATTACCAGGGGATATTGCCCTGATATCCAGGCAGAAGTCACAGGAAAAGCAGGTACAGAAAGGTAAACGTGTGGAATACAATCACCTATCTTGACCAGAGCGATGGCAGAGAAAGACTGGTGAAAAGCCTCTTCCAGGATTGGACCTAGGGGCCAGGAGTAAAACCAAACTTGAAGTCGAGGATGGCATACCAGAGGCTGAAGAGGACATTGCATCTGCACCACCAGAAGAGGTGCTGTTACCTGAGCTGAAAGAGCATGAGACAATCGAGGTAATACTGCCTAAGCTAAAGGAGTTGGAACAGATGGAAATAGAGAGGAAAAGAGGAACAAAGCCTGCCATGTGTACTTTTTCAGGACTTGGATCCAGGCATCCAGAAGGGACATGGAAGCTCTACAGGAGGCAGGATTGAAGAGATCTACTTAAGACCAGAAGGGACTAAATCATTGTTTCATGGGGTGATTCCCTGTGATGTGGTGGACTTGGGTAAGATGCAAACTAATGAGATGAAAATCAGGAAACAATGCGTATGTCTAAACAATTGATAATATTCCTGTCTATAATGACAATGAAATGGATAAATGTTGCTAATGTTAAGTCTGTATGCTTATTGCAATATGTGAATACTCCTGAAAGATTTGGGGGATGTGAGTTAAAAGTAAATCTGAAAATGTATGACAGCTGAAATTTAAACATAGCGGGAGTCAGGTATGGTTTTCATAGAAATAAGTAAAAAGGTTGGAAACCAGTCTCACTAAGCAAGAAAAAAAATTAGTGAAGACTGGTTCCCTTTTAAAGAGGGGGTATGTGACAGGGCTAGAGCCCCGTCTGAATTTGTGCTGCATTTTCTTTTACACTGTCCTGTTCTTATAAGTTTACTGTTCTAGCTACAGGATGAAATCTGTCCACTTTCAGTCTTGTAGTCTCTTCCCCTCCCCCCAAGTGCTGTATAAGGAACATATAAGTAAGACAAGAGGCAGTAAGTTGCTTGCCTTCTCCTGTGCTGTACTGCAGACAGACACAGAGGGAATGTAAGTAATGGAAAAGAATTGAAACACAGAGCCTTGCACTCTGTGTTTTATTCTGTGTAAACTGCTTTGGGTTTGCTAGAAGCCAAAAACAAAACATTATTTCCTAGGTGAAGCAGAGCTGTGTAAAGGTCAGATGAGTCAGCCTGTCTGTGTTTATTTAGGATGAGTCAGCTTGCCTGTGTTTACTTAGAGAATTGTGAGTCAGACAGCTCACATAGTGCTGACATCATCAGTAGGCAGGTATAAAAGCCTGCTTCCTGAGATGCAAAACAGACGAGTCAGTCAGTGGAAACCTGACTGTCGTGGAGGAAGCATCTCATAGTACATGCAAGTTTTCATGTGCTAGGAATCTATTTGGCTGGAACGAAGCCTGGAAGTTGTGCATTGAGGGAATTGTGCACAGTTTCACATAGTACATGCAAGTTTTCATGTGCTAAGAATCTGTTTGACTGAAACAAAGCCTGGAAGTT
Source organism: Neoceratodus forsteri (assembly GCA_016271365.2). Lineage (NCBI taxonomy): Eukaryota > Metazoa > Chordata > Ceratodontiformes > Ceratodontidae > Neoceratodus > Neoceratodus forsteri. The sequence continues at coordinate 150,751,816 of JADMNL010000030.1, forward strand.
GTGCACTGAGGGTATTGTGCACTGTTTCTCATAGTACATGCAAGTTTTCATGTGCTAAGAATCTATTTGGCTGGAACAAAGCCTGGAAGCTGTGTACTGTTTTTGCAGAACTGAAGGACTAATTACCTATTTCCTTTCTGTATGTTTATTATTTTACTTTGGAAAATAAATACCACAGAGTGTGTTCTACACCTTTTACCCAAGTCTGTGCATCTGTCTCACCCCCTGACCTTCACATCTGGTGTTAGAATTGGGATACTTGTCCATCTAGGCTGGGAGAGAGAAGTTACCAGGGGATATCGCCCTGATATCCAGGCAGATGTCACAGGAACAGCAGGTACAGAAAGGTAAACATGTGTAATACAAGTCATCTCTCCTGACCAGAGTGATGACAGGGACACTCTGATCAAAGCCATGGATTTCTCCTTGAGGGGAAGCTCCCCTTTTGGTGACAAAACAGGAGCATACATGAAAAAAGTGGATGAATACAAAACCATTTACAAAAGTTAACAGTGAGAAGGACAAGTAATTTACCTTCTACAGGCCTTATGGAAGGGAAAGCAGGGGCAGGGGGTACTTCCCAAGACCCTACTCTCCATGTGCCCCTTATGAGTACCAGCCACAAAGAGGCTACTACAGGAGCAGGGGCAGAAGGGGCTCCAAGCATGCTGCTGCTGCTGCACCATCTCCCAAGCCACAGACAAACCCCGCCTACTCTCTTCTTCTCTCCTATTACCTCTTCCACTGCCACCTTTGACCCACCCAAAGATTTTATCGTCACCTTGTTAGGTGAACCATTGAATATTATCTCAAAATTTTAATATCTTGGCATTTGGCTAGATAACAAACTCTCCTTCAACGACCACTTCAATGGCCTGTCCAAGAGATTAAAAGTCAGGCTAGGTTTCCTCTTCCGCAATAGGTCGGTCTTTCTTTCCATTAGAGATCAGAACCAGGCTTGTTCAGGCCACATTCCTCCCCTACTCGACTACGGTGGCATAATCTATACCTCTTCTGCAATTACGCTGGAATCTGGACCCTAAAGCTTCTTCTGAACAAACTCCCGAGCTACCTAATGTCTCTCGTCCACATTTCCCACAGTGCATATTCACTCAGGAAGTCAGATTTTATCCTCCTTGACATGCCCAGGACTTGTACCTCCTTTGGCAAATGTGCCGTCTCAAGTGCCCTTCCAACCATCTGGAATCGGCTACAGTCTTCATTGAAACTATCCAGTGTTGTCTCTGTTAACTTCTTCAAAAGGCTAGCTGCTGATAAAATAAAAGATACTTATAGCTGTTTTTAAACTCCTTTTCCATCATTATCCCCCCGACCACTCTCCCTTCCTATTGGATTCAGCTCTAGCCCCTTCGCAATTCGCCTAGCGTTAACATCCGCCTTCTGGTTCAACTTGCCTATGGCTGCCTATCAAAAATGATCCCTGCAGCTGATCTCATGACTTTTATTTGCTCTTATTTCACCTCCTTCATACCTTACTCCCCCTACTCTCTTCTTCTCCTCCCCCTACCCTAACTTCCTTTTACCTGTCAGTGACCCTTGATCTTCCTTTTTCTTTGTATATCTTCTTCCCCCCCTCACTTTCCCTGTAGCACCCTAGCCCCTAGCCCTCCTCTTGCTTCCTCCCCACCTCCTGACTCTTCCTCCTATCTCCTGCAGTCCCTACTCTTTCTGTTTCCAACACTTCTCCCTAGGTTCACGCTCCTTATATCTACACTGTTACTTTCTAATCCGAGTACTATGTACCACATGGACCTAAGTTGCATTTTAATTACTGTTATGTTATTCTCTACGTGTATTGTGTATTTGTCTGTATACCTGCTTCAGGACCTCCTTGTGAATGAGCTTGCTCAACAGAGTTTTCCTGCAATAAACTTGAACATTTCTGCCCAGGTCACCCAACCATTACCGGTTGGGTGAGGAATGACCCACTGCGTCCACGAATGAGTAAACATTACCACAGACAAGTCAGTACTGGAGGTAGTGAGACAGAGTTTGTCCATGTGGTTAAAAAGATTTCCAGAACAGTAGAAGTACAAAAGCTTTCCAGCTGACTCTCCCACAGAAAGAATTCTGCTGGAACTGGAAGTGAAAAACTAAATTGTTGCAATTGAAAGCTGTGGAAAAGGTCCCTGTTCTCAGTGGGGTAAGGGTTTATTCTCAAGGTATTTCCTGACCCACAAGAAAAAGGGAGAGTTATGACCCATATTAGATCTCAGAATAAGCATATATAAAAAAAAAAAGAGAAATTCAAGATGGCCACAGTGAGAACAGTGATACCATCCTTATAGTCAGGACACTGGCCGAGTTCCCTGGATCTGAAAGACAGCTTCTTTCATATTCCAGTCAGGCCTTCCCATAGGAAATATCTACGGTTTAAGCTAGGGAATGGCCAGTACCAGTTTGCAGCCCTTCCCTTCGGCCTCACCTCACCACCAAGGATATTCACAAAGTACTTAGCAGTGGTGGCAGCAAATCTCAGAAGGCAAGGTGTGGTGGATTTTCCCTACCTGGACAACTGGCTAGTCTCAGGGGAAAACAGAACAAAAGACAAAGTCCTCCATTCGGACCGTAAAAGCACCTTGGAGAATCTGGGTTTCTTGACAGAGCTGCAGAAGTCCCAAACAGAACCTGTTCTGGTGCTGGACTTTATAGGAACAGAACTGAACATGCTGCAGGGTAAAGCTTTCTTCCCACAGACCAGAGTGGCAGCTGTGATGGCCACAGCAGAGTCCTTCACAGCAGGCCAGCCAAGATCTGCAAGAGATTTCTTGCAATTACAGGGACACATGACCGCAGCTGTGGTTTCATGGGCTAGGTTCCTGATATGAGAGATCCTGTACCATTTAAGAGACAGTTGGTCTCAAAGATTGGACCCACTCTCAAAACTAGTGCCAGTTACAAAAGCAATGGTAAGGTCATTAGAGTGGTGAAAGGAAGAAAGCAACCTCAGAGAGGGCATTCCCTTCCTTCAGCAATCGCCAACAAGTATCCTGACAACAGATGCTTCACTCCTGGGGCGGGGTGCCCACCTACAGGATCTTACAGTAAGTGGCTCCTCAAGCCGATAGGAGTCCCTAGAACAAATCAGGCAGTGCTGCTAGCAATGCAGTCATTCTCCTCCCAGCTGCAGGGTCAGTTTGTCCAAATCAGAACAGACAACACCACAATAGTGTTCTACATAAACAAGCAGGGAGAAACAAGGTCCTCAAAACTGTGCACAGAAACAATGAGGACCTGGGACTAGGCATACTCCTTAGAAGCAAACATCTCTGCGGTGCATCTGCCAGGCAAAGAAAGTGTCCTGACAGACTCCTTAAGCAGAATTAACAAGGACGGTCATGAATGCACCCTGGACCAACAGGTTCTGGCCACAGCTTTCAGAAGGTGGGGGCGGTCCAGAAAATAGACCTGTTTGTCTCTGGTTCCATGTCATAATGGTGACTCGCAGAACTGCGAGTACATTTCGCCAAGCACTAGATCGGCTCTGCACCCACCACACCGAACAGCAACACAGCTACGGCACTGTACAGTGCAATAGAGGGACAATGTAACTGAACTTTTCCCATACTAATATAATCAACTCCGGGAGGGGGTGGACACTGGGGAAAAGGGGGATACACAGGACGGGCTACAGTGTGCAGGGAGGATACTGCGGCTGGGGCAACACAGTTGGGGAACCACAGGAGGCAAAACAAAAACATTAAACAGTAACGGCCATCACAGCTCTAAAAAGAATTTACCTGCAGGCAGTCCCGAACCCAGGACCATCAACACTCTAGGCACTGACCGTATCCACAACACCAGGTGGCCAGCTTGGCAGCAGCAGGCTGCACTACTGCCTTTAACCCAGATCACTATTCCATGCCCCCGTTATCCGCCCTCGCTATTCCATCACTCTCCACCCGCTATTCCCTCCCCTTGCTCTCCCAACCCATTAGCTGCTACTCCGGGCACGCAGATTGAGTCACTAATATTTCAGTCGCTCAGTTTGCTTCGCCCATATCATGGGCTATCTTTGCCTTCTGGGAAACAGTTCCCACAGTTCTGTTGTAGACCACCAGCCAGAGGGACAGTCCAGAAGAACATCCTGGATTTGTACTGGACAGGGAAGTTCCTGTATACCTTCTCACCATTCCCACTCATACAGAAAGTACTCCTGAAGCTCAGGAGATAACCTGTAAGATTGATTCTAATAGCCCCTGACTGGGCCAGGCATGCCCAGTACTCAGTGCTCCTAGCCCTGTCCAGCAGGAATGTAATCAGCCTGCCTCTGAGCCACAGTTTGCTGACTCTGTCCCAGGGCAGGATAACATTACCAGGCCCCAGGACATTATGCCTGAGGGCATGGTTCTTGAAGAGCTAAGATACTCTGGATTGAACCTCTCAGAGGAGGTCCTAAAAGTGATTAAAGAAGATAGGAAAAGGCTGTAACTGATTTTAGTAAAGATTGATCCAAAATCATTGCCTGGTGTTTTACATATATGCCAGTGGTCAAACTAAGGACTAACACTTTCCATTTTTGTCTGAGACCTCACAGCGTTTTGGCTGAGTTTGTGTGCTCAGCGTGAAAACTTAGCTTGTGCTGTGTGTTCCAGCCGACGGTACTGATTACATTCATAGCTCCCACACAGGCAGCCCGAACAGCTGTAGCATAGGCAGTTCAGTTTGCAACAGGAAAACCTCCTCACTTCATTTAAAACATTTATTTTATGTAAAGTCTGTGACAGAGATTCGCTGTTTGTGAGTATTGTGGCAGCCGGTGCTGTGTCTGCTTTGAGCACGAAGTGAAAGTATAACTTTTTTTTTTCGTTTACGCTTGAACAGTTTTAGTGCAGTTACAAGAGGTGTACGCTAAATGGGGACCCCTAAACATAAAAAAGCCATAGAAAGAGTGTGTCTTTGTTACAGTAAACTTTCAAGCTTCACTGTTTTTGACTGAGTGACATTTTCTCGCTATACAGATATTTAGTGATTTGTTTGAATAGTAGTCCATGGTTTGGCTTTTTTTTTTTTAACTATCGAATGCAGTTTGAGTAAGGTTTGGAGCTGTCCAATCGGAACCAAGCATGCATTACAGTCACATAAACACTGTTTCGGAGGGATAAAAAAATCATTCATTGATAACTTTTCTTCTTGCAGGATATTTACTAGCTGTACCATGATTTTGTGGTTTGGCTTTTTTTTTCTTCCTTCTTTTTCCTTTGGCTTTTTTCCTTCCTTCCTAAGAAAGGCTCATACTTGTAAGACTGCACGAGTCTCTCTCTCGACCATCATAAATGAAAAACATATCTTCCTAACTTTCGTCACCAGAAAGAATTTTAACATCATCTGACACTTGCTTGTTTGTAGATGCCACGATGGACTAAACATAACTCTGACAGTGTTCAAGGAAAAACAACAAGCTAAACCGCAAAATCACAGTACTGCTAGTAAATATCCTACAAGAAGAAATGTTATCAGTGAATAGGTTTTTTATCCTTCCAAAGTAGTGTTTGTGTGATTCTAATGCAAGGATGGTTCCCAACTGACCAGAAAGTTCCACACATTACTCAAACCGCGTTCAATAGTAATAAAAAGTCAAACCGCAGTTTACTATTCAAACCGATCACTGGATACCTGGAAAATGTCACTCAGTCAAAAACATTCTGTGACTCTCTTGTTGGTCCAATAAAAGGTATCAAATCACTCATTTTGTTCATCTTTTTGTACAAGTACCAATATAGCAACAAACTATTCTTTTCAGTTAACAACAGTGAGCCTTTACTGTACATTGATTGACCATACTACATGCTGCTCATCTAATCCCTACAAATAGCTGCTGGAGATGTGCCAAAGGTACCGGAGACCTCTATCATATTCTATTGGCCTGCCCTAAATTTACAGCTTACTGGCGAAGCATAATTGACGCGCTACAACAGATTCTTAAAGGGAAAGTCCCCTCAACCTATTTTCTATATTCCTGTGTAGTCTGTAGGCATGAACAATGATTTCCTCTCTTGCATCCCTCTAATTTCATCCCAATTTAAATATAAATGAGGTTGCTTCACTCTGTTTTGCCCTGGTATGAAAACCTGTTGCCTGCATTCCAAAAGTCATGACCCCACTCATGCAAGGCATCATGGGAGTTGATGTACACATGCACAAGCCAGCAGAAGTTATACTCCTATTCAGTTCTGTTACATGTCTTGTGAAGTCTCTGTATTTTTTAAAAGCATTTTTTTCTACCTCAGATACATTTTAAACTACAGAAAACAGCAGGGCATTTACTATGCCTTGACAAAGTTTCATGGCCAGCATAAGACAAGAACATAGTGACTTCAGAGTAACTACTAAAGACTTTAGCACCAGAACATCATAAAATTCCAGGATACCTTACACGAGTCAGGTCATGATCTTTGCAATGGAGTTAAGCAGGTTTTCACACCACACTTAAGTACCTTCATTTACATTTAAATCCTGATGAAATTAGGAGGGTGCAACAGAGGCAATCATTGTGCATGCCTACAAACTACACAGGGAAACGATAAAAGGCTGAGGGGACCTTCTCTTTAAGGTACATATTCCATTATCACCTGGCCTCTTTCTTTCTTTTTTTTTTTTTACTTTCTTTTTACCCTCCTTCCCCTCTCCCCAGGCTCTGCTTCTTCAAGAGTTCCCAGTGGAGTCTGCCCCCACTTCAGCCACCTACCTGTGCCACCCGAGAACCCCCATGTAGCCTCTGTTCTACCCCCCGGGCGGGGAAGAGGTGGGGCCCTACACCCAGAGCTTCTTGTTTGTGTCGGGCTCCGGGATCGGCTAGGCAGGTGGGAGCCATGAGGGGTCTGCTCTGGGGCTCCATCTAACCGAAGCCTGGAGAGTGTTTTTCCAGTGTTCTGTGGGTGTCGCGTGAACCCCTGGCATCAGGGTGCAAAGCGCCAATGTCCTACCCTTTCTGTGTCTTGGTGCATGCTGTGCCCCAGACCTCTGCCTGGGGCCAGTCCTGCACCAGGACCTTATCCCCCCTCCCTCCCTGGAGAAGGTGAGCTGTCCTTGGGATGCTCAAGCCTTCTCCCCCGGCCAGCCCGCCAGCTCCCCGGGCTCATTCCTGAATCTGAGTCGCTGGCATTGCAAGTGGAAATCCAACTGCTGCACAAGTGGGCCGGCCCCCTGGCCTCTTTCTATGAGGCTCCAGATAGGATGTACCCTACCACTCAAAGTCAGAGTATGACCTGATCATCCTTACCAGTGTAGAGGCCAAAAGGCTGCTAACTCAAAGATGGCATGCTACTAACATCCCTTCCAGAAATTAGTTTCTAATTTATCTGGCCCAGTTTGAATGTATATCTCACATAGCCACTAATGCAAGAGAAAAATATGATAAAATATGGTCCCCCTTTTACTGATTATCTTATGAGCAGTGCACAGGCTTGTTAAGACATCAGACTATAGTCTTACTTCTCCAGACAGGGATAGGATAGACCAGTTGACCAAGCTACTTCATTTAAGTAGCAGACCTTCCCCTTCCCCACACCCTGGCCTTGTGAAGCAGCACCTCGTCTCGTCGCTATTACATTGAGTGCCAAAAACTTCTCGATGCTCCATCATGTATAGTGTCTAAGTTAGCAATGTATATAGTTCTAAATGCATTCTGGATGAGTTATTTTGAGGTACACCTATACCAAATATTTTATATTACATCTACAGTATATGGTATTCCAAGTATGCATAGCTACAGCCTCATACCAGGCGATAGTGCCGGACTATCATACTCACATTGAGCCATGCTTGTATACTCATCTGATAAATGGTGTATTCTAGCTTTAGTCATCATATTGTTTGCTATCTGATGCCTGACACTTTGTACACACCCTTTTATATACCTGGCTGAACCCTACTCTCCCTGATACATGCATTGTGTTAATGTTTGCTTGTTGGAAATTTAATAAAAATGATTAACTACAAAAAAAAAAAAAACTGAACTCTGAAAGTTTACTGTAACAAAGACACACAGTTTGTGCATCTGTTATATGTTTAGTGGTCTCTGTTGAGCCAATACCTTTGTAACCGCACTAAAAATGTTCAGTCGCAAAAAAAAAAAAGTGATGTTTCAGGATATCTAGTCCATCAGGATATCTAGTCCATTAGGCCACACCTTTGGAACCATAAGCCATCAGTGTCAGGACCGCTCATAAACTGTTTGCTAGCCGGGGGCCACCCCCAGTGATGTGCAACATCAGCGTGTATATAATGTGGGCAGCCCCATCATACCTCAGTTCTTTTTCCCACCGTTGATCATCCTCATCAGACCCACAAAAGCAAACGCTGTCAACTTAGCTGTTACCATTTATTATTTACTTTTCTAAGTGTTCTGTTGTCATCTGTGTATGCCTCCAAAGTCAAAAGAGCCTTTATAGGCCATCCCACTGGCACAGCCCTAGAGTTACCACCCGCAATGCTGTCAACCTGAGTTCAGGAACAAGCCCAGGTTGTCTCAGGGCTGGCCAGGGGGAGGTTGTGGCGTGTCCATGCGGATGCTGTCCACCTCAGGGAGGGAAGGTATATGGCTGCCAGAGCACTACTGCTACCTGGGTGACCATGGGTGGTGGTGCACCCGGCACCATCAGGTCAGGATGGGAGGATGTGGTGTCCCTCTTGACACATACGCACATCTCCATGTGTGCCATCTTGGTGAAGAGAAAATCAGGAAAAATGCCTGACCGTGGCAACAGGACATCCACCCCGTGTCACAGGCCCCGCATTACCTACCATGGCACTCATTCCTGACGTACCAACTGAGTCTCCGCTGGAGTAGGGGGAGACCCCAGCGGTCCCACCCTGATGGGCAAGCTAGGGTGCCCAGAGAACAGAGGTAAGTCCTGGGAAGCGGGTGATGGGGCTGGTCGGCCATAGGTGTTAAAAAGTACACTAATTCAAAAGAGCCTTTATTTTGATATTGTAAGTGCGGATATAAAATTTATAAAGAAAACACGCACTTTGGTGATGACTTGTGAGATTTGCCATAGCTTCAACCAGGCTATGAGGTGATACCATAAGAAAGCTCTAGAAAATGTCCTTGTATTAAAGGCATTGGAAGCCATGGAGAAGGAAAAGGGTTCAAAATCTGCTTCTCTCTCACCTTCAGCTGAGAAGCGGCCATCGAAGTCTAAGGATAAGGACAAGGAATGGTTGTCGTCAGAGGCATCCTCCTCATCTGCCACAAGCACTGACATAGAGAAAAGGACAAGTCTGCTTTGCCGGCGAGGTCCCGGTCACCATTGAGAAAAGGTAAGAATATACCTAAGATCTCTTATAGCGTTCTAAAGGTTTATTTTGGAGACCTGGTTAGGTGACCCTGGCAAAGGATTGTACTGCAATCCCCGAAGAGGGTACATATCTGAGCCTGTACATTGGGTATGCTAGCATAAGGTTCCCAGTTTGAGTCCCCCAGAACTTGAGGCTAAAAGATGATTCAGACCCAATGCAGACAGAAGGGTTACCCTGTCTGTTACCTGTTCACACTATTGCATTCTGAGGTTGGCACTGTGGGAGCAGAGGGCCTGATCTGCGGAATGCGTTTGTGACACCGATCACCATTGAGAAAAGGTATGTCCTTCTTCACATCTACTCGGCGGTGTCAGCTATAGCACTTCGACCGTCGCTGAGACACAAAGCGTCAGGGTTTGACTTGGGCACTGCCGCAGTGCTATAGTCATCGGGCCAAGGCCCATTGACACAGATAGTCCCAGCCACTTTACAAGGTGCTGTCAACTCCCAGGCTGTGCTAGCATCATTTTCTGAAAAGTAAGGTTGCCAGTGTAAGCAGCTATTCCACTGATGAGGCATTATAGTACTCGGCCCTCTATCTGTGGGTTTTCTTAGCATGCCACAGATTTCTGCCTCTCAGCTGCCGGCGGTATCTCTGATCCATTTTGCAACCCCATCATCGCTTTTGCTGACAATGAATAAATGGAATATAATCATGACATCATGGACGTAGAGGAGGAATATGAGGTAGATCAATTTTTGGAGTGTCCCCCTTACTCTGGTTCTACCCTCTTGTCCCGTACTGAGGACTTGGTGGTTTATACCCCAAAATCTCCTCTTGAGAACCCATCTTTCCAAGCCATAATAGAGCACATACGATCAGCCATGGGCTTTGCAATGGAGGAGGAAGAATCCACTAAAAGGAATCTCATGGAATTTTTGGAGGTGCTCTGCTCCTCTTCCATTATAATTCCACCTATATATCCTGCATTAGAGGATGCTACTTTTGCTGCATGGTACAGACCAAACTGACTGCCTGCAGGCTCTAGAAAGGATGGTAAGTAACATAGAAACCTAGATTTTGTTGGCAGAAAAGGACCTTTAGGCCCATCCAGTCTGCCCCTTGTCCCTGCCTATTCTGTCAACACTGACCCAAATTGGTCATAGGTGTCGCTCCCTCCCCCGTTCCTCTACTTAATATGCCCCTGTACCTATCCCATGCATACTTGAAGCTCCCCACAGTCTTTCACCCCACTGCCTCCTCTGGCACGTTGTTCTACTCATCTACTACCCTTTCCATGAAGAAGTATTTCCGCACATCTCTCCTGAACTTCCCTCCTTAGCTTCGCTGCATACCCCTTGTTCTAGTGCCTTCCTTTCTCTAAAATAGACCCTCCACATGCACTTTGTTCACTCTGGTGAGGCACTTGTAGGTTTCAGTCATGTCCCTTCTCACTCTCCTCTCTTCCAGGGAGTGCATGTTGAGTTCCTGCAGCCTTTCCTCATATGGCTTCTTGTGCAACCCCCCAACCACCATTTTGGTTGCCCTCCTCTGTACTACTTCCATGCTTTCAATGTCCTTGCAGAGGGGCAGCCTTCAGAACTGGACACAGTCCTCCAGGTGGGGCCTCACCAATAAGTGATACAATGGCAGCACCACCTGCCTCCCTTCCCCTGCTAGATATCCCTCTCCCAATGCACCCTAGCATCATACTAGCCTTTCCCACTGCTTTGTCACACTGCCCAACTACCCTGAGGTCATCAGATATGATGACCTCTAGCTCTCTTTCTTGCTTGGTGATTGTAAGCTCCACTCCCCCATCTTACACAGCCTCTGGGTTCCACAGCCCTAAGTGCATAATCTTGCACTTTTTGGCATTGAAACCCAGCTGCCACCCCCTAGACCATTCCTCTAGTTTCCTCAGATCCCTTTGCATTCTGTCCACCCCTCCTTGTGTGTCAACCTTGTTGCAGATTTTTGTTTCATCCTCAAAGAGATGCACCTTAACCTCAAGCTTCTCCGCAGTGTCGCCTATGAAAACATTGAAGAGGACCGGTCTCAGCACTGAACCCTGTGGCACCCCACTAGTCACCCTCCTACCACCTCAGTGGCTACCACTTACTACTACCCTTTGCCTCCTACCCCAGTATCCTGCACCATCTTGCTAAGCCTTATTATGTTAGCCAGACAGAAACTGACTCTGTGGTCATCATGGCTGCTCCTGATAAGGAATCTAGGATCCTGGATGTGATGGGAAAACGTAATTATGCCTTTGCTTCATTGGGCCTTAGGATTGCAAACCACCAGGCCCACATGATCAGATATCAGAACAGCCTGTGGAAGGCTGCTCATACTGCTGCTTAGGCTTTGCCTGATGGCTCTGTCAAAACTGATCTGTCTGCTGGCACTGAGGTTGGCAAACGTTTGCTGCACTCAGTTTATTATGTCTCTGATGCTTCTGCCAGGTCTGCAGCTTCTGGCATTTGCATGAGGAGATATTCTTGGCTTAGAGTCACTGGCTTTGCCAGTGATGTGCAACAGGCAGTTTTGAATGCTCCATTTAAAGGGTTAAAAATACTTGTTTGGCTATGATGTTGAAGAGACTCTACGTGGACTTCAAAAATGACTCTAAGGTCTGTGAAGTCCCTGAATCCCACTCCTGCTACTGGTCATGGTCGGGGCCCCTTTCATCTGCCTGCCACCCAAAGTAGTCCTGTCTACCATCAGCAAGGCTATGGTAGAGGTGAGCCCCTTCAGGGCCTCTTCCTCCACCCCCACCACCAGCCCCCCCCCAGTGCCCATACAGAATCACCCAAAGGACTCAGTTCCACCTGACACTCCTTCTTCTTTCCCCTCCTCCTCCTCCTCAGATGTTACTTCCCGGGTGAGTGTGGTGGGGGGGGGGGGCAGAATCTCCCTGAATCTTAGACAGTGGCTGGAGATCTTTACAGATGAGTGGGTTCTGGAGATAATTGCAAGGGGGTATGCTCTGGAACTGTTAGAAATCCCTCCAGATCATCCAGCGTCTCCTTCCTTTCATCTTTTGGGCCATCTGTCCCTTCTGAAGGACTGTTCTTTCAAAGTATTGCCCTTTGGCTTGTCTTCTGCACCATGAGTCTTTACCAAATGCTTGGCAGTACTTGCAGCAGCTCTTCGCAGGGAAGGCCTGCATGTTTTCCCTTATCTGGAGGACTGACTCCTGAAGGCCAGCTCCAGGGAAACTCTGCTGCATACTCTGTCTCCAACACATCCGTTGTTCATCTTGGGGGGTCAAAATAAATGTGCCAAAATCTATGTTGACTCCATGCCAAAGACTGCAATACATAGGGGCAGTCTTGGACACAGAGAAGGGATGTGCTTTCCTGCCACAGGTCAGGGCAGACACTTTGGTTTCTCATGCACATTTGGTATTCAGGAACCACTTTGTCTCTGTGAGAACAGTATTATGTCTCCAGGGCCTCACAGTGGCGGCCATAATGACTGCCACTGGCATATCTTCATATGATGAACCCTCAGTGGACACTTACGGTCGGTGCAGTGGGATAAATTGACAGATGAGCCGGACCAATAGTTCTCTTCATGTCTCCTCCTTGCAGAGTTGTTGTGGTAGATGGATCATGACAACCTACTGAAGGGCATTCCATTCCTTGTACTAGCTCCTGTACAGATCCTCACCATGTTCCATTCCTTGTACAGATCCTCACTTTGGATGCTTCGGGCTCTGGCTGCTGTACTCATCTCAGCCCTTACCAGACACAGGGGTCATGGATCAGGATGGACACCAAGCTGCACATAAATGTGCTGGAAATGCAGGCTGTTCTATACAGCCTCCAGGCCTTTCAAAATAATCTATACCCCTGTCTTCTACTAAGCCAGACCGACAACATAAGTGTGATGCATTACATCTACAAACAAGGAGGTACTCCTATCTCCATGCAGGCAAGCAATGAGAGTATCATACTGGGCTCTGTCACAGTCTTCAGCTGCTGGCCATGTATCTTCCAGGTCTCCAAAACATCTTAACAGATAGGCTAAGCAGGCCCCAGTCAGTGGTTCACAAATGGGAACTGCTGTCCTCTGTGATAAACTACCTCTTTGCAAGAGGTGCTCATCCAGAGCTGGACCTTTTTGCAACCCCACACAACACCGAACTGCCACATTTCTGCTCCCTCACTCCAGGGCTTGGAGTTCTTTGGCAAGATGCATTGCCTGTCTCCTGGAAAGGGAAATTCATATACGAATCCCCCCCCCCATTCCTCTAATGCAGAGGGTTCTTCTCAAGCAGAGGGTGAAGAGTGCCATTCTCATTCTAATTGCTGCATTCTGGCCTCACCATATATGGTTTCCACTCCTTCAACATGTGGTGGTGGACCCTCCTGTCCCCTTATCTCTGTATCCAGACTGTTGTCACAGGGCAAGAGCTGTCTGGTCCATCCGGACCTGAAGTCCCCACACCTGCATGCATGGCTCCTAAAGACATAGCTGGTGCATGTTTTGGTGTATCCTGTAAGGTTGCTGATGTCCTACTTGTGGCTTGGAAGCCTTCTACTAGACATACTTATTCCATGAAATGGAAGCATTCCACTTTGTGGGGCTGCTTCCCAGAATATGGATATTTCTACAAGTGCTGTGAATTCTGTGTTGGAATACTTGCTTTCTTTGTCTGACTCTGGCCTGCTGTATTCTTCATTTAAGGTGCATTTGGCTACTGTATCAGCTTTCCATGCCCCTGTTGATGGTCTTACAGTTGCCCAGTTAGAGGTGTCACGTGCATTTCTCAGAGGTTTTCTTCATATGAAATCTCCTATCTATAATCCAGTCCTGCCTTGGGACTTGAATTTCGTTCTTGAGAAATTCACATTGGCTCCTTGTGAGCCTGCCGCAAGTTGTAGTGTATGTTTCCTGTCATGGAAAATGTCATTTTCAGTTGCGATGACCGCTGCTCTTAGGATTTCCAAGCTTCAGGCGCTAATGTGTAAGCCTCCTTATTTGATTTTTTCACAGGCTCTCTTTGTATACGAATCCTAAGTTTCTATTGAAGGTAGTATCTGAATCTACACTGAATCAAATGATGCACCATCCAGTGTATTGTACTGAGCATGCCAGCCAGGGTGAGGCACTGCTCTGTACTTTGGATGTACATAGAATACTAGGGTACTGTATTACTCACACCAAGAACTGTAGAAAGTCCTCTCAGCTTTTTGTTTTGTGCACCCCCAGGGAAGATAGTGCTCCTGTGCCTAAACAATGCCTATCCAAATGGCTGGCACACTGTATTGCATCCTGTTATAGGAAGTACAGTAAGGAACTTCCTGGTGCTGTTTACGGTCACTCCACAAGGGGTATGGCCACTTCTGTTGCTTATTTCAACAAGTGCTGGCCAGAGCCAAAAGGGCTGCAGGTGAGCAATTTGAGCCAGATTGGTTCCATTGTAGGACTGTGGTCCCTTGAGAAGCACCACAACAAGCAAGTTGCCAAACCCAAGCAATAGGAAAGAGAAGAAAGCCAGAGATCAAGTAGGGTCTGTGGTTTCTGCAGCAGGTAGAGAAAATGTGCAGACTGGGTGGGCCTAGCAGTCCTTATCTGCCATAAATTTCTATGTTTGAAGCGTGGCTCTTGTGATATGCAAAATGCAAGGATCTTGATAAAAAAGTGAGATACAATCATATGGTTAAGTCTGCTTCTGTGACTGTAATTGAAAGCAAACAATGTATAAAAACCTGATTTAGTAGTACTACCCAATAGCCTCCTTTGTAAAGCAAAGTAAAATAATAAAGAACTTATTCTCGGAATGCTCCTTTACTCACAACATTGGGGCTATGTTCTAAGGGTCTTAAGGGAACTTCTTTTGTGCAGTAGTGAGGATGGATGGATTGTTTGCAGCCTAAACTCCCTGCCACAAGGGAAGTGTGAGGCAGGAATGCAGCAGTTGGTGTTCATCATCTTCAGATATTTTCTATGGCAAGCACAATGCCAAGTATCTTATACTAACTAGGAGGGGGCACCTGAAATTATGGTTGGACAATTTTAAGTCTTAATTAGGTTGCTATATTAGGAGGAATTGCTAATAATGTAGACTGAAGCTTTCCTTAACGAATGGGAAAAACCTTTCGATACCCCCATAATGATGTCACTAGAAATTCGGTGTAACAGCAATTGTGTAAAAGAAGTGCATATAATAAGGGTGTGGGTTCTAGGGGTAGGGAATAAAGGCATGACATATTTATGAATATTGTATTATAATTTGCTAACTGATTTTAAAATAAAAAGTTCTTTGACTTTTGCATTAAAGAGGGAGTCCAGTCAAAAGTACTACATTGCAGAATTAGAATCAGCCTACTCTCAATAAATCTCATACCAAAAATTAGGTTTCTAAGTTACTTCATTTTAAAGTTATGAGCTATTTTGTAACGCTGCTTTCACTCCCTGTTCAAAAAAGCCAGTTTCAGTGAAAAGCCATTGATGATGTCACAACCAGAACTCACAGACTAGTCCTCCCTATCAGCAACCTTATAGGACAAATTTCTTCAAAGTTATCAAAACTGTAACGGAAGTATTTATTTAAAAAACTAAAACTGACACAGGGCTGCCTGCAGTGCTTGAATTTCCAGAATGTTCAAATGCATGTTACTGTACTTTAGAATGCATCAGGAGGTGGTTTTGGAATACAGTGCTGAACCAAGGTATAGACTGTCAAAGTGGTGCAAATTTTACAATGTTGGGGGTGGCCTGTAATCTCAACATGTGGCAGGGATTTGCCATCTCACAGTGTGGTGGGATAGTCAATCTCAGAATGTGACCGGGACACACAGCAAAGAATTTGGTGGGGACTGGCAATTCTGGAATATAAGTAAGGATGTACACTGTTGGAATATGGCAGGACACATCATTTCATTTTGAAATTACTTGTCCTCACCACATTCCAGAATGCACCACATTTTAAAATTGTACTTCACATCCGCACCACAAGCCAACATTGTGAGTCCCAGCCATATTTCAAAATTGCACATCCACACCACATTCCAAAGTTGTGTTTCAGTGCCACATTCTGAAACTGTCACCATCACATTCCAAAACTTTGTCATTGTCACATTCTGAAACTGTGCGTCACCACCACATTCCGAAACTGCGCAATACCACCATATTTCAAAATCGTGTGTCACTGCCACATTCTGAAATTGAGCATCACCACTGCATTCTAAAACTGTGTGTCACCACCTCATTTCGAAACTGTGCATCACTGCCACATTTCAAAATGGTGTCACTGCCACATTCCGAAGTCGTGCGTCACCGCCACATTCCAAAGTCATGCATCACCGCCGCATTCCAAAGTCATGCATCACCAATGCATTACGGAGTCGTGTGTCACTGCCGCATTCTAGAGTCTTACATCACTGCCACATTCAGGAGTCATGCGTCACCACCGCATTCTGGAGTTGTGCATCACCACCGCATTCCAGGGTCGTGCATCACCGCCTCATTCTGGAGGCATGTGTAACCCCCCTGCAAATGGGGGTTCCCAAAAGTCTTCCAGGAGCTTGCCTGAATGCTCCAAGTCTGGGCGGTGTTCGGCATCTGAGCTGTTTAAATGTGGTTCCAAGTGAGTGCTATTTGAGCCTCCACATGCTGTCTCTTTAAGAGCTGTCTGCTTGCAGACTTAATTAATTTGTATGGGGGGACTGTGTATTTAATGCTCAAATCCCGCCCGAGCTGAGGAGAAATCGATCCATTTCTGCAGTCACTAAGAGCGCAGAGGGAGCCTAAATGAAAGATGTAACTGTTTGCCTGAAACCAGTTAGAGTGTTAAGTAAAATGCAGTTTTTCTAACCTGCCTTTCTTGCAGCCGGGACTCTGTGTGTGTTACCCCTCCATTTTGGACCTAAACTGCTGTGCTGGGCCAATTGGGTAAAAGGGTTCCCTAAAATGGAGCCTGTGGACTAATCAGAACTTGGACTCTTAATTTTGAGCCAGCCACAAGGGGACTGTATGGGCAGTGACTCTGGGAAATGTAGTTTTGATCTTGGTGCCTTTTTCTACCAACAGAGGGAGTCTTACTGTGAGTGACAGCTGAATTAGCCAACAGAATAGTGTGGAGCCAAAGGAAATGCCCTGCTCTGTGACTGGAAAGATCAGATCAGTTGTGGCAGTGAAGAAAGAAGGAGCTGTGTGCTTCTGCCGGTGTGCTTTCGTGCGAGAAGTGCATGTGAGGCCCTGAGTTTCGGTCTGCAGCCTTTGTGAGTGCCAGTTTGGATTGAATCCGAGTTGTGAGGAGAAAGAAGCACTAGAAGTGTGGAAACCAGGCTCACCCTGTAGAAGACTGGAGAAATTGCTGAATTGTGCTCAGTCTGTCAGGAGCTGAAGCTACTGTGTGTGCTCCCGGGGTATCTTGCAGTAATTGCGATCGGGATCGAGGAGCAGCCTGCCTGGTATAGCACTTTCCTTTTACATATGAATGTGCATAGTGCTTGTGGGGAATCGCTATTTCCAATCCCCTGTGCTGTGTGCTGTGTGTTGAAGCTGGAAGCAAACCCCAGCTTGTCTCGAACTAAATCCGTTTGCTAGAAACTGCAATGGGGTCCAGTCACTAGGACCTTGTCTCCATGCCCTGCTGTTTCTGACAATCCAGAAGAACATCCACCATCCAGTTCTCAGCTTGGGTATTGTGAGTACAAATCAGGGTATTCCCCTGCAGCCTGTTTTCAATCACAAGTGTGTCAACTAATTCTTGTTGTTTTTTTGCTTCATGGACTGAGCTATCAGGCTCCGGATTACAATTGGGTGTTGTGCATATATTTTCTTTTACAGGGCCCTATCCATCTGCACCTGCCGGCCAACCCCGGACAATGGACCTGGCTAGCTCCTCCCCAACCTGGGTACCCAGAGTGTGACTTTTCAGACCCTGTATGTGTGCACAGTACTGTGATTTAATGCCACTAATTAACCTGATTTCCCCCTCCCGTGTTACTGTTCCCTAAATAAATCAGATATGTTGTTGTTGTTAAACTCTAAACTGTCCGAAGTGTCAGTACCTTCATGCCAAGCACTGTATTGGTTTGTGTATGCTGTTTAACCTTATTTTTCAGGGGGTCCTCAGAGACAAACCTGCAAATCAGTCTCAAGGGTAAGTGGTACCTTATGAATGAACAGTGTATACATGTGGGGTATTGGTACTGTAACTCCTGTGCATCGTGTGGGCCATTAGAGGGATTAGAAGGGGGTCTCAGTGTCCCAGAGGGCTGTGACCAAACTAGACCAACCATTACAAACCCTGACCTCTGGGTGGAGGCACCTGCCATAGAACCTAGGCCCTTCAACCTATCAGTAGTCAAGCAGGCAGGGGTAGTAGCCCTTGGGATAGTGCCACCTAGGTGTTACACATGCATCACCGCCACATTCTGGAGGTGTGCATCACCACCGCATGCTAGAGTCGTGTGTCACCGCTGCATTCCAGAGTAATGCATTATCACTGCATTCCGGAGTTGTGCATCACCGCCACATTCTGGAATCATGCGTCACTGACACATTCCAAAACTGCATGACTGTGCATCACCACCTCATTCTGAAACTGCACATCTTCACCACATTCCGAAATTGCACATCAGCCACATTCTGAAACTATGCATCAGCCACATTCCGAAACTGCGTGTCAGCCACATTTTGAAATTGTGCATCATCGCCACATTCCAAAATGGCATGTCACTGCCACATTCCAAAATTGCGCATCACCGCCACATTCTGAAATTGCGTGTCACTGCCACATCCTGAAATTTGTGTCACTGCCACATTCTGAAATTGTGCATCACTGCCACATTCTGAAACTGCATGTTTCTTCTTCATTCTGAAATTGTACCTGCCTGCCACATTCTGAAATTGTGTGTAAACTTCCATGTTCCAGTATTGCCTGTCATTGTCACATTCTGATATCGTACATTCCCTCCATATTCCGAAACTGCACATCCCCACCACATTCTGAAGATGAGTGTCACTGCCACATTCAAAAACTGCATGCTCAAGTTAAATTCTGAAATTATGCATCCCTGCCTCGTTCTGAAATTCCATGTGGCTACCAGATTCTGAAACTGCGTTACTGCCACTTTCTGAGATTTCGTGTCCACGCCACATTCTGAAATTGAATGTTGCCACCACAATCTGAAATCAAGCATACCAACTACGTTTTGTAATTTTGCATCACTACACCACATGCCAAATTAATCCATCCAAGACACATTATGAAATTGCATGTCCCTACCACCTTCCACAACTATGTGTCTCCCGCATTTTAAAATTGTGTATCTCTGCCACATTCCAAAACTATATGACACCACCACATTAAGAATTTTAGCATTCCTGCCACTTTCCAAAATTGTGTGTCCCACCTACTTTCTGAGATTGTGTCATTGCTGCATTCCACAGTTGCAGTTTGGTGACATTTCGAAATCTCATCCCTGCACTATTATAAAAATTGCACATATTTTTATCATTCTACAGCCATGTGTGCCGCTGTAGTCCAGCCCCCCTGTCACATTCTTAAGTACTGTACCTTGCATCGGCACATTATGGAAATGCATGTCCTGACTCACCCATTGTCAGCTTTCCTTTTCCAGATGTTTAATACAATTGCTATTTTATGTAATGTGGGAGAAATAAGTCTTATAAGGTAGTTTACAAGAAGGACTAGGCTGTGAGTTCTCGTTCTGACATCATCAGTAGCTCTTTACTGAAACTGGCTTTTTTGAACAGGCAGTAAATTTAGGGTTACAAAATGATGCGTAACTTTTAAACAAAGTAACTTAAGAGATCTTATTTTTGGAATGAGGCTGACTGGGGATATGCTGATCCAAATTCTGAATTTACTGATGTTAGAAATTTTGGCCAGACTCCCTCTTTAAGTTCCATGGGATCTTTAGCTTCCACCTGGACAACCAGAAAAGATGGGCAGAAGGGACCTTGGTTTAACATCTCATACAAAGGCTAGCACCTCAACATCAGTGTAGTACATCCAATACCCAAGTGCTACACATCAGTATCAATACCGGGTATTAGCCCAGTTTCTTGGTGTGGGGCACCAGCCTGTGTCCTTCTGGACCCAGAGGCAAGCATGCAACCTATTCAGTCAATAACACTAAATATCTAACTTGCTCACAGAAACAAAGATTTGGATATTGATGAGGACTGGATGGCCCCTCAATGCCCACCCCTTTCACTAATCCAGAGCCAGTGTTCATTATCTCTGCATTGGTGAGAGTAATTTGCTATTAACCATTAGCTCCAGAGCAAGAAAATTCAAGTTACAAAAGAGCAGTTTCATTGTTCCTCCATTATTTTATTTATTTGTTTATTTATTCTAGAATTGGAATTGCAAACCTTTGAGGTAAAAGCTTGTTTACAAAGGATCCTCATCAAACATGGGGTGGGGAATAAACAAAGGTACATGGATCAATGGGAAAACAGTAGCAGCTGCTATGCATTGTCAGTAACATAACAATTAGATGACAGATTACATAATATAAATTGCATAAGACAATTGAATGGGATGTGGATAGTCATTGTCAGTAACAACAATTAGACTACATATTACATATACCCCATTAAATATTACAAATAGTGCAATAAGAATACCATTAACATAGCTAGGCAATTGTCTGGGGCAAAAAATATAGGGGAAGATAGTCCTATGCCATCAGAGGTATTTAAAGTGCAAAGTCAAACTATGCAAGCTTTGAGTACTCCTAGGTTGCGGCTATTAAGCCTTGTCAGTTCCTATCGTAAGCAATGAAGGATCATTCGTTGGAGTCAATATAACTGTTAGGGGAAAGTATGCAGCAGTCTAAGCGGGTACGGAGGATAAATGGCAGTAGATGATAGGGGTAGGGGAGATAAGCAGGTGTGGAGGTGGGGGAGGGGAAAGAGGAGTTCAAGGGGTAAATAGGTGGTGTATAAGTGTAGAGAGGGGGGAGAGTGGAGAGTTGAGGGAGCTAGAGGGACCTGATTGGTTAGGGCAGATGTGCCTGAGATAGCTGGGGTACAAGTGCCAGTAGGTTGTTAGGGAGGGAGGAGAGAGTGGAGTAGTGGGAGCTTGTAAGGACCTGTTGGGGGGGGGGAGGGGTAAGTGGGAGCTGATAAGGGCCTGTTAGGTGAGGAAGGAAGGGAAGGTGGGAAGTAGTGGGGGCTTGTGAGAACCTGCAGTCAGGACAGGTGCGCCCCGGAGTGCCAGGTTCACGAGGATGCTAGATTCGTTAGGAGTGAGGGCGACAGTAGCATTGTTCAGGGGTGGGGATGGCCTTCTGCATTTCTGATTTGAATTGTCCAAGGCTGGTAAGACTTGAAGTGGTGAAGGGGAGCTCATTTAGCCAGGTGGGGGCCCCTTACAGTGAATTCTCACCTCCCCAGGGCAGTTCTTCTGAAATACATCACTAGGGTGTGTTTTGTAACACTTATCATGGCATGCTTGGCTGGAACAGGATAGAATAGAGCTTGGAGAGATGGAGGGGCAAGTCCTAGAAGGGCCTTCTTCCCTAGAAGGCAGGAGTGGAGCTTGATTTGGTCCATGAGGGGAAGCCATTTTGTATCAATGTATAAGTTGCACGTATGCGTAAGGCGATCTGCGCCTAAGACAAAGCGGCAGGCTTTGTTGAGGGTAGTATGGACTCTGTGTAGGCTGGTGTCAGAGGCTGCACCATACACCATATTATCATAGTCCAGGATAGGTAGGACTGTACCTCTTACCGCCTGGGCCCTGGCCTCAGGTGTGAAACAGAAGCAAAGCCTGTAGAGGGCCCCTAACTTCTTGTTTGCTGCAGCAGTAATATTTCGTATATGATCGTCGAAGGAAAGGGACTCATCGATCATGATCCTTAGGTACCAGAATGAAGATACCTGCTCAAAGGTGGAGTGCAGGTCACAGGCAATTATGAAAGGTGCAGTAGCTCTCTCCTTTTGTCATCCAGCAAAGAGCATCGTTTTTATTTTTTTGTTGTTGAGCACTAGCAGGCTGTCTTTGAGCCAGTCCTGTAGGAGGTCAAAGTTTTGCTGCAGGTTCCTAGTGAGAGCTTCTTGGCAGGAATCACGAGTGAATATCAGTGTCATCAGCATAGAGCAGGATCTTAGACGTGGGGCATGCTTCTGGCAGGTTGTTCACAAAGAGGCTGAACAGGAGTGGGCCCAATATAGACCCCTGAGGGACCCCTACTGTGACTGCCCTGCACCTGGAGATTGTTCCATAATTTTCACCTGCTGAGAGCGCTCAGACAGATAGCTGGAGAACCATTAAGGGTCTTGATCACAGACATGAAAGAAAATGGAGGAGTGGAGGCACCGAGGTTTGGCATTAGGTTTTAGAGCTATGATTTGAATCTGCCTCAAATTACTTAATGTCTAAAATGTGTATTTGCTTGATTTTTATTATGAATGTAATGTCTATGAAAGAGATTGGATTGACAGCACCAAAGCATTGAATGGTCATTGAGTAAACATGCCCCCCCCAACCACTAGAGGTGGTATCTCCTACAAAAGATGAAATGCTGGCACCAGATTCTGGGCTGCTGGAGGTATCTGACTGGATGTCAGCTGGTGGTGGCTACAAGCTGGTGGGTGGTGGCTACTTACTGCAAGCTTCTCGTACATGGATCTTTGATCCTCCCTTACTCTGCCAGCCCCCGAGTAACCTGAGTCCATTCCCAACCCCAGGTCACCGTGTGGCAGGAGGAAGGTGCCAAGTGCTTCAGCCCTCCATGCAACTGGACTAGCATGCTAGGTGCACCTTGAGGATCGTCGACCTTAGGCTTGATTGAGAGATGGATGACAAGTAATCCAGGATGCTAGCCACAGGGCAAGAAAGGGGGTCGAGCTCCCTGCCTTGGCACCAAATGAAAAAAGTGCTCCCATTTGAAGGCATGGAACTGACATGACTCCTTTTGAGAGGCCTCTACAACATGGAGGACCTTGTCAGAGAGACCCAAAGGCTGGAACTCTAGCCACTCAGGAACCAGTACAAATGGCAAAAATGGCAGACTGCAGGTAATTGCAAAAAATTCAAATCATGGAATATACTCCTATCATCACCATTGTGTTCCTTTGTTGTCAATAACAAGAAAAACTAGTAATATTTGGTGTGTATGTTCCCTTTAACTAAATTAGCTCTGTTTTAATGTGGCTCTGTAATTTGCAAGCTGTAGTAAATCATAGCACCCACTGTCAGAACAAAATGGGGTTACAAATGCTTACATCTTCTGTTATTGCAAATCCAAGAATATCCTGCAGCTAATCTTAGAACAGTATGCAGCAGTGAGAGGTTCAGTAGCCTGCATTGTATGTTAGAGTTTATATAAGTTCATGGAGTGGGTTCAGCCCAGTCAACCTCGGTATAAAGGAAATGTAGTTTAAATGGGAGAAGCCCAATGCCAATCAAGACAACCTGGAGGTGAATCCAAAATAAAAGGGGTGTGTACTAATGGTGGGTCAGGCGCTCCTCAAAGGAGTTTGTGGAGGGTGAAAGTTACACTACAGTTTGTATATGAAAACAAGGTTAACCAATGATACTTAGTGAAATAAAATGTATAAAAATAGCAGGCAAGGGTGTTACCAGGGTAATGTTCTGTAACGGGTACATCGGGGCTTCTACCTAGGGAAAGTGCACGATCCTATATGAGATGAGTTGCCTATCTATTCCTTTTCTGTTGCTTACGCTGTACTGTATGATAGTTGGTGTGTGTGTGTGTTCCTTTCAACTGAATTAGCTGTTTTAATGTGGCTCTGTAATTTGCAAGCTGTAGTAAATCGTAGCAATCACCATCAGAACAAAGGGGGTTATTAACACTTTTTACATCTTCTGGTACAACAAATCCCAGAATCTCCTGCAGCTTGCATTAGAACAATGTGCAGCAGTGAGAGATTCAGTAGCCTACATTGTATGTTAGAGTTTATATAAGTTCTGATATTTTGCTTGCTGGTCCTGTCATCCTCTCTGGACCATGTACATTCACACAGGGATGATCTAACTGGAGATTAAACAAAAGCTGTATCATGCACTATGGGCTATTGAATCTCCACTACTGCGTATGGTTCTGATGTAGCTGATAATGTAACCCCCTCCCACACACACACACATCATAACGCCATTCACAGCAGTTGTTTTATGATCAGTATACTTGTTGGAGTTACTTCAAAGAAACAGGATTCTTTGTTTTGTTTTCTTTTTTCCCCACTTTCTACTGGAAATGAATGGGAAAAAAGTCACAATTCAAGTAAGGCAGTCAGGGACAGTAGGTGGAAACTTTGGAAGGAATGTGGAGTCCCTTTGCTCATCCTAAAAGGCAGTCAGGCACAGTGGGCAGAACAGTGGGTGGAAGCTTAGGAAGGAATGTGGATTCCCTTTACTCATCCTAAAAGGCAGTTAGGCACAGTGAGCAGACTAGTGGGTGGCAACTTAGGAAGGAATGCAGAGTCCCTTTACTCATCCCAAAAGGTCTACAGGACTACGCCCACTGCAGCCCTAAAAATGTCCCTGCTGCTGAGATATGTGCTGCAGCGACACGGAGCACTGTTCATACTTTCCCTAAACATTACATTCTGGACATCGTCTCCCGTAGACGTATGCTGGCTTTGGGCTTGCTGTACTGCAAGGCCTTCTGTCTTGTTTACATATCAGACTGTGCCATCCTCCCAGTTTACTTCATACTGCTTTGGAATCCTTCCAAAAGTGTGGCCTAATGGAGGAGATATCTTTGAACAAGATATAACTGTTGTGTAAAAACATACGGTAACAGAACTTTGAGAAAAGCTCGTCCATTAGGCCATGCCATACCCTCCCTCCTTCCCCTTTTTGCTTTCAGTGTGGGTCACATCAGATGCTGTGCCTAAAACCTTATTCTGTGCATCCTGTTTCCAGCTATATGCCTCTCCTTGTATGCCTAGTGCTGGTCTCATCTCCTGGTTCCTCACAGCTAGAGGTCCTCCGATGCTAATCTCAGGCGGGGAACTGAGGAGTGATGGGGCCATCCACATTATATATGCATAGACATTGCACATCACTGTGGGCGGCCCCTGGATGGTAAAAAGTTTGCAAGTGGTCCTGACACTGATGCCTTATAGTTCCAAAGGTGTGGTGTAATGGAGATTACATGACTGCTTTTTTACTTTCACGTCAAACTCAAAGCAGACACAGCTTCAACTGTCATAGTACTCACTAACGGTGAATCCCTGTCACAGACTTTTACATAAACTAAATGTTTTAAATGAAGTGAGGAGATTTTCCTGTTGTCATTTCAGCTACCTGTGTTACAGCTGTTTGGTCTGCCTGCGTGGGAATTATGGACATAATCAGTTTTGCCGGCTGGAACACATAGCATGAACTAAGCTTTCATGCTGAACAGACAAACTCAGATGAAATGCTGTGACCTCTTGGACAAAAGGGAAAGTGTTAGCCCTGAGGCTGAATACTGGCACATATAAAAAAAATACACCAGACAGTGATTTGGGAACAATCTTTATTAAAATCAGTCGCAACCTTTTTCTATCTCCTTAGAAGTATCTTGGAAACCAGCAACCAGAAAAATATACTCCTGTTAATGAAAAAGATTCTCATACTGGTGTGCCCTAGAAAGATAATCCCAATAGAGGCAGGGTTCCCTATAGTCCTTAATCCCAATAGAGACAGGGTTCCCTATAGTCCTGGAGTACCTGGTACACCTGCAGTCCCTAGGCCTAATGCCAACAACACTTAAGGTGCACCTAGTAGCAGTGTCAGCCTACTTATCAGCAAGGAAGGAAAAGTCACTGGCCTCACACTCCATCTTCAAAAGGTTTTTCAAAGGCCTCAGCCACTTGTATCCACCAGTAAGGGACCCAGTCCCATCATTAGATCTCAATGTCTGCCTTGTCCAGCTCATGGAGGCTTCTTTTCAGCCTATGGACATTGTTGGCCTAAAGTATGTCACATGGAAAAACATATTTCTGATTGCCATGAGCTCTGCTAGGAGGGTAAGCAAACTGCAAGCCCTCTGCACAGAGCCAAATTACCATAGTCTTCCACAGGAACAAGTTAATTCTTAGAACCAATAAGAAGTTCATACCTAGGGTGCTGTCAAGAGTTCCACCGGAACCAGATAATTGACCCTTCCTGTATTCTGTTCTGAGTTCTCCAGTCCAGGTGAGCAGAAATTGCACAGCCTGGACCTGAAGCAAGTACTGAGCATCTACTTGGAATGGACAAGAGATGTCAGGTCTCAGGCCACTCAGCTTTTTGTTACCTATGGTGAGTTTGGCTAAGGTAAACCAGCAATCAAGAGTCCTGTCTCTTGCTGGATAGTTTCTTGCATTCAGTTCTGTTATGAAAAAGCTGGGAAAGTCCCACCCAGAGGTTTAAGGGCACACTCCACAAGAGGTAACCCTGCCTCTGTAGCATACATTTGGGGCATCCCATTCTTACACATTTGCAAAGTAGCTACCTGGAAAACAGTGCACACCTTTATAGTGCACTACCGTCTGGACATACAGTCCAGGAGAGATGCCAGTTTTGAAACTGCTGTCTTGCAGAATCAGTTTCCTAAGTTTGTTCTGGACCCAGTCTCCCAAGGTACTGCTGTATAAACTGCTTAAAGTATAAACACTAAAGAGCCACCGACGCCTCAAGAAGAACTTTGAAAAACAACATATTTGGACACAAAAGAAGCTTTTATTGCTCATTAGCTCTGCATTTCTGATTCCCATTATGTATTACTGAGGTCTTATGCATGAAAACAGGAGAGCTGTTCCACTGAGGGTTTATCAGCTCTTGTTGCTTCTTCCCAACCTGATGTCATAATACTCTGCTTGTGACATCACAGTTATTCCCGTCGTATCAGACTGTGATATCACAACATAGCATTATGATTTCAAGTAGGGAATAGGCTATAGAGGCAAATGAACTGTAAGGGATAAAGATCTTGTTTTTGTTGCAGTTTTTCAGTAATAAATAATGGAGAGGATAAATCTAGAGAAGATACATGAAATACAAGCTGAATTATGTCTATTATGTTTTCCAAAGTTTTTCCAAAGGCATTGGCTGCTCTCTAAGTGAGGGATTCCTAGGGTTAGAAAAAAAATTATTCACTTTAGTAATAGAATAATGTAGTAAATGTAAACATAATGTGTGTTTAAACTTCCTAACCCTGCCTCCCCTTCTAAAACCTGAAAATAGCTTCACAAGGTTAGATTGGAGTTGAACCTGATGGTGCACCCAGTGGGAGATGCCTCATTTTTTGAATGAGTGGCTGTGTGTGTGGGTCTAGGTGCAGGTTACATAATCCTCCTCGTTTACCGGCTGCCAGGTCGTGAGGGGGAAGTTCTGTAGAAAATCGCAGACTTCGTCACCAACAGAGTGTTGGAGTTGCCAAGATGGCTTATTTTTGGTGACTTCAGTGTTTAGGTCGACAACAAGTGATCACAATTTGGTCACGGTTTCCTCCAGGCTATGGAATCCCTCGGCCTCACACAAGTTATTTCTTCAGCGATCCACCAACATGGCCACACCTTGGCCTTGGTATTCACTCTGGGGCTCGAAATTGATAATCTTTAGATTGAGCCAGTAAATTGATGAGATCATTACACCATCAGGTTAACTTTATTTATTTATTTACTTATTTATTTGTGTCTAGGATTAAAATGTTCCACGTCAGGCTGGTTACAGGGTAACAGACACTCAAACATAAGACAGTTACAGGTACAAGGTTTCAGACAGTAACTTTGCTTGACATAATCAGAGTGAGTGATGTGTAATACAAGAAACAGATTGGAGGAAGAGGGCAAGCAGGGGAGAGGGTTGAGGGTCGGGGAAGGCATAGGTGTAGTGGGGTAGGGCGAAGCAGCCGAGGGGCCTTGTCAGGACAGACATAGGGCAAGTGCATTAGAAGTTGCATTGGACAGGTAAGTGCAAGCGGAGAGGACAGAAACTGACACCTATGGGGTCAGAAATAGCGTAGGGGATAACGATGTTATGGGGTGCAAGCACAGGTAGTGGAGCCAGTTATGGAGTGGTGGAGCTTTTTTTTGAATGCACCAAGCGTTGCTGTCGATGAGGTGTCACAAGAGAGCTCATTCAGCCAACTTGGGGCCCTGTATGCAAAGGACCTTTGGCCTTGGGATGTGCGGCAGCGGGGAATTTGAAGGATTTGGGGCTTAGAGCTCCTGGTGTTGAGGTTTGTGATTTTAGGTTTAAGGTGGGTGCTGATTCTTGGAGGTGCCTTTCCCATCATGATTTTCTTAGCAGTGATGCAGGTTTGGTATTTGATACGGTTGTTCAGTTGCAGCCAACCTGTTTTGGAGTAGAGGTCGTAGGTGTGTGTGAGATGGTGGGAACAAGTAACAAGTCAGCAGGCTTGATTGAGAGAAGTCCAAAGACGCCTAAGAGAGGAGGTTGTGGCAGATCCATAGATAATGAGACCGTAGTCAATGATGCTGATGATGGAGCTCTGGACAGCGATGGACAGAGCTTCTGGGGTTAGATGTTTTCTATGTCGGAATAGAAGGCCCATCCTGGTGTTGACTACTTTTTCCACATTATTGACGTGTGGGACATAGGAGAGATTACAGTCGAGGATGAGGCCAGGGTATTTGAAGGAATGGACTTGTTCAAGGGTGAGACCTTGCTTGGTTTTAATGGAGAGCTGATACTGTTTGTATTTGTTTTGGGGGCTACAGAAGATCATGGTCTTTGTTTTTTTTCTGGTTGAGGATAAGTCTGTGTTTTGTGAACCAGTTTTCGACTGCAGAGAAGGCCTGTTGGAGGTTACCTTGTAGATGTACTGGATCATGGTGGGATGTCAGGATGACAGCATCATGTGCGTAGAGGAGGATCTGTTCTGGGCAGGATTCTGGCAGTGTGTTCAGAAAAAGGCTGAAAATGAGAGGGCCCAAGATTGAGCCCTGTGGGACACCGGGCTGGACTGGTATTTGGTCTGAGAGTGTGTCAGCAATTCTCACTCTTTAGGAGCAGTTATCTAAGTAACTTTTGAACCAGTTCACTGAGTTGGATGAAAGCCCTGCTAGCCGAAGCTGGGCAAGTAGGAGATTGTGGTTGACGGTATCAAAGGCTTTAGTTAAGTCGGTGATGGTGGACCCAGTAAGATGACTGTTATCGAGTGAGTGATGGATTGCACCAGTAAATTCAAGTAGCGCCGTGGAGGTGCTATGGCCTTTTCTAAAGCCATGTTGCTCCTTGCACAGGATGTTGGGATTGTCTAGGAATTCGGTAAGTTGGTCTGATACAATGCACTCTAGAGCCTTAGAGAGTGGAGGAAGTATGGAAATTGGATGGTAATTCTCAGTAGCTGTTTTGGCACCACTTTTATGAATTGGGGTTACCATGGCGGATTTCCATATGTCAGGGAACTGGCTGAGGCTGATGGAGAGGTTGAAAATCCTGGTCAGTGGTCGGAGTACTTCTTCAAGGGTGAGTGATAGCAGTTTGAGGTCAAGGGAGTCACTGCTGCCTCTGGAGTTGCAAATGGCTTTGGCAACGTAGCTGCGGACTTGATGCATTTTTACTGCTTTAAAGTAGAAGGGAGGGTGGTTGGGGGTGGCTGGGGAGGCAAGGGGAACCACTTCATCGAAAAAACCCTGTGGGAGAACAGCACTGAGGTCCATGAAGGTGTCATTGAATGAATTAGCAATGAGTTTCTGGTCAAGTGTAGTTTCACCATTTATGCTGAGTATTGACTGGGGTGATTTAGATTTTCAGGGCCCTCTCTTGAAGTTCACCTCTGTGGAGGTAGTCTAGTTCTGCCCTCTGAAAGGGCTTCAGCCAGAGGGACATTTGGTGGTTTTGGACACCTTGTATATGTTGACAGCATGTGCTAAGGGTCTGGAGGCAGCTTTCCAGCCTATAATAAGGCTGTGATGGCAGCCTTTGACCTTATGGCACCTGTTCATGTACACCCACTGGTTTCACACCTTGACTCGCTGTGACTTAATGGCGAGCTGAGGAAGCAGAAAACTAAGGTATGAATGTCAGAGCATTGTTGGAGGAGATCCAGGGCCCAGGAGGACAGGCTTTGATGTCTCAATATGGTGAGTATTGGAAGGCAAGCACTCAGATAAAATGCAGAGTTTTTGTCTAGGGAGATTGCTGCTGGGAGGAATCAACCAGTTCAGCTCTTCTGTACTATGGATAGGTTTCTCCATCCAGTCTGTCCAGAGACTGAGAGAGCATTTTCACTCACAAAATGTGAGGAGTTTGCTCGATTCTACTCGGATAGGGTGTCCTCTGTTAGGGCCAGAATCATTCCAAGTGGGCCATCACAGCCCAGCACGGTCGAGCCTATGTGTCTGGGATGCATTCAGTAGTCTTGGGGTGAGTTTTGATCAGTGATGATAGAAGAGGTGAGTGTGGAGACCTCTGAGCTGCGGCCAACATTCTGTAATCTGGATACAGGCCCAACACACCTATTTGTAAGCTGTGTTTGGCAGTTGGGTCTCGTATTTGTTGAGATTGGTGAGTGCTCCATGTCAGAGGGGGTGTTCTCAGTGGTGCTGAAAAGTGCATTGGTGAAACCTCTTCTGAAAAGCCCTCTTTAAACCTGGACATCCTGGCAAATTACCGACCTGTCTCTAACCTTCCTTCTTTAGAAACGGTTATTGAGAAGGTTGTTGCTCTTTGGCTGGAGGCACACCTCACTGTCTTTGATATCAAGTGAGCCTCTCCAGTCTGGGTTTAGGTCCAAACACAACACAGAGACCGCATTAGGCAGGGTGCACAGTGACCTACTCAGGGTGAGAGAGAGGTGGACGGTCAGTTTTCATCCTCCTGGATCTTTCATCAGCATTTGACACCGTGGACCATGGGCTGTTTGTACTGGCTCAGGGAGTATGTAGGATTTGTCAGCAAAGTCATCTGCTGGTCTGGGCCCTGTCTTAGTAATAAGACCCAGAGGGTATTGTTGGGAAGGTTTTTCTCACTTCCGGAGGTTGGTTCTGACCTGTGGCATACCTCAGCTTTGGTTCTGTCACCTATGTTATTCGCAGTGTACAGGCTGCCCCTGGGTAATATCATTAGGTAGTAGGGGCTTGGGTTTCACTGCTGTGCTGATGATAACCTAGCTCAACATGTCCTTTGTGCGTGGGACACCGGGTGCTGTTGATGTGCTTAATAGGTGCCTGGCTGAGATCCAAGACTGGATGTCACTGAGCTGGTTGAGAAAACTGAAGTACTGGTGGCTGAGCCGAGATGTGGGGAGGGAGTGGCAGCTACCAAGAGGGAGCTGGGGCTTTGATTCGGTCCCTCTGGGCTTTTGACTGCCATAAAGGTGAAAAATCTGGGAGTTATTCTGGATGAGGGGCTAGCACTTGAAGCTCAGGTGCTGGCAGTGGTCCAGAATGGCTTTTACCATCTGTGGAACATCAACCAGATTAAATCCCTTATCCCATCTGGCGATCTGGTCACACTGGTGCATGCGTTCATGACTTTGAGGCTTGACTACTGTAACACTCTATACCTTGGGGTCAGTGTGGGTACGCTGCAATGCCTGTAGTTGGGGCAGAATGTAGCTGCTCAGTG
This sequence comes from Neoceratodus forsteri, assembly GCA_016271365.2. NCBI lineage: Eukaryota > Metazoa > Chordata > Ceratodontiformes > Ceratodontidae > Neoceratodus > Neoceratodus forsteri. The sequence continues at coordinate 150,783,609 of JADMNL010000030.1, forward strand.
GTTGACCAGCCTGTCGAGGTCATGTCACATCCCCCCAATGCTGCATGATCTGTACTGGCTGAAGCTCAAGTGCCGTATCTCTTTTAACGTTGGACTTCTAATTTACAAAGCCCTGCATAGGCTGTGCAATGTACACTAGGGACATAATTACTGGTCAAGCTCTCCCTACCCCTGCCCTTGTAAATGAGGCCCAGGCCCTCACCCTCAAGCTCACCCCTGACCCCTCTAGGGGCCCTTTCTATTTCACCACTGCCTACATTCCCCAAAACCAGAACCCAGCCTTGGTATCACTAACTGACTATCTGGCCACCCTTCACCATACGGCGGAGCAAATCCTAGTTGGTGACCTAAACATAAACTGGCTCAGCTCCTCCTCTTCCTCAATCCAGGACACTTTTGCCACCCAAGATTTGACACAACTCGTCACCCAACCCACTAGAATAAACCCAAAAACAGGAACCAGCACCCTACTGGATGTACTCATCACCAATCGACCCCAAAAAATCCAAAACATCCAGGTCCTACCAGACTCCCTAAGTGACCACTCCCCCATCCTGTTTCTATGGCAACCCCAATCCCAAACCCAAAGCATAAACCACCCTCAGAAGGCGCCTTCCCTGGTGGGCTGAAAAACTTAGGCAGTTTTCACCCAGATAAACTGGTCCCCCATTCAGCATGCGCCAGACATTGACACTGCCCTCGCTTTCTTCTCCCAAACGCCAACAATGCCTGTGATCTCTTTGCACCCTTCACAAAACCGATCCAAAAACAGAATGCACCCTGGGTCAGCCGGCCCTCCTACAATTGCTTAGAGATCGGGATAACCTCTGGCACCGTGCCACTGAAACAGGCCGCTGGCTGATAGACAAGCCTATAATACAGCCCGGAATAAGTGCTCCTGGGCGGTCCGTAGCCAAGGCCGACATTATACCAGGCCACCCTCACCTCCTCCTGGGGCTCGGCCCGCAAATTCTGGGATAATATTAAGCAGTTAAATGGAAAGACGTGGTCCCCTCCCCCATCCCAGCTCTCTAGTGTTGGTACTACCTCCACCGATCCTGCCTTCATAGCTAACTGCCTCAACACCGCTTTCACCAACCTTAGCTCAGTCCTCCCCAGTAATTTCTTTGAACCCCCCAAACCAACCCCCCCTGTCCACCACCACCCCAGCTTCCATCTGCACAAGGTATCTGCTCGGGAGGTCAGACCCATCCTTATCAAAGCTTTAAATGGCAACAATCCCGGCAGTGATTCGTTTGATCCCAGTATCCTCAGGTTGGTGCTAGATGAAGTCCTAGCCCTGCTCACCAGCCTACTAAACCGGTCACTCTACCTGGGACAATTTCCTTCTGCCTGGAAAACAGCCATAGTCACGCCCATTCATAAAGGTGGTGACAGGTCTGCAACCAACAACTACCGACCAATCTCCATCCTCCCGCCCCTCTCAAAAGCCCTGGAAAAAATCGTGGCCATTCAAATCACCGAATATCTATCCAAGCATGACATCTTATGCCCTGAGCAGCATGGCTTCGTGGCTGGCCACAGTACCAGCACCGCTAATTGAATTCTCCAATTTCCTTCATCCTCCCTGGACACCTGCTCACTAGCTGGTACAGTGTTCATTGACCTATCAAAGGCTTTTGACACTGTCTCCCACCCTCTTCTGCTGAACGCCTCTGTCACACTGGTCTCGCGGCTGGCCCACTGGCATGGTGCTCAAGCTACTTAAGCGCCGGTCACAGTGTGTAAAATCAGTGGAACACTCTCTGATACCCGTCCCATACACTCAGGAGTTCCCAGGCTCCATCCTGGGCCCCTCCTCTTCTCGCCTATCTGAACACCCTGCCCAGTGCCTGCTTGGGCAAATGCTTCTGATGGCGGACTTTATGCTGTCATTTTGCCACTCACCGCAACCCCATCTCCTTCAGGATTCCCTACAACAGTCCTTCGATGAGGCAGATGCCTGGTTTAAGAGCACAGACTCATCATTAATCTTAAAAACCAAAGCTATGCTTTTTTCCCACCCCAAAACAAAGCTAGAAACCACCCACTCCATATTCTTCCTAGTACCAAACAACCTCTGAACAAGTCTGCTCGTGACAAATACCTCGGGATTACCTTCGACTCAGCCCCTCACATTCCACTTAACACATAGAAGCCCTTGCATCCGCCACCAACATACGGGCTTGGCATCCTCTTCCGCCATCGAAACTGCCTCCCCCAAATGCTCTCCAGCTCGCTGTCACATCTTCAGTACTGTCCCTGGTGGACTATGGCTCACAATCTATGGTGCTGCTAACACAACCGCCTCAAAAATTCACACAACCCTAAATAAGGCTTGCAGACTGATTACTGGTGCCCCCAGGCTCACACACACCTGTCAACTGTATAATGATGCTAAACTCCTGACACTAGATGGGGACTTGGCTATCATACCTGCCTACTCACAAAAAATCCTACTCGGCTCTCTCCACCAGGGTGACTGCATCCATCCACGGATCCCGCCACTGTTGCCACAAGGTCCTCCAACAAGACCACTCTACTGGTCCCCAGATCAAGAACCACTCATAGTCAGAGGTCCTTCTGGTACAGAGCACCACTCTGGTTTAACTCTCTCCTGCCACCACCTCCAATGCCACCACAATCTCCAAATTCAAACCACCTTCACAGTCAGCTTCTCAACACTCGTAGCTGTTCCTGTCTCTGAATAAGGCCCGACCTCGATCACTCCACCCGTGACAATGCCCACCGGGCAGCTCCCCACCTAGTCCAGCCCCATCCCTTACCCAGCACTCCATTCCTAAGTATAACCTGGCCAGAGCATGCTGTATCATGCCAGTTGATTGCACAGCAAATGAAACCAGTTGTGTCAGACCTATTTCTAGTACAAGTGTCCTGTAACTTAAAATGTATGTTGTTTAACCACAGTGTGATGTGGTGCCACTAACAGGCGCCTACTTGAAGAAAACCTGTACTATGTAATCTAAATGCTATGTATGTCTCAATGTGACGAGGTACCTTTGGAAACAAGCCTCCGGCTCAAAGGTTGTAAACTGATTCTCAAAATAAATAAATAAATAAAATCTTGTTGAGCTCTTGCATCCTTACATACCATTGTGTTATCTCCGCTGTGCTGAGGAGGGCCTTCTGGTAGTTCCAAGGGCAAAGCTGAAGACCTCAGGGGACTGGGCCTTTGAAGGAGGAGCTCCGGTCCTCTGAAATTCCTTGCCAGGAACTTTGAGGGAGGCCCCCTTTGATAAAGGCCTTTAAAGCAGGGTCTGAAAACATTTTTATTCACTCAGACTTTGGGGGTTTAACCTTGTCCACAGTCGTGTCATCCCAGTTTTTAAGTACCAATTTATTTATGAATCTATTTATTGCGGATGCTGTATTATTTTAAACAATTTTATTTCTTGGGGATTTGTTAATTCTTTTAGATGCTTTTTAGTTTGCTGCTACTGCTTGATTGTAATGGTACCCTGAGCCTCCAGAGAAGGGTGCCACATAAAATAAAGACTACTACGAGAATCCATTCTTTTCATGGAGGTTGCTTGAGCATTACTATCGCAGTTACTCTACAATTATAAAATATTTGTTCTAGGGACATGGATATGTTGTTCATCCACACTCATTGGCAGTATCCTTGCCGCTTTAAATCTTGCCGGAAGGTCTTCAAGCTTGCTCCTCCCACCCACCCGGGTGGTATAACTCTCGGCTCCGCCCCATGACGCCAGATCTTCCTTACCGCTTGGAAGCTCAGGTTCCCTCCTTAACGCTCTGCGTTTGTGACTGGTTCCTATTTCTCCGCTTATGGATTTAAAAATAATATTTTGCAAAAGACTTCAGTCTTCGATCCCTCGCGGCCGCGATGGACAACCGACTTTGATTTCTCGGAGATGCCCATGCGGGCAGAAGATGTCTCGGACGGATCCACACTCCACGTGTGTCTACTGCTTAGGCCTTGAGCACGACCCGCAGGCTTGCGACCTGTGCTCATCTTTCTCGGCCTACGTCCTCGAAGACCGTGCTGCCCGATTGCAACTGGGCCCGAAGCGCTTCCTCCGGTGAAGTCCAAGGAGGCCCGGTTGGCGGTGTCCGCGCGGCGGGCTCGGGCGGATCAGCTCGAGCGGATGGTCGCCTCAAGAGGAGGCGGCGCGGGTCAGATGCTTCCTCGGCGCGCATTTATCCCGCCTCTCTGGGTTCTTCCTACACAGCTTCCTTTAGGAGCTTTGTCTGTCCCTCTCCACTAAAGGAGAAGGGCCTCGTGCCTGCTGGACCTTTTTCGGTCCAAAAAGAGGACAGGGTAAGTCCCTCCGTCGGCCTTCTTGGAGCGGGAAAGGTCCTCTCCCGGGCCGCCGGAACGCCGGCTGGTCGACTGGCTCGGCTTCGCCACTGGCCTCACGGTGTCCCCTGCCAGGTCAGTTGACCGAGACTCCCACTGATGAAGTCGAGATTTTCTCGACCCATTGACGGGCTGTCGCTTTAGCAGCCGAGATTCTCTCCCGGTTCCCCGGAGGAGTTGAGGATCCTTGCCGCCTGTGCCTCCGGGTTCGGAGCCCTCTGATGGACCTTCCGAGCCAAGGAGCGGTCCCGCCGACACTTCCCTTGCACCGACCCCCGGAAATTCCGGGACTCTCGTCTCGGTCTGACTCTTCGCGGTCCAGCTGCTCCCACCGCCATAGGCGGTCTCGGTCCCGCACTCGCTAGAGCGGTGCCGCCGCTTGCCCTCGGCTTCCTCCTCGGATGAGGGAGGCTTCTGCGTAAATTACGTCGACGGTACGAGGACCTTATGTTGCAACAGCTCCTCCTGGCCGGGAATAAGCCGACTCCGGCGCCTTCCCCGGCCATTAAGTGGCTGTCACCGGAACGGCCGACACAACCCCTCGACTTGCCCGAGGAGCCTATACCCAGGCCGGTTGTTCGGCCAAAACCAGCTGCTCCACCGATTGCGGTGGAACCTCCGCCTCCACAGCCACCAATTGGGGCTCCGACCAAGGATTCTCGGTCGGCAAGGGTTTACCCCATCGGCTGTCAGTTACCCTCACCCGACCGACCTCGGCAGGTGAAGGGTGGCTCAGGCCAGAGGCAGTTCTTCGAGGACTCTTCCGAGTCCGAAGATGATTCTCCTTCTTCCAAGCGACTGGACTTGGAGTCTTCAGGAGGTCAGCCAATGGACGATAGCCCGTCGTCCTTCCTAGGACTGCTTCGGCTCATCTCGAGTCTACCGGATGGAGCTCGAACCCGCTTCCAACGGGCCAGGTATCCCTCACGGAGATTCTGGACCGAGGATTCTCCGACGGAGGCCTTCCGTGGCCGAGGCCATAGTGGGTCCAGCACTGGAACTTTGGCAGCGCCTGCTTCCTGCCCTGCGCCTTCGGCCAGGATGGCCGGAAGTATCTGTCCCACCGGTTCCTTGTCCGGTTTTGAACACCCTCTGCTGAGGGTTGGTCACCGACAGCGTTTTCCGGCGCCCGGCGCCGCGCCAGGGATGTGGACAAACCTCCTGACAAGGAGTCCAAGAAATTGGACTATGTCGGGTAAAAGTCTACGCTACGGTCCTCCTCTGCCTTCACAGGCCAGTTCGGCCGCCCTCATGGCACATTTTTCTCATGCCCTGTTGGGCTCCCTGGATGAGGTCATCCTCATCTTCCTCCGATCTGCAGACTACGGTTAAGCAGGTGCGGACCAGGGCAGTGGCCAAACAGCAGCTCCAGACTGCTTGTGATGGGGGGACTCATGTGCCAGATCGGTATGTCGCAGTGGCTATGTGTCATGGGCTTGGCTGAGGATATCCACCTTTACTGGATACCCAGCACAAGTTGGCGGATGTTCCCTTTGGGGACTGACCTCTTCGGCCCTGGGGTGGAAGGTCACCTGCAGAGGATCGAGAAGTCCAATGCCACCTTGGACTCGGTCTCTTCCGCTCAGAAGGACAAAGGCCGCAAACCACAGCCTAAGCCCTTTCGTCCTTCTGTGCCCCGGCGCCCGGCCCAGAGCACGTCAGGGCCAGCAGGCTCCGCCTTGGCATCCCAAACCCAAGCCGGCTTCCTCTAACAGGAGGCAGGAGAGGCCCAGGAGGTCCCTCGGCGGTCCCTCCAAGCCTGCCCAGTGACGGGCTGAGGGGTGTCGCCCATCCCCGCCACCTATTCCCTGGGTCCCCTGGGGACGGCTCCGCACTTCCGTTCGCCTGGTCCGCTGTTACCACGGACAGGTGGGTCTTGAGGTGGTGGGAAGAGGCCTGCTCTGGAATTCGAGCAGGCACCACCCTTCAGAGCCGCCGCCTCGGGGCTTCGGGATCCCAGCTCACTGGCGGCTCGTCGAGCCGACATCACTCCTCCTCCAGAAGGAGGTGGTAAGAGAGGTGGTGGACCCTCCTTCAGACCCAGGGTTTGTGTCCAGGTACTTCCTGGTTCAACGGACGGGCTGGGCCCATTCCGACCTACACGACTCCAAACAAGTTCCTAAGGTCTCGAACCTTCAGGATGGTCACTCTGGCTCAGATAATACCATCCTTGGACGCAGCGTGTGGTTCTGCTCTCTGGACTTGCAGGACGCGTTTTTCACGTCCCTATCCGTCTGTCTCACCAGAGATTCCTTCGCTCCAGCGAAGGATCTCTCTGAGTTCCAAGCCATGCCCTTCGGCTTGTCTCCAGCTCCCAGGGTCTTCACCAAATGCATGGCAGTGGTGACAGCATTCTCTGCGCGCTCGAGGGGTCCGGTGTACCCTTACCTGGACGACTGGCTGATAGCAGCTCCTCCAGGAAGGAGGCGGAGGGTCCAGAGATCTGGCCTCCAGGTCTGTTTCTCAACTGGGCCTCCTTGTCAACGAGGCCAAGTCGGAACTCGAGTCAAGCAGGTGATTTTATTCATCGGGCGCAGCTCGACTCTCTTCGAGCCAGAGCTGCCCCGCGGACAGGGCCGAGGTCTTTCCTCCTTGCCCGATCATTTCTGGTTGGGCAATTGCGCCCTGCCGGGACTTCCCGCGCCTCCTGGGTCTCATGGCGGCCTGTACCAGCGTGGTCCGTTGGGCCCGCTGGAACATGCGCCCCTTCAGTGGGGACTGGCCAGCCAGTGGTACTGCCGCGATCCCTTGGACCAGCTTGTGTCGGTGACACAGGGATGTGGAATGCCTCCAGTGGTGGACCGCTCCAGATCAATTGCAGGAGGGCATCCTGCTCGGCCCGCCCGAGCCGACGGTCTCTGTCGACCGATGCCTCTCTGATGGGTTGGGGTGCCCATCTGGGAACACTGCTCATGGCCCCTGGTCCCCGCGGAGTCCCGATGCCACATCAACCTGCTGGAGCTCCGAGCGGTCCGCCTAGCTCTCACCGCCTTTGCTCTCGCTCCTCCGGGGTCAAGTGGTCCGAGTCCAGACGGACAATACCACGACCATGTACTTATCTAAACCGCCTAGGGCGGGACGCGCCCATGCTTCTGTATGCAAGGAAGCCCGCGATTTGGTCACTCGTAAGTGCAGCCTGGAGGCGGATCTCCTAGCCATTCACGTGGCAGGAGCCTCCAACACCCTGGCCGATGCCCTGAGCCGGATAGGGGCTGCATCCCACGAGTGGTCTCTCCTGCCGGAGGTAGTACAGCATCTGTTCTCCTTTTGGGGCACACCTCAGGTGGACCTGTTTGCCTCCATGGAGAACGCGAAGCTGAGTCTGTTCCATGCCCGCCCCTCAGCAGGGCTCGCTGCAGGGGGATGCCTTCTCGAGGCAATGGACCCCGGGCCCCTTTTACGCCTTTCCCCATTTCCCTTGATCCACAAGGTGCTTCTCAAGCGAGGAGGACAAGGCGCTAGGTGATTCTGATAGCCCCAGACTGGCCTCGCCAGTTCTGGTACCCAGATCTCCTCAGTCTCAGCTCCAGGACTCAAGGTAGCTTCCAGCTCGCCGGACCTGCTCTCAGTCAATCAGGGAAGGTGTTCCATCCGACCTTCAATCCCTGCACCTGACGGCCTGGTTCCTGAGCGGCTAGAGTTCCAGGCTTTGGGTCTTTCCGACGAGGTCCTCAATGTAGTTGAGGCGTCCCGTATGAGTCCCACTAGAAATGCTATGCCTTCAAATGGAAAAGGTTTTCCATTTGGTGTCAGGGCAAGGGCTTGGACCCTTCCTCCTGTTCCTTGGCAACATCTTGGACTATTTATGGTCCCTTTCTGGTCAAGGGGCTTAGGTCAGCTGACCCTAAGGTGCACTCATGGCAGCCATCTCTGCTTACCGGCGCGGCCGGGAAGCAGTCGGTGGCGAGGAGAAGGTGGTTCAAGCTTTTCAAAGGCCTGATCACATTTCCTCCAGTGCGGGAACCCTCACCTCCGTGGGATCTACTGCTGGTATTGGCAAAGCTCATGGGCGTTTATCTCAACCTATGCACAGGTGTGCTCTTCTCACCTGTCGTGGAAGACCGCCTTCTTGGTGGCTATCATGCCAGCCAGAAGGATGGGAGAGCTCCAGGCGCTTCCATCGAGTCTCCTTACCTGGTCTTCCACAGGGACGAAGGTTGTCCTGCGCCCCCACCGAAATTCCTTCCGAAGGTGGTGTCGAGTTCACCAACCAGGTGTTGACTCTGCCGTGTTCTACCCCAATCACACCTCGAGGTCGAATATAGGCTCCATACTCTGGATCTCAGAAGGGCGCCGCTTATTATAAGGAGCGCACGGCTGAAATTGGGAGAGGTTCGCCAGCTGTTTGTCACTCACGCTGAAGCCGCATCTGGCAGACCTGCAGCCAAGCTGGACGATAAGCAGGTGGGTAACCTCCTGCATAGATCTCTGCTAAGTTAGCGGGCATGGAGCCTCCCAGAGGGATAAGAGCTCATTCTACCCGCCATACTGCTGCAACGGTGGCTGCTTCCAGGGACGTCCCTATCCAGGAAATCTGCAGGGCTGCTACCTGGAAGTCAGCAAACACCTTCATTACCCACTACCACATCGACCTTGAGTCACGCCGGGATGCTGGTTTTGGGGCCTCGGTTCTCCAGTCTCTCTTTCCCAAGTAAGTATATGGGGTGTGCGTCTTGCCTCCCTCCTCCCGGGAGAACTGCTAGGAGTCTGCCAATGAGTGTGGATGAACAACATATCATGTCCCTAAATACAGGTTACTCACCGCAACAGGAGTTCTAGGAATGGTATATGTTGTTCATCACGCGACTCCACCGATCCCGGCCCGGCGCACAACCTGAGCTTCCAGCGGGCCAGATCTGGCGTCATGGGGCGGAGCCGAGAGTTATACCACCCGGGTGGGTGGGAGGAGCAAGCTTGAAGACCTTCCGGCAAGATTTAAAGCGGCAAGGATACTGCCAATGAGTGTGGATGAACAACATATACCATTCCTAGAACTCCTGTTACAGGTGAGTAACCTGTATTTTTTTAAACATATTATTTCTCCACTAACTTTGCTATTTTCTCTTTGTAGATAACTCTTGAAGAAGACCTATGGTCAAAACATCAATTCTATCTAATTTCTATTTTCAATGTGCATTTAATATTATTTCTTTGGTTTGTTAGATATATATAGATATATACATAGAATAAACGATAGTCAACTGTGGTGTACATGGAAATATACTCTCACTAGATGATGTGGTAATTACTGCCACTCATCCTTCCAACTCATAGTTAATTACCTCCCGAGCTCCCTTCCTTGTTCATCACAGCTGCCTGTTTATTTTATATAATACATTTGGATGGTTTGATTGTAGATGTGTATACATAGAAAGGGGCAGGGCAATAACTGTTAACCACTTATATGGGGAAAAATCCCATCTGTATATACTGTGGCCCAGATATTCAAAAGGGTTGCGCCATGCGCAATAGGGTTGCGCCTGCGCAAGTCCGAAATTGCGCCATTCTGCGATATTCAGCAGGAGGCAGTTGCGCCACTGAAAACATGCTGAGCAACAGCACAGTGCAAATGAATGAATGCTGAACTGGAGGGGGAGGAACCATGCATAAACTGCACAGCCGATGTTCAGCGGGCTGTGCCGAGTTGTGCGCAACCCCAACCTGCGCTCTGCACAACTCTGAGCCAAAAAAAAGGAGAAGTCATGGGCTCCCACAGGTGAGCTGCCGCATTGCAGGGTGCAACACAGCAGCTGCCACCTGTGGCTGGCCCTCAACCCACGCCCTGTGCCCCGCAGCCCGATCACAGGCAAAAGTGTAAAAATCCCCCACCCCCGACTGGCCGATTGCGGGCAAAAGCAGAAAAGTCCCCCTCCCCGACTGCCCGATCGGCGGGCATAAGCAATCCCCCACCAGCCCGATCGCGGGCAGCAAAGTGTTCCCCAGACATCCTGGTGGTCAGTGGACCGATAAGCCCGATCGCGGGCTGAAGAGTTTGAACCCCGAGCGTATCCCTGGTGGTCTAGTGGACCGATAAGCCCGATCGGGGCTGAAGAAGTTTAACCCACCCAGAATGTATCCCTGGTGGTCCGTGGAAGCCCGATCGCGGGCTGAAGAAGTGTAACAACCCCTCCCCCACAGTACGTATCCCTGGTGGTCCAGTGGACCGCTAAGCCCGATCGTGGGCTGCATAATGTGGAGACACCCCTTGCCCCAAGACCATATCCTGGTGATCTAGTGTCCCCACCCCACTCACTCATGGCTCCTCCACCACCCGCTCCTCCCCGCAGCCGGGCGGGTGGCAGCATCCCACTCGCTTGTCACCACGCTACCACCGACTGACTGGCTCAGGCTGCACGCCCATTGGTGCAGAGCAAGAGCCACGGGTGCAGCCCATACCATACAAGGCAGTCTGTCGGCAGGGCGGCAGCGGTGGATGCTTCCGCTCGCCGCCGCGGGGGCGGGTGGTGGGCTCATGGGTGGGTGGGGTGGGGGGACACTAGATCACCAGGGATATGGTCTTGGGGGCAGGGGGTGTCGCCACATTATGCAGCCCGCGATCGGGCTTAGGGTCCACTGACCACCAGGGATACATTCGGGGTTTATACTCTTCAGCCCACGATCGGGCTTCCACTGGACCACCAGGGATACATCTCGGGGTTACACTTCTTCAGCCCGCAATCGGGCTTAGCAGTCCACTGACCACCAGGATATGTTCTGGGACACTTGCTGCCCGCAATCGGGCTGGTGGGGGATTATTTAGGCTGTTGCCTACTTATCAGCCAGTCGGGGAGGGGATTTTGATGCTTTTGCCCGCAATCGGGGGGTGGGGGATTTATACATTATTTTCCGCCATCAGGCTGCAGGGGGCGCTGCTCTCGACAGCTGCTGCCTGGCAGGGCGCCAGGCAGTCCTCGGGATCGCGCACCTGCATGCTAATGGCATGCAAATGGGGCCATAAACAGATGAAAATGGCTCCCACTGTGCCTTGCATGAATTATGACCCCATTTGCATGTCACCTTTTGAATATCGGAAATTTGCGCATGGCGCAATGGTACTTGTGCCATCGCAAGTTGAATGCTCCACTCTGACCACTTGCGGTGGCACAAGTTCCACTGCGCCATGCACAGTGGCTGTGGCCGGGGGGGGTGATATTCACAGGAGTTGCTCAGTAGCGCAACCCCTTTGAATATCGCTCCGGCCACACCCCTGCGCAACTATTTTGTGCAGCGCAAGGGCTTGCACCACAAAATAGCGCAGTTTGAATATCCGGCCCAGAATATCTATAATACATGGGTGGGAACTTTGCCCCATAGAAAAGACCATCATTTATTTTCCTGTATACCTGTGACTAATCTATAAATTAAAAGTACCTGCACTAATTAAACAATTACAGCTAAATACTTACATTAATTAAAGCTATAAACTTACACTAAACAAACAATTAAAAGTATATACTTGAACTAATAAAAAGTATACACCTGCACTACATTAAACCCTATGGAACACCACTGATATAACACAATTAACACAGCATTAGGATGCTAGCCAAACCAATTATTAAGCTGCAAAAGAACCTAGAAAAAAAGGCACACAAAACGCTCCCAAACCCAGAAATCCCCCAAACTCCTACCTGCACTCACTACACACCATTATCTCCTTGCTGCAAGAGACCCTCAGGTGCCATAACATGATCACAAACGTGATCTCCATGACAGTAACTATCTTAATGTATTATAGTTAAACAATGGGTAAGGGTAGTATATGAGGATGTGTACCCATTTAGGGGGCTAATTAGAGCAATAAAGTCACTTGCACTTCGGGCTCGTGGCCTTATAGCTCCGATTAGTCCACACAATGGGTAAACATCCTCCTATACCCCCCTTACCCATTAGTTATTGTCAATGTATGTATATATCTATATAGATATACTGTATGTAGATACGGTGTGTATATATATATATATATATATATATATATATATATATATATATATATACACACACACACATACATGTATATAGCAGGTCTATGAATGCTAAGAAAGTGTAGCATACAAGGAAGTAATGCCATCAAGGACAACTAATGTGGTAGTAAGTCATGAGGCTGAAGACTGAGTCACATTATGACCTTGTTTGCCCCACGAGATGACATTATTTCATGAATACAAATCACTTTCCTATGCTCTAGACAAAGTTTTGCAATGCAGAAATAGCTTTATTTCATGTAAAGTTAATGGAAATGTGTTAATTGATTAATAATTAGGTGTTAATTGATTTAATTGTTGGTTTATATTTAAATATGTTGCATAGAAACATAGTTTTAGCAGAAAAAGACCATTGGTCCATCTAATCTGCCCAGTTTTACCCTATCTTGTGATCTATTGTCTAGACAGGGTTTTTACTATCTCTTTCCCAACTTTACTCTTTGCCTTACTGCTACCCCCAAAAACATTAATGGTTTTTGTGCTCATTACTTCTGCCAGTAGGCTGTGCCATATCTCAACCACTCTCTTCGTAATGTAAAACTCTCAAATCCCTCTTGATTCTCCATTCTGCCAGCTTACATTCATGGCCCCATATTTTTAACTCACCATTCCGTCTAAGTAATTCCTTGCAACTAACCTTGTGTAGTCCTTTCAGGAACTTGAAGGTCTCTGTCATGTTTCCCCTCTTCCTTCTGGCTTCCAGTGAGTACATGTTCAGTGCCCTGCACCAATCCTCATAGGATCTGCCCTGTTGGCCCTGAATCATTTTGGTTACTGTATGCTGCACCATCTCCAGCCTGTCTTTGTTTTTCCTCAGGTGAGGACTCCAGAACTGGGCACAATATTCCAACTGGGGTCTCGCCAGTGATCTGTAGTGAAGGTAGTATTACCTCTTTCCTCCTGCCATTGAAACCCCTTCCAGTACACCCCAACATTCTGTCTGCTTTGCTGTAGGTCTTGATGTGTTGGCTAGTTTGTTTTAGGGATTCACTTATGATGATCCCAGGGTCCCTTTCCTCTGAAGCAGAAAAATAGAATCTGTCAGCACATTTCCGTACTTGGTTTGGCAATACCTACTCTTATCTGGACCGTAAAGTTAGCATTACTCTGTTAATTGAATGGAAACGTGTTAATTGGTTATTAATTAGGTGTTAATTAAAAGTAGTGGCTAGCTTGACCCCTTCCATTTAGTGCTCTGTTCTGGGAGTGTTATTCCCTGTTTGCATCCGCTTGCACTTCTTTTCAACTGCCAGACCTTGGATCATATCTCTAAGCTTTGTAGGTCCCTCTGCAGCTCCCTTACCCCCTCCTTGCTGTCTGCCCTTCCACAGAGCTTAGCATCCTCTGCGAAGAGATGCATTTTGCCCTGTATTCTTTCTTCTGTGTTGCTAATGAACATATTATAAAGAAGTGGTCCCAGGACTAACCCCTGTGGTATCCCACTCAAGACCTCCCTTCCCCCTAATTTGAGCTTGAGTACCGCCACCCTCTGCTGTCTTCTGCCTCCAGCCAACTTCCCAATCATCTAACTAGATCCCTGAACTCACAGCCATAACAGTGGAATCACAGTCGGATTTGGTAGTGATTATGGAAACATGGTTCACCATAAACCACACATGGGATGTTATGATACCTGTGTACATGCTCTTTAGGAGGGATCGGGAAAGGAAAAAAGGGGGGGGTGGCTATATACATAATGGAGGGTATCAGTGCAACAGAACTCCAAGACAAGCACTGTAAGGCTGAGGTCCTATGGATTACCCTAGGAACTGGAGAAAAAGCCCCTATCCAGGTAGGGGTTGTCTACCAACCCCCATCCCAAGACATTGACACTGACAAGGGGCTCCTGGAAGCCATCTTGACGATGGACAACAAGGGTGAGCTACTTCTAGTTGGGGAATTCAGTCTGCCTGATGTGGATTGGTCCTCATACACGGCATCCTCAGAGAGGAGCAAGGAATTCCTCCTTGCACTGTGGGAGGCAGGATTAACTCAGCTAGTGGACCACCCACCAGGGAGACATCAATCCTAGACCTGGTCCTCTCCAACAGTTCCAGGATCTCAGGCGTTCACATAGGAGGCCACTTACGATCCAGCGACCACAGATCAGTATGGCTAACAGTTAGCAGAACAGAAGCCTGATGCCACACAAAAATCAAGGTAATCGACTTCAGGAAAGCAAACTTCCCTGAAATGAAATCCCAGATCAAATTCTTACTACAAACCAAGGGAGATGTAGAAGAATGCTGGAAAACCTTAAAACATGCTGTAACTACAGTAACGAAGGATTGCACAAAACAGATCAGTAAATCCAAGAAGAGGAGGAACCCACTCTGGTTTACTAAGGAGGTAGCAGCTAAGATTACGGAAAATAAAATAGAATCCAAACAATACAAGGAAACAAAGGACAGTGACAGGAAGGAATACAGAAATAAACTCAAAGAGGCGGGGACGGCAATTAGGACTGCTAAAGCGCAGACAGAGGAGAGAATAGCACAGGAGGTAAAGAAGGGTGAAAAGACTTTCTATTGATACATAAGAGAGAAAAGGAAGAATAAGGGGGAACAGTCCATCTAGCATCAAAGGAGGGTCAGCTGCTGAAGAGGGATAAAGATAAGGCAGAGGTACTGAATTACTTCTTCTGCTCAGTCTTCACTGTAGAAGACAGCAGCAAAGGACCTATGTTAAGTGGCACTGGGTAAAACGATGTGTCCAACATGAGCCTCTTCCCAAAATAAAGAGTGCTAGAGGAGCTGGGTAAGTTGAAAGTGGATAAGGCAGTGGGTCCAGATGGTATCCACCCGAGGATCCTGAAAGAACTTGGGGAAGAGATTGCCGTACCACTGGCTGAACTGTTCAGTAAGTCGCTAGAAAGCAGTATAGTACCAGATGACTGGAAAAGGGTAACAGTGGTGCCCTTGCGCAAGTGGAAGCAGGGAAGAACCAGGGAACTACCACTCTGTCAGTCTAACCTCAGTGGTGAGTAAAATTAAGGAAGCATTGCTTAAGGAGAGGATAGTAGACTACCTAGGGGAAAACAGAAGACTTGACCCAAAGCAGCATTTGTTCATGGCTGGGCACTTGTGCCTAACGAATATGGTGGACTTCTTTGATGGGTAACCAGAACAGTGGACCAAGGTGGCACAGTAGCCATGGTTTATTTAGATTTTAGCAAAGCTTTCGACACTGTTCCCCACAGGAGAATAGCCAACAAACTAGAGCACACAGGCATAGACCATAAAACAGCTGGATTAAGAACTGGCTTCAGAATAGGTCATAGAGAGTCCTGGTCAATGGGGCATTGTCAGAGGAAGGTAGAGTAACCGGCGGCATTCCACAGGGGTCAGTATTTGGCCCAATCCCCTTCAACATATTCATCAGCGACATTGTTGGTGGATTTGAGCGGAAGGTCTGCCTGTTTGCAGATGATATAAAACTCTGCAACAGGGTAGACACAGATGAAGGTGCCTCTGGGATGGAAGCCGATCTCAAGAAGTTAGAAGAGTGGTCAAGAATATGGCAGTTAAAATGTATTCCCAAGAAGTGTAAGGTGATGCGCGTGGGTAAACGTAACCCAAGAAAGATGTACACACTGAATGGGCAGCAATTAGAAGAATCAAAGATGGAACAGGACCTTAGAGTAATTGTTACCGATGATCTAAAGGTTGGGAAACAGTGTGAAAAAGCAGCACAGAAGGCCGGCGGCATCCTCAGCTGCATAGGTAGAGGGATTACGAGCAGGAAGTGCAAGGTAATCATCCCACTGTACAGGTTGTTGGTCAGGCTGCACCTGGAATACTGCGTGCAGTTCTGGAGACCCCATCTAAAAAATACATTGACCGCTTCGAAAGGGTTCAGAGAAGGGCCACTAAGATGGTGCAGGTCTGCATCAAGAACAGTATGAAATGAGACTCAGTAAATTAAACTTATACTCTGTAGAGCCAAGAAGAAATAGGGGGGACATGATAGAAACATTCAAATACATAAAGGGAATCAACACAGCCCAGACAGGAAATCTATTCCAGGAAAACGAAACAAGACGTACAAAGGGGCACAATCTGCACCTAGTGGGAGGCAGATTTAGAATCAATATAAGGAAATACTTTTTCACAGAGAGGGTGATTGAACCATGGAACAGCTTGCCCTCAGAGGTGGTAGCATCGAAGACAATACAGGCATTCAGACTAGCATGGGACAGGCAATGCGGGCACCTGATGGGATAATAAAACAGGGAAAGGGGGTAGAAATTTTGGGGCAGATTAGATGGATCATGCAGTCCCCATCTGCCGGCTACTTCTTATGTTCTAGGCCCTTTGTTATTTTTTATTGCTGCCATATATATGGCTTTTATTGCCGTGGTTTAATTGCTAGGGTGTATGTGCCTACAGTATTTGCAGTGGTTTAATTGCTAGGGTGTATGGGTTTAATTGCTGTGGTATATGGATAATGGATTTAATTGCTGTGGTATATGGATTTTTTTTTTTTTTATCACAACACTCTTTTACGCCTCCTGTGGAGCGGGCATGTCGGTTGTTCGGCTGTCAGCACCTGCATCCCCAGACCCGGGTCTGGTCTGCGATTCGCTGTCCTCCACCCAGGCTGGCCAACACCTGGGGGGTGCACCTCCCTAGGTCGGGGGCACAGCCACCCCACCATTTTCCACCTAATTTTCTCCCCCTTGAGCCGGATGTGCAATGACGTCAGTGCACTAATGTGAAGACATCCGCCAAGTTCCAGCCCACTGCTATGCGCCACTACTGTAGTGCACTCAACTTCCGTCAGGTGCAGCTGCAGAGCAACACAAACCCCTGCACCCACCCCAGAGAAAGGAGAGAAGTCATGGGATGCTCCATCCTACCCCTCCCCTGCTGACCCATGGTGGCCCGGGCCTGTTCCTGAACCCAGGTCGCCAGCATTGCGCGAGGTGTGGCGTCCAGCACCTCAACCCTCAGCGCCACCGAGCCAGCATGGTATATGGATTTAATTGCTGTGGCATAAGTGTTTCATTGATGTGGTATATGGATTTAATATTTTTATAGACCTCACAAAGGCTTTTGATACTGTCAACCATCAGTTCCTCCTGCAAAACCTACTCTCGATAGGCCTAGCCATAGACACGGTTACATGGTTCAAGAGCTACCTCTCGGGCAGGACTCAGTGTGTCAAAATCAGAGGCACTCTTTCTGAGCCAAGAGAGGTGAATCTTGGAGTCCCCCAAGGCTCAATCCAGGGACTACTCCTTTTCAGCCTAATCATAAACCCCCTGCCCTAGGTGTGCCCGGTGCACATCGTGTTATATGCAGGTGATGCGGTCGTCTCTGTAAATGATAATAGCCTACCCTCTATCACACATGAGCTGGATGCTAACTTTCACAGACTTGAGAAATGGTTCTCTAATAATAAACTACTGCTAAATTATGAACAAAACAAGAGTATGCTTTTTAGAGTTCCACAAAACTGAAAGAAATTTGGGAAACTGGAGGTACAGAGTAGTAAGGGGGTTATACTGGAGCAGGTTGATAACTTTAAATATCTTGGCGTTCACTTGGACACTGCCCTCTCATTTTCAACCCATGTAGACCATGTTGTCAAAACAGCCAACTCAAAACTATGTGTCCTCTATCAACACCGTCACTACATGCCTGCTGAGGCCCTAAAGATGGTCACAAGCTGCACAGTCCTATCTACCGTAGACTACAGCCTTATAATTTACAGTGCTGGAACTGACACAGCCCTCAAAAGGGTAAAAACCCTGCTCAACAAAGCATGCAGGCATGTCCTGGGAGCAGACTACTGGGCTCACACTTGTGATCTCTGTACATCAACTGGATGGCTACCCCTTCATCTCCGAGTCCAATACCAGGTCTGCCTCCTGGCAAAGAAAGTCATGCTTGGGCTGGCACCTGAATCCACATCTTGCCTATTCAAAATAAATAAACCAGCTATCAGTACTCGGAGTGCATCAAAGGGGAGGGATGGTGGTTCCCTTTAAGCATACCTCAATAGCCCAGATCTCTCTCTCCTATAGAGAACCTAAGTGGATGAACAATCTCCCCCCGACCTTATTGAATGTAGCAAGATCAGTAATCTCAAAGCTGGTCTCAAAGCACTTCTAGCTCTGGCTTGTGTATGTGAGTGCTCTTTCATTACCTAACCCCCTTACCTGAAATTTAAGAGTATCCTAATCACTCTAATTCAAGCACCTGACTGATTCTTGCACTTCCTCCCACCCACTGAACAGTTATTTTTTGCGTATCTCCCTACTCCTGTCCCCCACTCTGCCCCATCCTCCTGTCTCTCCTCCTCCTCCTCCCATCTCCCACTTACTCTTTGCAACTCCCCTACTCACCCCCTCATCTGCGTTACTCCCTCCCCTTTCACTGCCTACCTCTCTCGTCTGCCCTCCTCCTATTTCTTCCACCACCCCGATCCATCGCCTCTTATCCTCCACTCCCAATGACAAAGCCCCCTCAGGCTGCCACTCAATTACAGCTACAGCAAAACCTTTTAATCCGGTTGCCTTGCCTCAAATAAGTACTAGCCCCTTGGAATCATCCTTTCGACAGGGCAGACTCCAAATGGCTGCCTATATAAGTAGGACTGATGGGGAATTTTGTCTGTTAATTTCTAAACAATTTGTAACCTTAATGTAACTTGTCAGTTTAGCACAATATTCTCTTTTTGCATGTATACCATGTAACCTTGTTTTCATGTTATCTATGGTACCCAAAAGTATTTCTGTATATCTACTGTTGATATGTTTTTGTAACCCCTAGATGGCGCTATCCCAGGGGCTACTACCCCTGCCTGATTTGCCACTAACAGGTTGAGGGGCCTGGATCCAATGGCGGGTGCCTCCACCCAGAGGTCAGGGTTTGCAATAGTTAAACTAACTTGGTCACAGCCCTCTGGGACACTGCAACCCCCTTTCTTCCCACTAGTGGCCCACACAATATATCAGAATTACCTTCACAGTATACACTTACCCCAGGTCTGGTTCCGCACTGGGACTTCCTGTGAAATGAGATACAGTGCAACAATCACAGTACAGTACTTTAACATAGACAAATACCTCAGGCAGTATAACTTTGCTGAAACAAGCAGCTCTGATTTATTTAGGGGATATAACAAGGACAGGGGGAAATCAGGTTAATTAGCTTATCACTCTAATAATCTAGCTATGGCTCTGTGCACAGGCCTATCCCTATCAGTTACTGTCCCTGGGTACCCAAGCCCTAGTGGCTAGTCCAAACCGTGGCAGCTGGTAGGGGCCCTTTCACACAGAGAAAAGGAGAATTAAACAGTCAGCAGTACAGTAATTCCATTTGGATTTAATGTGGCAATTCAACAGGAGCAACCCTGAATTAGTACTCACGACCTCCAAATAAGATAGGGTCCTTCAATGTCAGCAGGGCTCACTTGAGGTACACAAACCTCTTCACACATCCATATAAAAGAAAGTACTATACCAGGCAGGCCGCATCTGTATCCCGATCGCAATTACTGCACAATACCGGGAGACACACAGCAGATTCAGTTCCTGACAGACCGAGTGCAATTTTCAGCAATTCTTCCAGTCTTCTACAGGGTGAGCCTGGTTTCTACTCTTCAGAGATCCTTTGATTCTTTTCACAGGGACGGATTCAGTCCAACAAGCTGTTACACAAGCTGCAGACCTGAACTCTGGGCCTTACACACGTTTTTTGACTAAAACTGCACACTGAAAAGCACAGGGCTCCTTCCTTCTTCACTGCCAAAGCTCAACTGAAGCTCCAACCGACAAAACTGGGCACTTCCTTTGGGTTCCTCCCAGTTCTTGACTGGATTGGCTGTCACTCACAATAGACTGCTGCTGTTGGTCCAAAAGGCACTGAAGTCTAAACTACATCTCCAGAGTCACTGCCCATACAATCCTCTTGTGGCTGGCTCAGATTATGAGTCCAAGTTCTGATTCGTCCAAGGCACCATTTTAGAGCTAGCTTACCCCACACTGATTGGTCCAGTTCAGCAGTTCAAAACTAGAATGGGAACTAGCAGACACAGTTCTGACTGCAAAGAAAGCAGGTTAGACAAACTGTAATTTCATTATTACTCTAAATAATTTCTGGCAAACAGTTACATCTTTCAGATAGGTTCCCTTTGCACTCCTAGTGACTGCAAAATGAAGTGAATTGGAGCAGCTCAAGTGGTACTCAGAGAAGCACACAGTCCCCCATACAACTAATTATGTCTGCAAGCAGACAGCTCTTAAAGAGACAGTACCAGAGGCTCTAAAACACTCACTGATAAATGGCTTAAATGCCAAACACCATTCAGGCTTGGAGCATTCAAGCAAGCTCCTGAAGTCTTTTGGAACCCCCATTTGCAGGGGGTTACACCCTTCCTGGTTTGGGAAAGCTTGGTGATCGTCCACACAAGTACCCCCATAAGTTTCAACTGCAACCATATACATTTGCATTAGGCTCGCATGTAATCATCAGTCAATATATCATTTTACCAAGAACACATTTCTGAAACATTGCAGTATCGTCCTCTTTTCACAGTATTACATACACATTGTACCATAACTCAAGTTATTACCTCTTGTACATGAAACCTGAAGAGGGGGCCTTCCTATCAGTTACCTTGGGGCTGGACGGGCAAGGCACCATACTTAGAGGGCAACACAAGTAACTTGAGTTAGCACTGACGCTCAGTTTGGGCAATGAGCTCGGGACACATACACTCTTTATGGACAACATTGAGAGGCAAATCCACAGGCCTCCAAGGGAATCATAACTGAGGTGCACCACAGGCTTTACAGCTCGACCAGTCTTTCTAGGGGAACTGTTACAGTCTCTGCACTCTGAGCCTCATTTTCAGCATTGTCCACACTTGTCAGGGGAGTCTCCATGGGGTAGAGAGGCTAGAACTTGGGGCACTTTCAGCTCCAGGAGTTACAGTTTCTGAGTCCACAACATTTGGCTCGGATGGAGAGCTTTCGGACACTGGCAGTGGACTGTCAGGCACTCAAAATACTCTTCTTGTTCGGTGTATCACCAGTCTGCCCAATCTATCATTTTCTCCCTGAAAGCTCAAACAGTTCAACCATGCACAATGATTCCATTTCATCTGATCTGATGCTTTGCACTTCACTTTCTGGGAGCATTGGCTCCAGGGATGAAGCTGGGGGCTTAAACAGTCCAGAAGGCCCAGCTTTGTCTCCAGTATTGACTGGGGATTGCCTCAAACAATTGACTCAGTTCAGAAGAAGGATAGTATTCAAAGTCACTCTCACTTTCTTCCGATATGGACTGACAGTCATGCTCAACTGGGACTTGTGGAGGGAACACTTAACTTTGCTTCTGTAGGTGCAGACTTTCTTGATCTTTTCTTAGCAGCAGCTCTAGTCACTGGTCCAGAGGGGCATCTTCTAGGGCTCAGACTCAATTAAGATTTGTCCAATGGGCAGTAAATGATTTCTATGCATTGTTTTACATCTTTTGAATTATTCTCAGGCCTTACTTTGTACACTGGCAGATCATCTAGTTTGCCCACTACAATGTGAGGGACATGGTGCCATCTGTCAGCAATCTTGTGCTTGCCATGCAATCCCAGATTTCTTAGCAATACCGATCTCCCTCCCGGAGTTCCTGTGCTTTCACCTTTTATCATACCTTTCTTTGTTGGCCAGATTTCTTTTGGCAGCCATGGTTTGAGCCAGTTGGTACGCATGAGTTAGCTGGGCCTTTAACTTTGCACATACTGTAAATAGTTGTCAGCCTGAACCCCATCAGGAGACCCCAAAACACACATCTACTGGTAGTCGAGCTTCTTCCAAACATCAGGCGGTAGGGGAGAATCCAGTGGCATCACTTTGGTGCAGTTATAAGCATGTACCAGGGTGCTAATTTGTTGGCTCCATCTAGGCTTGTCCTTTGGGTGCAGGGTGCCTAGCATATCTAGCAAAGTGCGGTTGAAACGTTCAGGCTGTGGGTCCCCTGGGGTGGTAAGGAGTGGTTCTGGACTTTCGGACTCCCACAGAGAAAGCATCTCTTTGATCAGACGACTCTCAAAGTCTCTCCTTGATCAGAATGGATTCTTTGTGGAGCCCCATAGTGAACAAAAAGTTTCTACAAGTACTTTGGCCTGATGGATGCTTTCTGGTCTTTGTGGGAAAGCTTGGGCATATCTCGTGAAATGGTCAGTGACCACCAGCACATTACTGATATTTCTTTGATCTGACTCCAAACTCAGAAAATCAATACAGACCAGCTCCATGGGTGCACTGGTGGTGATGTTAACAAGGGGCAGCCTCTGGGGCAAAGCTTTCCTCTGTAAGAGCACCTAAGTTCGAATGTGTTGCTCCACATCAGCCCCCATCTTAGGCCAATAGAATCTGGATCTCACCAAGTCAAGTGTTCTGTCTATACCAAGGTGCCCTCATGTGGTTGTGCAAGGACCTCAGTACTGAGTCTCGAAGGCAGTGGGCAGCACTAGTTGTTGTTTGTCTACTTGTCCCCTCTGTCTACTGTTTCTCTGTATAACAGTTTATTGATCAGTTTCAACTTAGGACCTTCTTTGTATAACAGTGCAGTTCTCAAATCAGTGGGCGTAATTTGGACACATCTTTTCCTGCATAGAGGGCTTCTAAAGCTGCTTTGATCATGGGATCGGGATTGAGCCACTGAATACTGTCATTGTCCAGCTGAGGCAGTGCACAATGTTCTATTGCAGAAAAGTGGCACAAGAAGCAGGTATGCAATTCTCAGAGGCTCCCAAAGCAATCCACCATGCAGTCCACTGCGTCCGTGGACATTGTTCCTCCCTGTCAAACTTCCGGCAGAGTGCCGAATGTCAGGTTCTGCAATCGGACCCAATCATTCTGGGAACAGGCCTCCGGGAGAGAGCATCAGCATCTATGTGGTTCAGACCTGCTCGGTATTCGAGAGCATAGTCATATGTAGATAATGCAGAAAGCACCTATGGCCAGTGGCATCCAACTTAGCTGAGGTCTGCACATAGGTCAAAGGATTATTGTCAGTTTTACTAGTATTTTAGCCCCATACAAGTACTCATGGAATTGGTCAACAATAGCCCACTTCAAAGCTAGGAACTCTAACTTATGTACAGGATAGTTCTTTTCGGATGGGGTCAGGCTTCTACTGGCAAAGGCCACTGGTCTCAGGCCATTCTCGTGCTCTTGGTACAACACAGCCCCCAACCCTTGCAAGCTAGCATCAGTGTGCAGGACGT
Organism: Neoceratodus forsteri; assembly: GCA_016271365.2. Taxonomy (NCBI): domain Eukaryota; kingdom Metazoa; phylum Chordata; order Ceratodontiformes; family Ceratodontidae; genus Neoceratodus; species Neoceratodus forsteri. The sequence goes on from JADMNL010000030.1 coordinate 150,807,171, forward strand.
AAGGTTTTCTTGGATCGGCATAGGCCAGCACTGGAGCATGGGTAAGTTGATATATGATCTCATGAAAAGCAGTCTCACAATCAGGAGTCCAGCGGGCCCCAAATACTTCACTCGGATGAAATACACTCTTTCAGTCTTGAGGGACGCTGACTTTGGTATTTTTGTGGGTTGGGGATACCCTTGAGTAAGGTTAAGTAAGGCGGATCACTCTTGAATAGTCCTTGATGAAGCCGATAATAACCACAGAATCCCAGGAATCTTTGCAGTTCTTTTAGATTTTTGGCTGTGGCCAGGTGGTCAAGGCCTCAACTTTACTTGGGTCGGTCTCTATTCCCTCGGTGGATACTATGTGTCCCACATACTTACTGATGTTTGAAAAATTGACACTTATCAATGGACAGTTTAAGGCCAAAGTCCTCCAGTCGGTCCAATACCTTAAATAATCTGCTCTCATGTTCCTCCAGTGAGCTGCCAAACACAATAACATCATCTAGGTATACCAGGCACCTAGTAAGTTCATGTCCCCACTGCACGCTCCATCAATCGTTGAAAAGTGGCTGGGGCACCTGAAATCCTTGAGGCATCCTCATGAATTCATAGAAGCCAAGCGGACAGATAAAGGCTGTCTTTTCACGGTCCTCTGGGGCCATCGGGATCTGATAGTACCCACTGCGGAGATCCAGCACAGAGAGAACCACTTGCTCCCGCTTAGGCAGTCCAAAGCATCCTGAATGCGGCATTGTGTACTGATCAGGATAGTCCGCGCGTTTAAGGTGCGATAATCCACACACATCCTTACTGTTCCATTCTTTTTCCTCACTACCACAATGGGGGAAGCATAAGGGCTTCTGGATTCTTGTATTACACCAGCAGCTAACATCTCTTGCAGATGCTGTCTCACATCATCTATGTCAGCAGGTGCCAGGCGTCGAGACCTCTCACGAAATGGTCTTTCGTCATGCAGCCGGATATTGTGCTCAGCTCCTTGCACGCATCCTACATCCCATTCCTTTAAAGAAAACACCTGGTCTCTCTGGGCAAGCTTCTCACTGATCTTCACTTTCCATTCAGCTGGCAGCGGGAGTCGCGAAATCAAACAAGTCAGGCGTTACTCTGTCATTCTTCCTTGAACTCTTGCTGCTGGGTAGCACTGCAGTGTCTGCACAATGCACATTAGCCAGGATGCAACCTCTGTTTACTCGAATGTCTCTTTCAGACACATTATGAACTTGGACCATTACCCTTCTGGCATAAGCATGGGCTCTAGCGGCAAAATACTAAGCTTGACCAGCAGTCCCTCTGGCAATTTTCCATCGCCTGGTGCATCCAACATTAATATTTTATTCTTAACATCCTTTCTGATACGGACCTCTCCTTGTAAGGTACACTGGGCATTTGGCGCCAGGATCAGAGACTCAGGATCCTTCTTCCATACAATTCCGACCGGTTCCTCTGGTTCTGTTTTTCAGCATCTCTCTGTGCCTCATAGGCCTTCTTAATTAAAGCGGAACTCTTAAAGCTCTACTAGTCTTTGACCCTGTTTTCATAACACAACTGTGCCAGCCTTCCGAACATATGAGCATTTGTTCCAATCAACAAGGGACACCATCATACAGTCCAGTGGGGGACACACTAAGGCTAGGGTCTCTACTTGTTCGCCACTCCAGCCACGTGGAGGTGGGGAAAGACAGCCAAATTCGGATATACCGGAATAGGGTAGGCCTTCACTTAACCCCATACATGCAGTCCTTCTAATGGTTGTAAGGGTACGTCTGACAAATGCTTCTGATACCAATCTTGGAACATAATTGTCACTTGGGAGCCACTGTCTAATATAGCTCTTGTAGACACTCCGTTCACCTTTACAGTGGTCTCCATGGAGGGACCCACTATTCTGGACCAGTCTGGAGAGGCGGTAGTGGGGGCCTGGGCAACTGACCTTGCCACAAAAGGACGTGAATTAGCATTTTTGGTGCCCTCACTGGGATCATGTCGTGCACCTCTTAACCACTGATTTCTTCTCCGAAGCTCTCCTTGTAGCCTATATGCAACTTTGTCAGTGTCTTTTGGGGACTGGCATTCCCTTTTCATGTGCCCATCTTTCCCACAATTATAGCAAAACATACTTTCTGGAGTTTGAGCTGGCCGGCGCCACACTGGGAGCCAGGGCGGGGGATTACTAACTGGAAACCTTGGTGCCATCTCTGTCTGCGGCGTGATAAGCATTTGGAGACATCTCGTCCAGTTTCTCCACTTCCATGGTCAAGGAATCGAGTTCGGAGCTGTTATCAGCAGGAGATACATGGTGGGTACCCCACCCCATAGCAGATGCAGTCGGATATAGGTCAGGGCCCGTACTTGCAGGCGTGGCCTTCATAAAGGACTGTTTTTGAATTCCTGGATCTCTCTCAACAGTTCCCTCATTGTGACATATCTTTTCCTTGTCAGAGCACTCATTGACTGCCAACCTCTGCCCTGAACTTCACTTGATGGGTCACCCTCAGTCACTCGGGTCGTGCCGCAGCTATTGGTGCAGGTCCCTCCCGAGGTCGTCTTTTCTCAACTCCTCGAATTTCTCTCATTAACTCATCATGGGAGGTGGGGATTCCAGTCGATCTGCCAGGTGTAACTGAGCAACAGCAGTTCTGAGAAGGGGCAGACTTAAGGATCCTGTCCAGCCTGGTTCGGTCCAGTTCAATCGCTGGCAAACTACCTTTTCTGAGGCATTCTTGCAACAATTTTTCCAGCCGAGATACATACACAGACAACAACTCCCCTTGGTACTGTTGTGCATCTCTTACTCTCCACCATAGGTCATCATCAGAATCTGGGCTCCCATACACATTCTCCAAGGCCTCAAGATAGGCCTGTGCAGTCGCTTCAGGGTTACTGGCCCGTTTAGCACGGATGGTAGCCAGGGCAGGACCTCGGAGGCTCTCACTAACCCTCTTTCGCTTTTCACCTTCCGAGCATTGCCATTCTAGCACTTGGGGGGCAACATAGTCTATCCAGGTCTCCCAGTCATCCTCCCCTTGGGGGGTGGGGAAGGTGCCAGAGAAGATCCTCAACCTTCCGTAAGAGTCGTGACTAATGGCAGGTGCAGAAATAGGAGTCTGCATTGGTTCAGCCACCATTACGGGCACTGGAGCAGGAGAGGGTGTTGGGGAGGAACACTCCCAGGTGGCAGAATAGTTTCTTCAAGTCCTCCACAGTTTTCCCTCTCCCAGCAACCATTCAGCAAATTTCTCCTCAAAAGTTTCAGATAGTGGTGGGGCTGATTCCCCCGGTCTTTACTGTCCTTAGTTATCACTCTCCAAGCAGTGAGGCTCCCTCTGGGGTAATGGTCTGTGGCACTTTGGAGCTATCTATGGGATCCTTAAACTCTACTAGGGCCAGGAAAGTGTGGGTGAGCAGATTAGCATGCCGACCCACCACCACAGGGTTTTGTAAACCTTCCACCTTGGAAAGTACTCCCTGCACAGTGTCCGTATTGATACCCAGGGGATGTCCAGGATAAGCATAGCATTTTGGGGTCGATCTCCTCCCAGTACACCACTCCACCAGCGGTGCACAGCCACTTCTGTCGGGAACCCATTTTTTCTTAACAGTGGTTCGTAAATATGGCCACTAGAGGACACACAATCCCAGCGGTGAGCCTCCAAGATGTAACCCTAGATGGCGCTATCCCAGGGCTACTACCTCTGCCTGATTTGCCACTAACAGGTTGAGGGCCTGGATCCAATGGGGTGCCTCCACCCAGAGGTCAGGGTTTGCAATAGTTAAACTAACTTGGTCACAGCCCTCTGGGACACTGCAACCCCTTTCTTCCCACTAGTGGCCCACACAATATATCAGATTACCTTCACAGTATACACTTACCCCAGGTCTGGTTCGGCACTGGGACTTCCTGTGAAATGAGATACAGTGCAACAATCACAGTACAGTACTTTAACATAGACAAATACCTCAGGCAGTATAACTTTGCTGAAACAAGCAGCTCTGATTTATTTAGGGGATATAACAAGGACAGGGGAAATCAGGTTAATTAGCTTATCACTCTAATAATCTAGCTTATGGCTCTGTGCACAGGCCTATCCCTATCAGTTACTGTCCCTGGGTACCCAAGCCCTAGTGGCTAGTCCAAACCGTGGCAGCTGGTAGGGGCCCTTTCACAGAGAAAAGGAGAATTAAACAGTCAGCAGTACAGTAATTCCATTTGGATTTAATGTGGCAATTCAACAGGAGCAACCCTGAATTAGTACTCACGACCTCCAAATAAGATAGGGTCCTTCAATGTCAGCAGGGCTCACTTGAGGTACACAAACCTCTTCACACATCCATATAAAAGAAGTACTATACCAGGCAGGCGCATCTGTATCCGATCGCAATTACTGCACAATACCGGAGAACACACAGCAGATTCAGTTCCTGACAGACCGAGTGCAATTTTCAGCAATTCTTCCAGTCTTCTACAGGTGAGCCTGGTTTCTACTCTTCAGAGATCCTTTGATTCTTTTCTACAGGACGGATTCAGTCCTAACAAGCTGTTACACAAGCTGCAGACCGGAACTCTGGGCCTTACACGTTTTTGACTAAAACTGCACACTGAAAAAGCACAGGGCTCCTTCCTTCTTCACTGCCAAAGCTCAACTGAAGCTCCAACCGACAAAACTGGGCACTTCCTTTGGGTTCCTCCCAGTTCTTGACTGGATTGGCTGTCACTCACAATAGACTGCTGCTGTTGGTCCAAAAAGGCACTGAAGTCTAAACTACATCTCCCAGAGTCACTGCCCATACAATCCTCTTGTGGCTGGCTCAGATTATGAGTCCAAGTTCTGATTCGTCCAAGGCACCATTTTAGAGCTAGCTTACCCCACACTGGATTGGTCCAGTTCAGCAGTTCAAAACTAGAATGGGAACTAGCAGACACAGTTCTGACTGCAAAGAAAGCAGGTTAGACAAACTGTAATTTCATTATTACTCTAAATAATTTCTGGCAAACAGTTACATCTTTCAGATAGGTTCCCTTTGCACCCTAGTGACTGCAAAATGAAGTGAATTGGAGCAGCTCAAGTGGTACTCAGAGAAGCACACAGTCCCCCATACAAACTAATTATGTCTGCAAGCAGACAGCTCTTAAAGAGACAGTACCAGAGGCTCTAAAAACACTCACTGATAAATGGCTTAAATGCCAAACACCATTCAGGCTTGGAGCATTCAAGCAAGCTCCTGGAAGTCTTTTGGGAACCCCCATTTGCAGGGGGGTTACATTTTGTTTCTGTCATGCACTATGTCTGACTTGGAGTCTTTGTAAACAAGCCCTTGGCTCAAAGGTATTAATCCCAAACTGAAATAAATAAATAAATAAAAATTGATGGGTATATGTGTTTAATTGCTATGGTATTGGATTTAACTGATGGATACGTGGGTTAATTGCTGTGGTATATTGATTTAATTGATAGGTAAAGAATAATGCCTAGGCAGGTGTGTGCTGTGATGCTTTTTTTACACACCTGTGGTGAGTGATGAGCCATAAAACTCAAGGGCAAAGCTTGAGAGGTTTATGAGCTCATCACTTACCGAGGGTGTGCAAAAAAATAAATAAACACACAGCTGACTAGGCTTTATTTTTTTATAATTACTGGTATGATTTTTGTTCTGAAATAGAACACAAGAAGGACAGTTTTTTATTTTCTGTGAGGAAACTGCCAAGTTCATGGAGCATACTGTGCTGTACTTGTTGACTGCAACAGAATATGCGAGTGGTAAGTGTTGACAGTCTGTCAGGGGGCTCATAACCACTGCTTCCCACTGCAGAGTTTGTGAACAGTGGAGTGTGAGCTTCAAAAACCGTAATAACTGGTTATTATGGCATTTGCAGGTTATTACAGTTTTTGAACCTACTCTAAAACAGTGTGATAAGAGGGGTCACCAGTAATTATATGGATTTAATTGCTGTGGTATATGGATTTAATTGCTATGGTATATTGGTTTAACTGATGCATAGATTTTGTAGCTTTGGTGTATGGATTATTACTAATGAGGTATATGGATTTAATTGCTATGGTGTATGACCTTAATTGCTGTGGTATATTGAGTTAATTTCTGTGATATATGGATTTAATTGATGGGTATATGGAGTTAATTGACAATCATATGGGTTTCATTGATGTGGTATATGGTGTTAATTCATTGGTATATGGGTTAAATTGCTGCGGTAAGTGGATTGTTTTCGTCTTTGGTAACTAGTTAAAGCCCACTAGGCACAAGTGCCTATTTTCAGGGGGTGACTTGGCAGCACTGGGGAGGTTAAGTGACTTGCTCAGAGTAACACAGTATACAAGTGGAGGTTGTAGAAATCAAACCCAGGTCTCTTTCATGTACCAAAGCTCATTCCCAGCTTGTTACTCTAACCTCTAGGCTATACTTCCCATGATGAGTATTTGGGTTTAATTGCTGTGGTGTAAAGGTTTAATTGCTGTGGTATATGGATAATGGGTATGTACATTTAACTGCTATAGTGAATGGCTTTAATTGTTGTGGTATATGGATTTCATTGCTGTGGTAGATGGATTTACTTGATGGTACATGGGTTTAATTCCAGTGGTATATGGATTTAATTGATGGGTATATGGCTTTGATTGCTGATGTATATGGATTTAATTGGCATTGATTACTGTGGTATATGGATTTAATTGATGGGTATATGACATTAATTGCTGTGGTATATGGATTTAATTGATGGGTATATGGCATTGATTGCTGTGGTATATGGATTTAATTGATGGGTATATTGATTTTAATTGCTGTGGTATATGGATGTAATTCCTGTGGTATATGGATGTATTTGCTGTGGTATATGGATTTAATTGGCATTGATTGCTGTGGTATATGGATTTAATTCATGGATATATGGCAATGATTGCTGTGGTATATGGATTTAATTGCTGCGGCATATGGCATTCATCACTGTGATGTATGACTTTCATCATTGTGATATATGGATTTAAATGCTATGGTATAGGGATTTCATTGCTGTGGTATATGGATTTAATTGCTGTGGTATATGGATTTAATTGCTGCGGTATACGGATTTAATTGCTTTGGTACATGGATTTAATTGCTGCGGTATATGGCTTTAATTTCTGCAGGATATGGCTTTAATTGCTGTGATGTATGACTTAAATCACTGTGGTGTATGGCTTTAATTTCTGTGGTATATGGCTTTAATTTCTGCAGCATATGGCTTTCATTACTGTGGTGTATTGGTTTATTTCTGCAGAATATGGCTTTAATTTTTGTGATGTATGACTTTAATCACTGGTGTGTGGGTTTAATGTCTGCGGTATATGGCTTTAACGGATGTGTTTTGTGGCTTAGTTGCTGTGGTATGTAACTTTACTTGCTGCGGTATAGGGATTTAATTGATTGATGTAGGGTGTAAAAACTGATAGGCTTTTCTGTGTTGAAAAGGGTTCATTCATGTATTATTGTAAAAATGATGATCAGAGTTGAGGGACATTGTGGGAAATATTGACCCCAAGGGATAAACTATTGGCTAACAATGGTAATATTGCCTGAAGCTGAAGGCTGAGGGCAGTATGACATTTGTGAGTCATTAAGTCATCCTGCGGGGTCAAATTGATCTCATTATGTTCCAGAAACTCTGGTCAGAATCTGTTTTACTAAACCTTTACTGAATTACATCCCCAATTACATGGTCCCACCTCCCAATATACAAAATAAATGTATTCTACTGACGAGAGTTTACTAGGGATGTCCTACAGTCTGCATTAGTCTCAGTCCTGAGCTGTTGCCCCAGAGATAGAATTTTTGAACGGTACAAAATGAATTTAGATACTGCAGTACACCGATACTGTCCATCCTAGTACAGGAATTACTAGCAGTAAGTAACATAATGGACAAAGTACAGTTTGTTAACTTACGTGATGAAACTTTGATCATAGCAATAACATGCAGCATCACATTAAATGAATTTGAATATGTGTATATTAACATGATGAACTTTAAAAACTGTGAAAAAATTTAATGGAAAATATTACAGTGCCTTTGTGGTATAAGTATTAGTATTTCAGCAACAGAATTTGTCCGTGGGACAAACAGTTGCTTCACTGTATGCAGTGGATATGTAGAGGAGTCTTTTGTGATGAACAAATGGTTAGTAACTGCACTTAAAGTCTGTATGTGGTTTGCACAGATTTTCAATTTATTTTTGTAGTTTCAAAGTACCGGTTTTAAAGCTGTATCAGAGACGTCTGAAACTACAGTTTGGACCTTGTGTGCACTATGCTTTTTTCTTATTTAAAGCAGCAGTGCAACAAAAACGGGTTAAAATTTGACCACACCTTTTTTCTTCCTAACTGATGCCAGATGTCTTCCAGTTTATTTTGGTGGTGAAATTTTCAGTTTTCATTATCATTTAAGAATTTTATGAAAGTTTTAAAGTAATTATTTCTAAAGAAAAAAAGATGGCTGCCTCATTTTTCCATAGAAATAATACTGAAGACCAGAGCAGGATAAGAGTCCAAACAAAAATGCAGATGTACTGTACACAGCATAGGTAGCATCCAGAAAACCCAAATCAACAGTTCTGCCAATATTTTTTATAACCATAGCAGAAAATTGGCTTTTTGGAATAACTTTTTTCATTGCACTGCAGCTTTAAGTGTCGTGGTGTCCATAGGGCATGGTAATTACACTGCAGATGCTGCATTACCTCCCCACCCATGGCACATCCAAAACCTGAGGACCCTATGGCCACATAATTTGTTTTAGTTAGTTGGTAAAAATTTCAGCAGTTTTTTTTATTAGCAAAAATGTATTTCTGACATCCTTAGATTCATCCTTAGTGTATTTTTAATTTGCCCAGATATTTGTAAAACAGCTTTTTTAGCCAATTTTGTAACGAGTGACTCAAGTCATTAAAGATGGCCACCACTCGCAAATGTAAAAATCTCTTCCGCTGAAGTGAAGTTGCCTAATGAATGTACATACTAGATTTCACACTGTGGATGTATTAGGATGGTGTTACCAGATGTTTCCAATTAAGCAATACAGCAACATACCTAGATATTATTTCATGGTGGGCATAGCGTGGTAATGGTAGGTAGCTTTTAAAAACTGCAAAATCCCATCTCTTACTCCTGGAATGAAAGAAAACAAAAAGAAGACACTGTAGATTGTTGTTACTTTATTGCCAAAAAAATGCATTATTGTTGAAAAATACAAAGCGATTAGCAAATGTTGATGTATTAAGCATAATTATTAGTGACCATTAACAATTTTAAGTAGCTGTTTTATTTTTTACAACCAGCAATAAGCTCAGTTTGTCTAGTAAAAATCATCTACACTTGTTTAACGAGTTCAGCTTGATTGCTGAAAGCACAAAGTCCCCAAGCGTGCTTCTGTTGGAACTCCAAAGGGCAAGCAATTCCAGCAGGGTGAGGCATGGAAGGATAAGGCTACCTGGGCACAGTCATTCCTTTAAAAGTGTTTTAAGGTAATAACATTTTGTGAGTAATGGTTATAAGAAGATTGCAGTCCTTCAAAGATATGGCTGCAGTAAGTCTTTAGCAAACCTGACCAGCCCTTGTGAGTAAATATCAAGGAATATAGACCCACTTATGCCCTGTAAGATTAGCCGGATAAGCACTCAGTGCAGGCTGTAGTGGAGCTGGGTGAAGCTACGTCTGTAAGTAAACTTCACCATAGAGCTGTAGTAGGTTATGTCAGTTTTTTGTTGTACAATCTCGGATGAATATCTGTAAGCCATATTAACATGAGCTGTTACAGGGAGCAGATACTGCTAAATATAGCTTCTCCTAGCAGTTAGAATGCCTCCAAATCCAATATAGAATCCAAGTTTTTCTCACTTTCCAGATCTAAGGATGAGGGCAGGCCCAGGGGTGCTGTGGCAGTACATTGTATTGCCACCTGGGAGACTGGGATTTGCCCACCTGCAGACTGCTATCCTGATGTGAGAACAGCAGTGGGATGGCTGGCTGTATCATGATTGTACTCAACTTGATTTCCCCTTATGTGCCCAAATGACCATGCTGCTCTGTAAGCAATAAGACACGATGGGGTGTGCATTAGACAATTCTAATGCACGGCTAGGGGGACGTAGTGAGGCATGAGGCCACAGGCCGAGTGCGTCCAGTCCCCTAGCCGTGCAGTACAGCTGTCTAATGCACATCCCCGGAGTGGGTTATTGCGCTTATAAAGTGGGCCTGTGTATTCTGAATGGAGTTTCTAGTTTTAGCTGTGCATTAGACACATCTAATGCACGGCTAACAACCAATCAGATCGCTTGAAATCCTTTGCCCATTTTATAAGATGGTAATAACCTTCTTTCCATTCCTGTTGCAAATTTGGTAACAGTTGATGGTTGAGCTTTCTTTGGTGCTGCATTAACCACATGGTATGATCCCCCCACAGAAATTCCTACCGGGTCAAAATGTTGCACACTCTACAGCACATGACAGTGACCGCGAGGTAGGAACAGCGCGGCTGGTAAGAGCAAGGGGGTGCAAAACCGTGAAAGGAAGTATGTGCAGTAGTGCACCCTCTCACTGTTCCCAGTGCAGGATAAGAATCCTGCTGGGAGAGGGGTCCACCGAGCAGCTGCCGTGGCTCGATGGGATGAGCCACAGGCAGCAAGAGAGGCAAGCAGTGCGATGGGACCGGGTTTTCATTCCCAGTCCCACCGCGCATGGACATTTTGTTTTTTCCTCGCAGCGTTATGCGATGTTAAGTGTGAACCCCACCCAGAGTTTGTTATTTTAGTCGGGGGGGGGGCAGGGGTGCTGGGGCAGAGCCCCCCCCCACAAAAAAAAAAGAACTATGCTTTTTGCAATATATTGCGCTGTATTGATAGCACCGTATATTGATATGGCATGATATCTTGCGATATTATGACCCCGTGCCACAGAAATTCAGTCTTCTGACTCCCTTGCTCATTTCAGGTCCTTACTAATGTCTGTCTTTTTTACAGTTTCACAGTTTCATAAAACAATAGTTTTTGTTGGCCATAAACAAACACACACCACCACCCACTTTCTGTTCAGTAAGGGAGCACTGAGGCTCTCCCACTGAATTGTGCTGCTAAGTACAACTTTGGCAAAAGAGTTTATTGTTACCTTAGTTTGTGGATCCGGAGAGAAAAGATGGCTTTGACTTAGTCCACTGTTACTAGACCAATCCTGGGACTTCCTTTTAGGAAGTCTATCATGACTGGTCTAACATCAGCAGGGGGTGGACCAGAGTCATCTTTTCTTCTGATCCACAAATAATGACTAAGATAAAACTAAACGATTACATTATTTTGTCTATTATATCCTGATTCAGTGAGGGAGTCTAGACACTCCCTTACTGAATCAAAAGCAGAGGTAGTATCATTTTTTATGGCCGTCATAAACTGCTGCTTTGAAACAGCTGAGTGTGCTGGTCCGTCGTTGCAGCTTCAGAGCTGCAACTCACAGTGCTGTTGAACTGGGTTCAGGATTAAGCTCTGGACACCGGAGCCAGCAGTGAGCCCAAGACATTAGGGTCCAGCCAGGGGAGGAGGATTGAGGGTCCCAGAGGATGCTGTCCTCTGGGGAGGGAGGCAGGGCAGTAAGTTCCACTGTAGTACTGCCAGCTGGGTGATCCCAGGTGGCAGTACCATCAGAACAGCTTTGGTGGGAGAATACCAGCTGGTGCTGTGTGCAACAAAGCAACTGCATGTACAGATAGTGCCTTTTGTGTTGGTGTCCTAAGGCTAGGGAGAAATCTAAGGAAGACCCCCCCTGAAAGCATGTAGGATAATGCCCGGCACTCCTGGAACCTGCCCTCCCGAGAGGCCAGTTGACCTCCCACTCTGTAGAAGATAGCAGAACAAACCGCCAGAGAAAGGCTCACAATGAAGGAGCTACACTGTGGCACTGGAGGTCTGGAGGTAAGTGCCACAAAAGAGTTGGGACCAGATTAGGGGTTGGCAAGGCTGAAGGGGGCCACTTCAGTGACAAGGGAGATAAATAGTGTACTGAGAAAAAAACCCTGCTGAGATGAAATTACACTATGTGTGTGCACATAGTCCAGCCACCTCTGAAAGCTATTTATTTTGCAAATGATCTATTTAACTATGTATGTACAGCGGCACCAGCCAGGATACAAAGCAGTTACGCTGCAGCATATCACAGAATGGTGCAGTATACTGCAGGGAACAGTGCAGTTCAGTGGTAATTAAGCCCTTTTGTCATGCTGTATTTTGTGACATGTCATTTACTGCAAGTTACTGCATTGCATCTTGTCTGTCTCTCAAGCCAGACAAGATGCAATGCAGTATCTTGCAGTAAATGAGTGTTTTTGTATTCTTATTGTCTTTTGCTCTTAGTAAAACATTTTAGGACATGCTGCATGGAAGATGCCACATAAAATAAAATGGGATTGATATGAAGCGCTCGACTCCCAGGGACGGAGGGTGTAGGCTATGCAGCATTCATTTGCCCCCTGCTGACTAATTAAGGGGTGGCATCGGCACCGACTTCACAGCCACCATCCCTGCTCAGAAGAAAAGGTGGGTATGCAGCAACTCTGATAATCAGAGTGCGGGACGGCAGAAAATGCAGGGAAAAGAGGAGAGCAAAGAAGTTTATCTTTGACTATTTTTTTATCATTCTATTTCTTCACTGTAGCTCGTCTGTATAGCCACCCTCTTCTCCTTGTTTTTTCAAAGTTCTTCTAGAGGCAACTACTGCTCTGTAAGGGCAAAGAGCTACATGTAATTAGCAGTAATACCCTGAAAACGTGGATGGGTGAGACACAAAAAAAACTGGAAGAAGTGAAGTCAGCTGGGCATGTGATGCTTCTTGGGGTCCCTTCTACTCTTGGGGCTCTGTGTGGCTGCACGGTTTACAATGTGCTAAGGCCAGCTCTGTTTGAATCCCAGCACTGCTAATTAGGTCAGAATTTGAACTCTAGCCACTGCATAGGTTTCCAGTTTACAAGCCCTAGCCTGCATAAATATCTTCAACAAGTCCAAATATTTTATAACGCATTGTTAGAGGGTGCTTCCTGTGAATGATAAACGTACCCTGCACTTTTCATGAAGTGGATCACTAGGAAAGCATTAACTAAAACAAAAGCCAAAACACTTGATATTTTTGCGGTTTGGAATTCAGTTGATTTTTTTTTTCAGGCTCACTGCAATACACATCTTACCAGAAGAGCAAACGAGTCACTGATGTGAGGAAATCTCATTTTTGATGACACATACCTTTCAAGAGGGATGGGCAAAGGAAGACGTGTGTGTGTGTGTGTGTGTGTGTGTGTGTGTGTGTGTGTGTGTGTTAATTCCTTTGGCTTCATCACTCCAAGTTATGCACTAATTCATCCCAGTCCACCAGATTGCTGCAGTTGATCTGTCCCCACGTGTGTAAAAAGATACAAGTTCCAGTGTATTTCTCCAGGCATAGATCTGGTAGGAGCAGAAGCTGGGATCTTCACAGCAGGCACAGGCTTATTGTGGCATAGAATGTTTTTGATTAGAGTAATGATTTGGGGATGATGGCTGTTACGGAATTCCAAGCACTAGAAACTTAAATGCTTTGTTTATGCACAGCAAAGACACCATGTAGACAGGCACAGTGAAGGCTTGTTCACAGTGCTGTGCCATTGTACCTCAGTACTAATTTTGATGGATCACACTGTTGCGGGGGGGGGGGGGCGCGCTGAAGGCACTGTAGATCTTCCAAGAATCAGTCTTCACCATTGAGTCACACTGGTGGGTCTGGGGCTGGATGCAGTAGGACCCCACAAGAGCAACATTTTTTTTTTTTGCAGAAGGGAGCCTAGAGGTAGTGAAGGCACCTGTGCACCCCATGTGGTACTGCACACACCAGTCAATAACCATCGCCAGTTCCCTCATGCACCTCAGTTTTGTTCTTCCTTCCGTTGAGAGCCCACTGTGGGCATGATAGCATCTCAGTTTGTCGACTGTTATCATCATAAAAAACTGCATCACCACTATACTTTTGTTTGTGGTGCAGTCTGTTTTCTTTATTTTCTGTGATGCTGAAGTCCAAGAGTGGTAAGAAGGCAAAGAAATCGAAGCAACACCGTCATCCCCCCCATCTTGCATCATTGCCCCTGTGGGAAACACATCACTGCAACGGATCGGCAGCAATGCTGCTGGACCTGCCTTGACTCCTCTCACAGCATTGATGAGTGTGTCCCCTACATCTTGATGGACTACTGTACACTCTAAATCTGTGCAGTGAAGTGGGGGGTTGCCTGATCCCCACTTTTGGAGACAGGCATTACATTCATGAGGTCTAGGTACAGTCTCTGGACCTTTCTGCTGGGCCCCTTCTCAGCACCTCTGGTGTTGAGGAAGCACAGGGTCCTCCTCGACCTTGCTGAGGCATCGGAGACTGGGGGGGGTGATCTGGTGGGCAGCCAGTTCCTTTTGGGTGGCCGGCTGCTCACCTCCCTCTCCAGTCTGTCTGTCCTGGACAGCAGATGTCCCTGGTGGTGAGAAGCTATATGCTTGCTCTACACCAGTGGACACCTCGGCATCACAGCCTGGTACCAGCCTGGCTCCTGGTACCATCCACGGTGTCGGTGAGTGGGGTGGTGCCAGCCATGACATTGGATCTCCTCCTGACACCATTTCACACTGTCGGGAGAGGGACCAACATGAGGTCATGTGGCATCAGGTTGCCAAGGTGGAGATGGTATTCTCTCCCCCCCCCCCGAGCAGTCCTAGTGACTCCGGAGGTGAGGACAACGTTGCCCCCTGCGATGGGCATGGCACCAGCCATGGTGTTGGTCCTGGGCCTGACACTGGTCATGGTGCCAATGTCACCCCTGGGGCCATCCCCGGTGCCATTTGCATTACTAGACTGGCTCCCGATTCTCACGGCACTGGGGATGGGGATGGTCTTGAGGTCAGTGCCAAGCCGAGCACCAGGCCCAGTACCGAAGGTGGTACTGTCCACAACGTCAGAGGGGAACCCATCTCTGGCTGTGGGCCTGACGCTAGGTGTGGTACCAACTTGGGGTCAGAAAACAGGAGGCGGAGTTCTTCCCAGACTCATGTGCTGAACCCGCAACTGATGAGGACTGGAACTACCCTGAGATGGGACTGTACCTCTCCGCTATCCTCTCCTGGGGGAACTCCTCCGTGGGCACTAACCTGGTTACTCCTCTTCTGTAGGTCGACTTTTTTTGGGCAGTCCTGCCAAGCCCTCCCTTTGGGCGAGGCCCCCTATGCATCCCTGCAGTCCCGGCATAAGTCTTGGAGCCCTGGGCTCCAATTTCCTTCTTGGGCCTATGCCACATTTGCCAAAGCTTCCAGGGATCATGGGCCATCTGGGGCCATCTGTGTGTATCCAGTACAGAGGAGTGACTGGTGCTTTACACCAATACCATAGGCATGCCAATCATATTCAGTTTCAACCCGAGTCTCAGGTGTCACCCCCCCCCTTCTGTGGACACAGAATCTTCACTGCATATGTCTACTGCCTCTGAGTTTTCCTTGTACCAGAGATTCCTGGTGGACATGTTGTGGATGCAGGGCATGGGCACCATTACTAGTCACACTACCATGTCCTTATTGTGATGACACAAGTATGGGATTCAGTACTGGGGCTGGGTGAGTGTGTGTGTGTGTGTGTGTAGACAAACATCTTTAGTAATTATAGATTAGTCATAGCAATATTGGGAATGGAAACACAGAAAATAAATTACAGGCAATCCGATTTCTGCTCCAGTATTATGAGTTGTGAAAGTTTTACTGTGAGTCCCTATTTAAAAACTTTCTTTTCTCTTTGACCATCCCACAAGCATCAGGAAGAAGTGTTAAACGAAACTGAGCAGATAAATTCTCCCAGTCCACCTGTGCTGTTAATTGCCTTGATGAGGACACAAGCCGTTAATCAGCAGTGTGGGTGTATCTGTAAATGCTGTTTTTAAAATGTAATGAAACAGAAAAGTGGTTCCCAGAGATGAGCACTGATTGCAGTGTTGAATGACGCTGTTTTAGATTGACTCACCTGGAGGAACTAATCTCTAGCAGGCACCATACTGTCTTGGGACAGCAGAGTGAAATCTTATACCCTGTTTACACATCCCGCTTTGCAGTGCATCAGCTCATGCGTTCTAGTCGATGCGCTGCAAAATCGCCCTTGTGGGCACTCACTGCATTGCGCTATGTGCCGCTCCGCTCCAGTTTCTGCTCCAGTGAAATTGTGGGGATGCATACTGCATTGAGTGCATCACCCTGCGGTGTAAACTGCTGCAGTGCTCCATCCACATGCAGTCCTATTTGTCATAGTATCCCGACCACTAGGGGGACACTCCTCTTGGCACGTTCTGCGGCTCTTGAGCCACAGGAGGTGTAAATGGAATTGCAGCACTAAAATGAGAGCACAGCGAGTTGGTGGCAGAGTGGTAAGTACAGCGCTCCCGAAGTGTAAATGGGGTTGTAATTAACCTGTGGTATTGTATTTTCTCAGCTATCATGTGGCGTAGTGGTGTGTTGAACATAGTCACCTTGAGGAGTGGGCAGCTGTAATTTTTGGTTTCTACGATGGGGTGCTTCCATTGACTTTAATGGGAGTCTGAAATGTGTGTACTTCCAAGAATCAGTCTTCACCATTGATTCATACTGATGCGTCTGGGGCTGGAGGCACTAGGACCCCATGGGAGCAAATGTTTTGCTGGGAGAGAGCCTACACTGGCTAGTGATGGTGCCTGTGCACCTTATATGGTGCCATGCATGCCAGCCAATAACTGTCATCAGCTCCTGCACACACCCCAGTTTTGTTCTTCCAGCTGACAGCACACTTTGGTAGTGACAGTGCCTCAGTTCTATCATCGTTGACCTTTTCTACTGTGTCACTGCCAAAAAGTTTCTGTCTGCGGTGCTCTCTTGTTTATTTTCTGTGTTGTCGAAGTCTGAGAAATTGAAGAAGGGGGCAAAGAAGAATAACCATCAGAACCCCCATCATGCATCGTTGCCCCCCCGTGGGAAACCCATTGCATTGATGGATTGACATTAGTGGTGCTGGTCCTGCCTTAACTCATCTCATGACATGGATGTGTGTGACACCTGTTTCTCTATGGACTGCCGCATGTTAGATATCCATTCAGTGAAGTGGCGTCACCCGATCCCTACCTTCAGAGACAGGTGTCGCACACATCAAGCCGATGCACAGTCTGTGGGCCCTTCCCCTTGGTCCCTTCTCATCACTTTTCATGCTGAAGAAGCACAGAGTTCTCCTCTTCCTTGCCTCATTGAGGTGTCGGAGGTACTGTGCACCCCCCCATCTGACTGGCCTGAGCAGCAGATGTTCTGTTGGTGAGCCCAAAGCTATATGCTTGGTCTACACTGGTAGACACCTCTGTATTGTGGCCTGGTGCTGCTCTGGCTCCTGATTCCATCTGTGGTGTCGATGAGCGGGGTGGTGCCAGCCATGCTGTCAGGTTCCCTCCTGACACTGCTATGTTGGAAGAGGGACCAGAACCAAGGTTATGTAGCACCTAGTTGCTGAGGTGGTGGTGGTGGTCTCTCCCCTGAAAAGGCCTCATGGCTTTGGGGTGGGGTCAATGACATCCCTGGCAACAGACATGGCACAAGCCATGGTGTCAATCCTGGGCCCAGCACTGAGTGTGGTGGGTGCCAGTGTCACACCTAGGTCCGTCCTTGGTTCCAGTGCTGTTTCTGACACCAGTTCAGCACCTAACATCATTTGCAGCACCAGGCCGGCACCCAACACCACTTGCAGCATCTGGAGTGGGGATGGATCTGGGGCCAGCGCTGAACCCAGCAGCTAGCATAGTGCTGGCTGCAACACCAGAGAGGAACCCTTGTCTGGGCCAGCCCCTGGCCTTAGGTCTGGTGCCAGAGGCAGCACCTTCTCGGAGCAGTAGGACAGCCCAGAGGTAGAGTTCTTTCTAGACCCACCAGCTGTGCTGGCCACTGGTGAGGACCAGAGCTTCCCCAAGGGGATTGTATGGCTCACTCCTCCTCACCTGGGGGTCTCCCCCCATGGGCACCAACCTGGTTGTTCCTTTTCTGTAGGTCGACCTTTTTTTTGGGTGATCATGCCAGGCTCTCTCCTCAAGCGAGATCCCTGAGCATCCCCGCACCCCAGATATGGGCCCTGGAGCCCATGGCTCCCACTTGCCTCTTGGGCTTATACCACCTCTGCCAGAACTACCGGTAATCATGGTTCGTCTGGGGCTGATCACCTGGAGTCAGCATGGAAAGGCAGCTGGTGCCTTGTACCAGTACCATAGTCATCCTGCCCATGCTCAGTTTCAACCCAGCCTCCAAGAACCCCTCCCTTTCATGTCCAGCATCTCCTATCAGCATTCTCCTCTGAGGGCACAGAATCATCCCGTCACATGTCCTTTGTCTCTGAGTACTGCCTGTACCAAAGAGTCCTGGTGGACATGTTGCAGGTGCTGGACATGGGCACAGTTTCTAGCTGCAGTAATGTGTCCTAGCAGCCAGGATTCCTAGGGGACTTCAGCAGTGCTAACTCTGTCATCCCTCCCTGGCCTAGAGCCTTTGAGGAGTGTTCAAGGGCAGTCCCGAAGATGTCCCTTTGCATGCCCTCCAGCCCCAAGGGACGTCCAGCTGTAGTGCTGCACACCTTCAGGTTCTGCAGGAGCAGTGCCTTACCCCACCTCTGGGAGTGAGGTCATGCAGACCCAAGCAGGGTGTGTATCAAACCTTCTGAAGCTGACTTTGCTCAGGCAGATGCATTAGGTAGGAAAGTCTTCACCTTGGCTCACACCATGGGGTGCATTGCTGCACATCAGG
Organism: Neoceratodus forsteri; assembly: GCA_016271365.2. Classification (NCBI taxonomy): domain Eukaryota; kingdom Metazoa; phylum Chordata; order Ceratodontiformes; family Ceratodontidae; genus Neoceratodus; species Neoceratodus forsteri. The sequence goes on from JADMNL010000030.1 coordinate 150,826,003, forward strand.
CACACTTGGCAGTTTACAGCAAACGTCTGTGGGCGCAGCTAGGAAAACTAGCTGCTGTGCCTCACACAGAAACTGGCAAACCATCTGCCTTTCTGCCAAGGGCTGGGTGTTGGTGAGGCACCAGTCGAGAGCATCATACGATGCCAGTGTGGTGCCATCCAGACTGGTGAGAACTGCAGTTTGCATTTGGCATACAGCATGGCTTTACCTTTCACGACTGGCACCTGTGGCCTAGTGAAAGGAGTTTAACTCCCAGCTCCAGGAAGCTCGCTTCTTCTCCCACAATGTCATGTGACAGCTATCGGGGAGCCCTCCCGCTCATCTGTCTGACCCCTTCTGGTCTCTGGTCTCTCCAGACCCATGAGGAGCCCCTTCCTTCAGATGTTCTCCCCCATGCAAAGGGCTGAGGATAATCTGACCTTCAGGGTGAGCTAGCCCCTCCCTATTTTGGGAAAGCTTAGTACTTGAACCCATCAGTATGAATCAGTGGAGAAGACTGATTCTTGGAAGATATGAAAATTATGTACTTACTGTAATTGTTGATCTTCCAGAATATCTTCATCATTTAGTCATATGCCCGCCCACCATCCCCCGCTCAGCTGAGAGCCAGGAACTCTGACAGCTGACCCTGTGGGTGCTGGCAGCATTTCTTGTCTGTTAATATCTACTCTGCCATGGTCCTTATTGGTGATCAAAAAAAGAAAAAAAGCCTTCTGTTTTTTCTTTTATGGAATGTTCAGGTGGTCCCATCCCACCATTCTTTTCTTGTCCTTTTTCTCCTTGCCCTGGGTATATCCCTGTTAGTTGCTATATGCAACATGTGCCCTGGGCACTATCCAGTCTAACTTCACTGAGCAGTTGTCCTGTGTGTGGAAGGGTGCAATGCACTTTGCTTAGATCAGTGTACTAGCTTCATACAGGATATATCCCTGTGGTTAGAAGGAGAAGCTGGGCCTGTTCTTTTACTAATGTTAAAGCTTTTGGTTGGTATCCCTTGTTGCTTCTCTCTGTGCTTTGTGGCTTCACTCACTCTGCCTAGAGAATGGCAGAGGAGATAACCCCATCTTGACTCACTAGGACTGCTAGTCCTGCAGCTTCCAAGCTCCTCATCCCTCTTTTCTTCCATCTGTCATAGAGAAAAGAGGGTCATGGGTTTACCCTCATGCATTTACTCCATTCCTAGCTGGCATTATGGACCTATTCATTTTTGGGGGTCTGCACATCATTTTTCAATTTTTGGCACAATTGCCATCTCATTTGTAAGGGGTCCCTGTTTGAACTTCCCTTGTGTTGCTCCTACCAGAGCCGTCTGCACAGGGCTGCTGCTTTATCTTTTCCTGTCACTATGTGTAACCCCTAGGTGGTGCTATCCCAAGGGCTACTACCACACCTGCTTGGCTAGTAGCAGGTTATGGGGCCTGAGTTCTGAAACAGGTGCCTCCACCTCGAGGTCAGGGTTGGTAGTGGTCAAGCTAACCTGGGCACAGCCCTCCGGGACACTGTAACTCCCCTCTTTCCTTACTAGTGGCCAGAACAATACACAATAATCACTTTCACAGCACCCCTGATACACCACACAAGTACCCACACTGTTTGCACTTACCACCAAGGCTTTCCTCTGGCCTGGCCCTGGGGACCCCTGTAAAAGGTTATACACAGCAAATAACAGCAGTACAGTACTCTTGCACAAACTGGAACCACAGTCAGGGTAAATGCAAAAAAGAGTTAGATCTGATTTATTTAAGGGACTTGAACAAGGGAAGGGTGTAAGCAGGTTAATTTGTTTAAAGGCTGTATCAATCAAACAGTTATGCATGCACTTCAGGGTCCATAAACAGTCACACACTCTGGGTACCCAGATGGAGAACGGTGGGCTAGCCAGGAATGTTGCAGCTAGTTGGGGCCTTGTGATGGAATAAAACAACATTCACAACACACACTGTTTGTAATCCGGAGCCGGAGGGCTCAGTTCGTGAAAAGAAAACAAGAAGACAATCAGATGACACACTTTTAGATTAGGCTGTTGTTGCAGTGAGCTACCCTGATGATTACTCACAATACTCAAGACTGGACACAGGCTGTACGAAAATCGAGACAGCAGGTGGTTAATCTGGAGTGCTAGGAGAAGCAGGGCCCACATGATTCGCCGAGGCGTCGTTCCTGTTCAAGCGTGGAGCAGGGGGGCTGATCCCCAGGCAAGTCTCTCGTCGATGGCTTTCTCTGTGCAGCGGGTGGCAAGGCCCCGGCCAAATGGAGACAAATTCGGATACAGTCTGTTTTGGGCTGGATACAGCTTCCAGCAAGCAGAACACAGTTCACACAGTGGGGAACCAAATCACGACCCACTAACAACTCACAGCACATTTACATGTAAGGAAATTCTATTGTACCAGGCAAACCGCTCTCTGGTCACGATCACAGAGTCTCTGCACAAACCGGGGATTCAAAAGCAGCTGGAAATCCTGACAGGCCAGTCGCATTCAGCAAAATCTTTGGTCTTCTTCAGGTATGAACCTGGTAAAAATCAGTGGCTTACCTCATTCTCACAAACTCGGATTTAGTCTGAAATGATTCTCTTTTCTCCCTCTCGGGGTAGCAGTCAGACATGCAGGCCATAACTCAGGCCTTTCCACAGTTCTCCCATGTGAAACTACTCAGACAGCTGCTTGACTGTCTCAAGCTCTTGCTTCTTCAGCTCCCAACTTAGATCTGACTCAACTGCCAGGAAGCCTGGGAATTTCCCCAAGATCCAAAAGGTTCGGTTGGCTGATTCATCTTTCAGTACCAACAAAGGCTTCCCCTTCAGGTGCAAAAAGGCACAAAAAGCCCCAAATTACAATTCCTACAGATTTTGACTCCAGACAGCTCCATTTTGTGTCCCACCAGTACTGATTGGTCCAATTCGGCTGTCCAGGACCAAGATAGTGGAGATAAACAAAACAGTCCTTGCTGCAAAGAATGCAGGTTAGACAAACTACATTATCATTATCACTCTTTCAGCAAATAGTTACATCTTTCAACAGAGCTCCCTCTCAGATTACTTATGACTGCAATCCAGGCAGCTCTTAAAGAGACAGTGCACAGAGGCTATGCAGGCACTCTCTGGCAATCACAGTTAAAATGCTAAAACGCAGGACACCAGCCTAGAAGTGAGCATTCAGGCATGCTCAAGGAAGATTTTTCGGGAACCCCCATTTGTGGGGGGGGGGGATTACACCCTTCCCTGCCTGGAGAAAACTTGGCGTCCGCGTCAAGTCTGTACCATCACAATATTGCAAATGCAAACTGTATGAGGCATTTATACCATTCGCATGTTATGCAAGTGACATCTGATACATCAGTCAACGTAAACTTATACCTTTACTATACATATTCTCTACACTTCACAATACTGTATCCATTCTGACAACACATCATGCATATTTCACACAGGTAATTTACACATTACTATGCAGAATCCAGTAATCATTTCTTGTACATTGAACAATGTAAGAGGGGGCCCTTCCCTATCAGCTAACTTGGGGCTAGATGGGGCAGGGGCACCATACCTAGAAGGCAGAACAATCAACCTGGAATTGGCACTTAGGCTCAGTTTAGGCAGTGAGGCCTGAAAAACATAAACCCCTTTGTGAACCACATTGAGAGGCAAATCCACTGGTCTCCTGGGAGAGTCATAACTGATGCGTACTACTGGCTTGACAGCTCGGCCAGTCTTTCTGAGGGGGACAACTACAGTCTCTGTACTCTCATCACTGGTCTGTGGACTCTCGTCATTTGTGAGGGGTGCCTCTGCCTGGATGGGAACGTCCAAATTGGGGGCACTGTCGGCTCCTTGCTCTGCAGGCTCTGTTTCTACAACACTTAACTCATTTTGCGAAGGCTCAGGCACAATCAAACTTTGAGGCATTGAAGAGGGGTTGTCAGCACTCTCATGGTGTTCTTCAAATTCTGGTATGTCACCAGAAAGCCCCTCCCTCAGGCAAATCATACAGTTCCACAACACACAGAGACTCAGCATCTTCAGATGTGATACTTTGCACTTCACTCACAGGGAGCATTGGCTCCAGGGACAAAGCTGGGGGGTTAGGAAGTCCAGAAGGCCCAGCTTCATCCCCACAATTAATCATGGGGTTACTTCGAAACAGCTGACTCAGTTCATAAGAGGAGTAATAGGCATAGTCGCACTCACTTTCGTCAGAAGTGGACTGACAGTCACTATCATTCTGGGTGTGCTGTGGAGGAAACCTTAAATCTGTGACCACTGGGGTAGGTTGACTCTGTCTCTTTATGCAGCAGCACGAGTCACCGGCCCAGGGGACTCCATTTCTGGGGGTTCATCCTCAATCATGACTTGGCCGATAGGTAGCCAGTGGTTACGATGCATGGTCTTGACAGCTTTGGAGTTGTTCTCTGGGGCGCACCTTGTACACAGGTAAATCATCCAACTTTCCAACTACTACATGGGAAAGATGATGCCACCGATCAGCAGTTTTGTGTTTACCATGCAGTCCCAAATTGCATTACAACACACGGTCTCCAGGTCGAAGCTCTTGTGCCATTACTTTTTTATCATGCCTCTCTTTGTTGGCTAGATTTCTCTTGGCGGCCATTGTCTGGGCCAGTTGATAGGCATGGTTCAATTGAGCTTTCAGTTTTTGTACATATTGCAAGTAGTTTTTGGCTCGGACCCCATCTGGAGAGACCCCAAAACAGACATCAACTGGCAGCTGGGCCTCTCTCCCGAACATGAGGCAGTAGGGGGAAAACCCAGTAGCATCATTTTTAGTGCAATTGTATGCGTGTACCTAGGTGCTAATCTGCTGGCTCCATTTATGCTTGCCTTTTGGGTGGAGGGTGCCCAGCATGTCAAGAAGGGTGCGGTTAAAACATTCTGGTTGAGGGTCTCCCTACGGGTGATAGGGGGTGGTTCTTGACTTCCGCACCCCCGATAGAGAGAGCATTTCTTTGATTAGTCGACTCTCAAAGTCTCTGCCCTGGTCAGAGTGGATCCGCTGGGGGGCACCATAGTTGACGAAGACATTTTCCACTAGCATCTTGGCCACTGTAGATGCTTTTTGATCTTTGGTGGGGAAAAGCTTGTGCATACCATGTGAAATGATCCATAACCACGAACACATTGCCAATGTTCTGCTGATCAGGTTCTAAACACAAGAGGTGTATGCAGACTAGTTCCATGGGGGTGCTGGTAGTAATATTAACAAGGGGGAAGCCCTCTGAGGCAGGGCTTTTCTTTGCAGGCAGCAACTACAAGTCTTTACATGGTGCTCAACATCGGCCCCCATTTTGGGCCAGTAGAAGCGAGATCGTACCAGGTCAAGGGTTCTGTCAATACCGAGGTGCCCCATGTGATTGTGGAGGGACATGAGTACCAAATCTTTAATGGCCGTGGGCAGGACCAATTGTTGCTTGTCTACTTTGCCACTATGATCTACTGTCTCTCTTTACAACAACTGATTGAGTAGCTTCAATCTGGGGCCTTCCTTAAACAATAAAGCAGTTCGCAAGTGAGTGGAACGTAACTTAGGCACATCTTTCCCCACACGCAAGGCATCAAGTGCTGGCTGAATCATAGGATCTTGGGATTGAGCCCACTGAATACTGTCATTGTCAAATTGAGGTAGTGCACTAATATCTAGAGCAGAGAAGTGGCAATAAGCAGCTGGTATGCAGGTGTCAGAAGGGCCCAAGCAATCTACTAAACAGTCCACTGTGTCCGCAGACATCTGTTCATCTCTATCAAACTTTTGGCACAGTGCTCGAATGTCCGGTTCAGACAGCCTGACCTAATCACTCTTGAAAGTGGGCCTTCGTGATAGGGTGTCAGCATCAATATGGTTCAGACCCGGTCTGTATTCGACAGCATAATCATAGGTTGATAATGCAGAAAGCCACCTGTGCCCAGTGGCTTCTAACTTAGCTGAAGTCTGTACATAGGTCAACGGGTTATTGTCAGTCTTCACCAATATCTTTGCCCCATAGAGGTATTCATGAAACTGGTCAACAATGGCCCATTTTAGCGCAAGGAATTCCAATGTATGTATAGGGTAGTTTCGTTCGGACAGGGTCAAGCTCCTACTGGCAAAAGCTACTGGTCTCAGGCCATCCTCATGGTCTTGATACAGCACTGCTCCTAGACCCTGTAGACTAGCATCCGTATGCAGCACATAGGGTTTGGTGGAGTCAGCATAGGCGAGGATGGGGGCGTGGGTGAGCTGGTATATGATCTCATGGAAGGCTACTTCACAGTCGGGCGTCCAGCAGGGCCCGAAGAGTTCACCTGGGCAGAAGTATACTTTTTCTGGTTCTTTAATGGCCCCTTTTTTGTATTTACAATTGGTAGGAGGGTAACCCTTGGTAAGGTTCAAGAGTGGGTGAATCATCTTGGAATAGTCTTTTATGAACCTGCGGTAGTAGCCACAGAACCCCAGGAAACATAGTTCTTTCAGATTATGGGGCTGAGGCCAAGTAGTCAGTGCTTCAACCTTACTGGGATTAGTCTCTGTCCCTTTTGTAGATACCATGTGCCCCACATACTTCATGGAGGTTTGGAAAAACTGGCACTTGTCAGTGGATAGCTTGAGGCTGAAGTCTTTCAGTCGGTCTAGGACTTTAAACAGTCAGTTCTCATGCTCCTCTAAGGTGCTCCCAAACATAATGACATTGTCCAAGTACACCAGGCATTCCAGAAAATTCATATCTCCCACTGCATGTTCCATCAGTTGCTGAAAGGTGGCCGGGGTGCCCAATATCCCCTGTAGCATCCTCAGAAACTCATAGAACCCCAATGGACAGATGAATGCTATTTTCTCACAGTCTTCCAGGGCCATTGGGATCTGGTAGTATCCGCTGCGAAGATCCAACACCGAGAACCATTTGCTCCCATTCAAGCAGTCCAGAGCATCTTGTATACGAGGCATAGTGTATTGGTCTGGGATGGTGCGCTGGTTCAGGGTTCGATAAGCAACACACATCCTCACAGACCCATTCTTCTTATGCACAACCACAATGGGAGAGGCATATGGGCTCCTGGATTCTTGTATCACGCCAGCAGCGAGCATTTCCTACAGGTGTCGTCTCACATCATCTATGTCTGCTGGGGCTAGGCGTCGGGACCCCTCTCGAAATGGCCGTTCATCGTGCAGGCATATGTGATGCTCTGCACCCTGGACACATCCCATATCCCATTTCTTCAATGAAAACACTTGTTCTCTCTGGGCAAGTCTCTTGCTAATTCTAGCCTTCCATTCAGCTGGCAACGGGGAGTCACCAAAGTCAAACAAGTCTGGGGTCCACTCTCTCCTTCTCACCAGGGTGCTTGTTGCTGGGCAATACTGCAGTGTCAGCGCAGTGTACCGTAGCTAGAATGCACCCTCTGTTCACCCGGGTCTCCCGATCTGACACATTGTGAATCTAGATCATCACTCATCATGCATAGGCATGGGCATGAGCAGGCAAGATGCTGGGCTTGACCAATAATCCTTCTGGCAATTTTCCATCGCCTGGCACATCCAACATCAGTATTTTGTTCTTGACATCTTTCCAGAGGCGGACCTCCCCTTGAATGGTACACTGGGCGTTAGGGGCCAGTACCACTGAATTGGGATCCTTCTTCTACACAATCCCCACCAGTTCATCCTGGTCTACTTCCTTGGGTTTCTGTTGCAAATCATAGGCCCTCTTGATCAGAGCCGGAATTCTTAGGGCCCTCCCAGTCCGTCGCCCTTGTTTCTTGTGACAGAGTTGCGCCAGTCTCCCAAACATATGTGCGTTTGTCCCATTTAACAGGGGGACCCCATCATACAGTCCGGTGGGGGGACATGCTAGGGCCAATGTCTCTACTCGCTCCTCTACACCAGTTACAGCTGCAGGAAAAGACAACCAGAGGCAGACATACCCTAGGTAGGGATAAGACTTGTCGCTCAGGCCCCTCACATGTAGGCCTTCCAGGGATTGCAAAGGCACATCAGGTAAGTGCTTGTCATACCAGTCCCGGAATACAATGGTCACTTGCAACCCACTGTCAAGCACAGCCTGAGTATGAATACCATTCACAGTCACCGTAGTCTCCATTGAAGGGCCCACTATTTTGGACCAGTCTGGAGAGGCAGTAGCAGAGGCCTGGACAGATGATTTAGCCACAAAGAAATTTGAATTAGGGTTTCTCGAACCCTCACTACGGTCATTTCAGGCACCCCTTGGCCACTGATTTGCTTTTCGGAGCTCCCCTTGGAGTCTGTTTACTGCTCTTTCTAAGTCCTTCTGAGACCGGCATTCTCTTTTCATATGGCCATCCTTTCCACAGTTGTGACAAGTGATAGACTCCTGGGTCATCCTGGGAGAGAACATCGTATATGGAACTGAAGCAGTAGTAAGAGATTGGGGTCTAGTATCTGCTTGCAGTGGTGAGAGTGGTGCAACGTGTCTTAACAGTTCCTTTAGAGTGGCAGTCAATCTTGTGATCTCAGCCTTGGAGCCACCCTTGGTAACGGATGCCTGAGGGTGCACCCCCCCCCCATGGCAGTCACATCCTGAAAGGGACCAGAATCTTGTTCCATGGGGATAGCCCTTGCAGAGGCACCTATCTTCAACTCTTGAACTTCTTTTAGTAGCTCATCTTTCCAATGCTGGGCCCAGGGCCGGAAGTCCTTTGCATTCTCAGAGTGCTCGTTAAGTGCCGACTTTTGCCCCTGAGCCTCACTTGCTGATCACTCTCGGTCACTTGCGTAGCAGCAGCAGATATGGGTGCAGTTGCCCCATGGGGTTGCCTTTGCTCAACCCCCTGAATTTCTTTCATTAGCTCGTCATGGGGGCGATTCCAGTCTGGTGGCAAGGCACAACTGAAGCAGTACCAATTTGAAACAGAGCGACTTAGGATCTGGTCCAACCTAGTTCGATCTAATTCATTTGATGGCAAACTACCCTTTCTGAGGCACTCTTGTAGCAGCTTTTCAAGCTGAGGTACATACACAGACAATGGCTCCCCTGGGTACTGCTGAGCGTTTCTTACTCTGCACCACAGATCCTCATCTGAATCCGGGCTCCCATACACATTCTCCAATGCATCAAGATAGTCCTGTGCAGTTGCTCCAGGTTATTGGCCCGCTTGGCATGGATGGTAGCTAGGGCGGGACCTCAGAGGCGCTCACTCAACCTCTTTAATTTCTCTGCTTCTGAGCATTGCCATTCAAGTACTAGAGGGGCAACATAGTTTATCCATGTCTCCCAGTCATCCTCCCCCTGTGGGGTGGGGAGGGTGGCCGAGAAGATTCCCAGCCTTCAGTAGGAGTCGTGACTAATGGCAGGTACAGATATAGGGGCCACCATTGGCATGGGCAGAGAAGGCGGGGCAGTAACAGGTGCTGGAGTGGGAGGGGTATTGGGGAAGGAACACCCCCAGGTGGCAGGAATAGTTTCTTAAAGTCCTCTACGGTTTTCCCTTCCTCCAGCAACAACTTAGCAAATTTCTCCTCAAAAATCTCAGATAATGGTGGGAGCTCATCCTCCCGGGGTCTTTACTGTCTTTTGTTGTCACTCTCCAGGCAGCTGGAACCACTTCTGGGGCAATAGTCTGTGGTACTTTAGAGCTGTCCACAAGGTCAATACACTCTACCAAGGCTATGAAAGTTTGGGCGATCAAATCAGCCTGTCGACCCACCACCACAGGGTTTTTTAAATATTCAGCTTTGGAGAGTGCTCCCTCTACAGTGTCTTTACTGGTACCCAGGGGAATATCCAGTATAAGTAGAGCATTTTGGGGGTCGAACTACTGCTCAGTATACCACCACACCAACTGGTGTACAGCCATTTCTACTGGGGTAGCCATTAATCTTTAACAATAATTCATCATTTTTGGCCACTAGAAGGCACAAAATCCCAGCGGTGAGCCTCCGAAATGTAACCCCTAGGTGGCACTATCCCAAGGGCTACTACCACGCCTGCTTGGCTAGTAGCAGGTTATGGGGCCTGAGTTCTGAAACGGGTGCCTCCACCCGGCGGTCAGGGTTGGTAGTGATCAAGCTAACCTGGGCACAGCCCTCTGGGACACTGTAACCCCCCCTTTCCTTACTAGTGGCCGGAACAATACACAATAATCACTTTCACAATACCCCTGATACACCACACAAGTGCCCACACTGTTTGCACTTACCACCAAGTCTTTCCTCTGCCCGCCCTGGGGACCCCTGTAAAACAAGGTTATATACAGCAAATAACAGCAGTACAGTACTCTTGCACAAACTGGAACCAGAGTCAGGGTAAGTGCAAAAAAAGAGTTAGATCTGATTTATTTAAGGGACTTGAACAAGGGAGGGGCGTAATCAGGTTAATTTGTTTAAAGTCTGTATCAATCAAACAGTTATGCATGCACTTCAGGGTCCATAAACAGTCACACACTCTGGGTACCCAGATGGAGAACGGTTGGCTAGCCAGGAACGTTGCAGCTGGTTGGGGCCTTGTGATGGAATAAAACAACATGCACAACACACTATTTGTAATCCGGAGCCGGAGGGCTCAGTTCATGAAAAGAAAACAAGACGACAATCAGATGACACACTTTTAGATTAGGCTGCTGTTGCAGGGAGCTACGCTGATGATTACTCACGATACACAAGACTGGACACAGACTGTACGAAAATCGAGACAGCAGGTGGTTAATCTGGAGTGCCAAGAGAAGCAAGTTCCACACGAATCGCTGAGGCATCGCTCCTGTTCAAACGTGGAGCAGGGGGCTGATCCCCAGGCAGGTCTCTCGTCGATAGCTTTCTCTGTGCAGTGGGTAGTCTCGCTGGGCCAGTGTGGAAAGGCCCCAGCCAAATGGAGACAAATTCGGATACAGTCCGTTTTGGTCTGGATACAGCTTCCAGCAAGCAGAACACAGTTCATACAGTGGGGAACCAAATCACGACCCACTAACAACTCACAGCACATTTACATGTAAGGAAATTCTATTGTACCAGGCAAACCGCTCTCCGGTCACGATCGCAGAGTCTCTGCACAAGTTGGGGATTCAAAAGCAGCTGGAAATCCTGATGGGCTGATCGCATTCAGAAAAATCTTCGGTAGTCTTCAGGTATGAGCCTGGTAAAAATCAGTGGCTTACTTCGTTCTCACAAACTCGGATTTAGTCCGAAATTATTCTCTTTTCTCCCTCTCGGGCAACAGGCAGACATGCAGGCCACAACTCAGGCCTTTCCACAGTTCTCCCATGCGAAACTACTCAGACGGCTGCTTGACTGTCTCAAGCTCTTGCTTCTTCAGCTCCCAACTTAGATCTGACTCAACTGCCAGCAAGCCTGGAAATTTCCCCAAGATCCAAAAGGTTCAGTTGGCTGATTCATCTGTCAGTCACAACAAAGGCTCCCCCTTCAGGTGCAAAAAGGCGCCAAAAGCCCCAAACTACAATTCCTACAGATTTTGACTCCAGACAGCTCCTGTAGTCCGGCTCCATTTTAGGTCCCACCAGTACTGATTGGTCCAATTTGGCAGTCCAGGACCAAGATAGTGGAGATAAACAAAACAGTCCTTGCTGCAAAGAAGGCAGGTTAGACAAACTACATTATCATTATCACTCTAAATGATTTTCAGCAAATAGTTACATCTTTTAAGAGAGCTGCCTCTCAGATTACTTATGACTGCAATCCAGGCAGCTCTTAAAGAGACAGTGCACAGAGGCTATACAGGCACTCTCTAGCAATCACATTTAAACTGCTAAAACGCAGGACACCAGCCTGGCAGTGAGCATTTAGGCAAGCTCAAGGAAGACTTTTCGGGAACCCCCATGTGTAGGGGGTTACATATGCATACCATGTGTGGCTAGTGGTAAGAGGCGCTGGGTCCTTTTATTTAAACGCAGCTACCCTTTTGCCACCTAGTAGGCCCAACCTTTAGTTTCTGAGTTGGTAGTTTGGTTTTATTTGGTTGTTTATTTTATTTCCTGCTTCATTTTCCTATCCTTTTGGGCTAGAGATATCTAGTCCTTTCTCTTTTACTTCTTTCCACTTTATTTCTCCTGACAAACAGAACTGAGGTGCATGAGGGAGCCAACAGTGGTTATTGGTTGGTGCATGAGGTGCAGACACACCATCAGTAGCAGATGTTTGCTCCCTTCCTGGCAAAAAAATTGCTCCCGTGTGATCCTAGTGCCTGCAGCCCTGGACTCTTCAATATGAACTAATGGTGCAGATAGTCTGGAAGACCAATAATTACAGTAAGTACATCATTTTTATTTCTGTGATAGACCAGTCACCTGTCTTGGGGGTGGGGCTGGGGAGGACACAGTGAGAAATCCTGCTTGTTGACCCAGTAGCATGGGTGTGTAGGGAGGTCTTGGATCAGCCTCAATCCAAACTTTCATTTAGAAGCAAGGAAACTCCATGGGGTACTTAAAGTGGATGTGAAGCATTAAGGAATTCCCAGTCCGTATTGCTTACCCTTTGTTCTCTTTGTGTATATGTCCCTTTCTTTTTTGTCTTTTGTTTCCCTGTCCTATAACATCAGCTCTGCACGTAGACCCCCCATAGGGTCACTATAGGTGTTTCAACCAGTGACATCATCAGATGCAATCAGTCATTGGCTTCTGATGCCCATTCAGCCTAATTTGCTGAACACTGAGTGCATTGGGGAGCTTCACTATTTTCATCAACCTAGCAACCCAGGCAAGCAGCACCAGCTAAACTGGAACACTTATTTAATGTTTATGCCATTTTTGCTCTCAACTGCCCCTCCCCCCCATACCCACCATAGCAATCTGTACTGCAGTCTGGGATAGCCCTCCCTGGATAGAAGATGGCTCACAAATGGTGCTTTCTTGTCTTCAGATACTGAACTAATACCCTTCCTGAATATCTGCTCGTCTTCCTCCTCCTCCTCCTCCTCTTACTTAAATACCAAGCTATGTTCTTTTTTAAACCGAGATGCCATTGTGTGATTGTTGAAGCTGCTTTTTGTCGGAGGATTCCAGATCTATGGAGCACTCTCTCTAATCAAATTAAATTATTCCTTGCCTAAAGAAAGGGACCATTGCAGAGCCACATCTGGCCTTGTGTCTACAACTAACTTGACCCCTCTTTCTTACACAAAGTGTCTGCGGGAATATGGAGGGAGCAACAGTAGCTTCTATTCTACTATTTCAACATATGTCACCAAACCCTTGGTCATCCTATCCCCAAGCGAGTTTCAACAGAAACCTACAGGAAACCATGGAACCCTCCCATGCTGAATTCCATTCAATGTTAAACAGCAGGTTCCTAAATCCTATACACTCTGGGATGTCTTGGTGAATAGTAACTTTTTAATCATTGTGCTTATTTGCAGCTGTCAGTTATCATCTGGTATCCTGTGACCTGTATGGTAGTTTTCCCCTTTTCCAAGGGTGCCATTTCTTGTTTTTAACAACCCCTACCCTTTGGGGCACTTTTTCCATATCCCGGGTACTAGTTACTTTGCAGTCCTCAGCAAGTACCACTCTCTGGTTGTACATGGAACAGGTCTGAATATAAGTAGCTACCTGTAAGTACATTCCAGGCCAATGATAGTACAGGGTTAAATGAGCTAATACCCCATCGTGGTTCAGATTCCCATAAGAACTGAAGTGAGCAACCTCCATCACTTTCTGTCTGTAGGCCTCAGGCACCATTACGTGGGCATCTACCTTTTTAGTACGAGGGTTGTGTCTCGTGGTACAAGACACCCTTTTTCAGTTCATACCACCAATGTTGTCTTGCCTCTACACCACCATTAATCTGGATACCCTCCTTGATTTTTACATACTGCATCAATCTAGTAGGATTCACATCTTTAGCCTATAATACACCCCAGTCAGTATCAACAAGATGGTTAGACTGTACCAGTGATAAAGAATATGAGAAAGTCCCTTCAGCTATACAGACTTCTTCCAACTTGCTTGAAGTCTTCAACCCCAATATATTATTATCAGTCACAGTCTTATCTGGGGTCTCATTCTCCAAATCCATGTTAACATCTTCATCCTTCAACCAGTAACATCCAAGAAATATGGGTAACAATGGCATTTCCTCAATCATGGGTTCCTCATTGAAACTTTCCTGGTGGGACCTCTCGAGCACCTGGCAGTGATATTCTGCCTCTCTGCACCGTCGGTCTGTCTCCAGCCATCTCCCAGTCATACACCGGATCATCCATATCAAGGCTTCTACCATGGGGTGTTGATCCATCCATGGTTCCTCGTCTATGTCTGCACATCCAGCAGGCACCGTCCTCATCTCGTCATTCTCCACAGCCATACACCTCTGCTTGTTATCCAGATACTTGGTCAGGTATCCTGTACTGGTTCCCCCCATAACCCTGGACAAACAGCAAATCCCATGGTTGACACCATATGTGAACGGGTATGGGTGGAGGATAACACAGCAGACTAAGAATTAGGTGCATAAAAAATGCAGTCATGCGTTTATCATTTTCTTTTACTCAGAAAATTGAAAAATAAATAGGATAGAAAAAGAACGCTGTTGCAACAGTCTTAAGCAGGACGGGAAAGAAGATAGGAAAATGTCCCTAAGTGCTTTACAAGTTCTTTGGCAGAGTGCAGCTCTACCACAGGCGATTGCCAAATAGCGATGGCCGTTAAAGTGAGTGTACATTGCCGAAAAGCCAAAACGGTGATGTACACTCTCAGCGAAGACATGCGGGCGAAACATGTTTTTTATGCAGGTGGTTCTCCACACCCCCTTACTAAAGATTCTCAACTCCAGGGGGGTGTATGTCAGGAGGGGAGAAACTTGTAAAAGAAAAATACTCCGTCCATAAACACAAAATACTGTGTGCCTTCCCAGCCCCAAACCCTGCACCCTCTCCACTGTAGCCAGCCACCCTCACCACCATACAGCCAGCTTGCCAGCCTCTTGCTGCACTACCTCCCACATACCTTCCACCTTGTTCTGTTCCCCCTCCTGTTCTTCCGGTTGCCTTGTTGTTTGCCCCTCACTAACCTTTCAGTGTAGCTCACTTGACAAGCGCTGAAATTGAGTCACTAATATTCGATAGTCTGTGGTCTCTGCGGCCCTCATGCCGACTCTGGTGTTGGGGTCCTGTGGTGGATAGCAGTTCCAGGGGGCCTGGTGTGGCAGTCTCGACCTCGGGAGCCAGGATAGCTGCCATTTTTGGTGCTGCCTTGGCTTTCATGGTTGGGACTGGGACCTCCTCTTCTGCAGTCTCCATTGGGGGACCAGCGGGATTGGGGGACTCCTTAGCAGTGGGTTCAAGGAAGAGAGCAGCCTCGGAGTCTGAGGGGTTGAGAGGTCAGGGTGAAGTGTGGAAGCCTTCCTCCACAACCCTGCAGGGGGTGGGGAGAAGCTGCAGTGCTGAACCCCGCTTCTTCTCCTCTGAGACTTCAGGGGTGCCCTTAGTGGGCAGCACTGAGGGTTGCCCTTCTGGATCCATGCAACCTCAGTCACACCACAGGGGAGATTCTCCCTCAGGGCTTGGCCAGGATTTGTTTTCGCATTTGCAGTATCCACTGACTGGATCAACCCCCATATACCTCCATGTGGGAGGATCTACTGTGGGGTCTCAGAGCCCTGGCAGAGGCTGGGCACTTTTGGTGAGGTGCCCTTCCCCAATCCCTGTGCAGACACCTCCCCCTCTTCCAGGCCATGTGGGCCTTATGGGACCCTTAACCTGGGAAACATTCAGGGCCACTGCGGCGGCCTTCCCCAGGTATGTTAGAGCCATGGACGAGCAGGTTTTTTGCCTGTCTCCCCCTGCTGCAGGAGTTCTCCGAACAACTGAGCTTCTCTACTTCCTCGGCTTCCTCACCTGAGGAACAGGAACATTCTGTCCACCTTTTCTCCGACACTGATTTCACCAAGTATCAGCAATTCCTCTCGAGGTTAGTTCAGGAGCTCCAAATTTCCCATGTGGTAAGACGCAATACTGAGCAGGAGATGCGCTCTTTTTTGAGCTAGTTTAGTGCTAACCACCTAGTGGTGCCTTTCTAGCCTGTTCACTTCCAGGAAGTGTCAGTCTGCACCTGGCAGTCACCAGTTGCCTCATCCCCAGCCCCAGCAAACTGCAGGAGGAGGTATTGTGCTCTGCAGGAGTCTCTTGATTCTCTGACTCACCCGTCCTCGGGGCTGATGGCTTTAGATACTCTTTCCAGGCTTCAACACCTAGCACACGACCAACCACCAGATCCAGATTCTGCCGAGTTCAACTGGTGAGGAAGAAGAGTTTTCTCCTCAATTTGTGTGTTACTGTACATCAGCTCACATCAGGCTCACCACACTGCCTACAATAGGCACCTGTGGTCGATGCTGGTGCAGGTTTTCACATCCTTGCCTGATTCTGAGGAATCTAGGTAAGCCATTGCCATCTCTGCACAGGGTCTGGAGCTTGCAAGGCACCAAGCAAGGGCATTGTATGACGACAGTGAGGTGGCTTCCAGACTGGCAGGGACAGCGATCTGCATCAGACGGATGGCATGGCTTCACCTGTCTAGATTGTCACCTGTTGCCTGGCATAGGGTGATTTCCTTCGCTTTCTGGGGGATCCGTCTTTTCTCCCGCAAGGCAAGGAGGAATCTTCAGGGGTGTCTTCCGTCCCCCCAGCCACAGGGAACACCTTCTCGGCCTGACCAGCTTTAGGCCATATTGACCTATTATGGCAGTAGGGTCTCCCCCTCCTGTGTCTCCCCCATAGGAGGCTGTGTTCCCTCAGGGCAGTGCCAGGTCCCCTCCGGGGGGGCTTGGTACTCACCCAGCAGTAATGAATGGTGAAGACTGATAAGGGGAAGATATGAAAATTACGTACCTACTGTAACTCTTGATCTTGTCTTGTATCTTCACCATTCATTACTGATTCCCACCCACCTTCCCCTCTTGGGCCTTAACTCCTGGGCGCCACCTCCACCCTGCTCGCCCTCCCCCTTTTTGAGGCCAGTTGGGGGCAGAGTCCCCCTGGTATCTCAGGGCCCTCAGTTTCCTTCTCTAAAGTCACAGAGTACCCATGCTAGGAGGGTGATGAGTAGGATCTTCACCCTGGCCTCGGAGGGAGCTCCCTGGGATTCTCAAATGAGGCGCACTGTGGGGTCCATTCCAAAACTTGCCATGGATCTTGATCCATTTTCATCTTCATAGAGTGGGGACTTTTTTAGTGCATCTCGTGGGAGGACCCATAGGGACCCCCCCCTTCTTTCTCGCTCCCCCCCACACACACTTTAGGGGTCATTTCGGGCAGAGTCCTCTACTGTTAAGGTTTTTTCCCCCCTTGGCTAGGCCATCAGGTGGTAAGTGGTAGAGGGCCACATTCCAGGGTGAGGGGGAGATAACTCCACCATGCTTTTTATTTTCCAACACCATTTTAAATTCTCTTGTTATGCACCCCCGTCCAGTGGTCCCTGAAGTTGATGGGATCCATGCTCCTGTGTCTTCATACCCCTCAGGTTTTTGAGGCTAGAAATTTCATTTTATTTTTTATACTTGTAAATCTGATGAGCAAATCTGCCCTTTTTCACAGATGACAAGTTACAACAATACAAAAAAGAACATTAAAGACAATATAATAACACATACAGTACAAAATGTCAAATACATATAATTTAACAATTACCTCCTAGCATCTGGTCAACAAATACATTCAAATTTATTAATAAGCCATTGTTTAAGACGAAATGTATAACAAGAGACAATTTTACACTTAACTGGGTCAATAGGAACCAAATTTAAAAATGAAGGTACTTGGTACAAAAGTGACCTCTGAGCAATAGATTTTTTAACAGACAGTAAATAGAATACAAATTTACTCTGAGACCTGGTACTGCAAAAATGAAGGAGCCTAGGCAAGAGATCAGAATCTGACACTGATAAGAGCCCATTTACAATTTTACATAAAAAAAACCTCTCATTTTGTAAGAAATTCTATCCAACAAAGATAGACAGAAAAATTGTATAAATGACAATGATGAGTATAAGGAACACTTAGCATAAACCTCAATATTGAATTATAGGTAACCCTCAAATTATTAAAAACTGTAACCCTGGTTGAAGAATAAACCAATAAACCATAATCAAAAACACTTAAAAGAAAACTATGAGCCAAGAGCCTATGGGAATCTACTGTTAAAAAGGCTTTAGCATAACAAAACTGTGTCATGATGATAACCATGTCTGTAACCACCTTATGCTTGAACAACCTATGTAATCAATAGTTTTTCTGCACTGTATTTTATCTTGTATTGTTATCCCGGGTTGCCCCTGAAAAAGGGACCTTCAGGGCTCAGTGGGCCTACCTGGTCACCAAAATTTAATAAATAAATAAGCATGATATAAAAGACCTAATCTTTGATGGATAACCTTTTTTAGATGTTTAATATTTGAGTCGAAAGTTAATCCACTATCTAAAACTATTCCCCAAAATTTAAAATGTTCAACCAACTCAATGGTAACCCCATCCCTATCCTTAATAGGAGAAAAATCATAATCAATTCTACCAGGTCTACAAGAAAAAAATCATAAATTTAGTTTTTTTTCTAATTCAAAACCATATGGTTTGAAATCTACCAATCTTGAAAATAATTAAAATCAGTTTGAACATCATTTACTATAGCACCTTAAATTAATTCCTTCTCTATAAATAACCGCATCATCTGTGTATAAGATCATGAATGTTTTTGAACAAACACTTGAAGTAGTATTGTTATCCCGGGTCGCCCCTGAAAAAGGGGCCTTCGGGGCTCAGTGGGCCTACCCGGTCACCAAAATTTAATAAATAAATAAATAAAATTAACAAATAAATTAAGAATAAGGGGGCCCATGATAGAACCCTGGGGCATCCCACTCAGCATCACAATTGTTTTTGAAAAACTATCACAAATCAAGGTCCTAAAAACCCTATTTGTAAGGTAATCAGAAAACCATCTGATTACTTCAGACGAAAAATGCAAATTAGTACTAAAAGCACTAAAGTATGATCTACTAGGTCGAAGGCCTTGATGAGGTCCACTAATAAAGCTCCAACAGAGTGCCCTTTATCAAGGGCACACTGTATGTGGCTGGTGAACCTCACCAAGGCCGTCTCAGTATTATGATTTGATTTAAACCTATGTTGACAATCAGTCAACATTTAATATTTAGTGAGATATTCTAAAGTTTGATCAAAAACTATCCTTTCCAAAATTTTTGATAGAGGATTCAACAAAGAAATAGGTCGATAATTGGATACAATCTGAGGGTTGCCATTTTTCAAGATTGGTTTAATAGTGGATAACTTCCAATTTTGAGGGAAAACACAATTTTTTAATGAACTAGAAAAAAAAGAAATACCTAACCTAGTAATTCTATAATCAGTTCCATCATGTCCCACACTTGGTCGGTGGACAGTTTTAAGAATATATTCCTTTACTAACTCTGGTGTAACAGGCACAAATTTAAATTCATCATGGCAATATTTCAAATTAGTTTGTAATCAGCTTTGATCATGACCCAATATTCTATAACTACCAAGGTCGCCAAAATATTGATTAAACAATTCTGCTACTGAATTAGAATCACTAACAGGATGGCCATTA
Organism: Neoceratodus forsteri; assembly: GCA_016271365.2. NCBI lineage: Eukaryota > Metazoa > Chordata > Ceratodontiformes > Ceratodontidae > Neoceratodus > Neoceratodus forsteri. Next base: position 150,845,561 of record JADMNL010000030.1, read on the forward strand.
TGTTGTAAAGTAATAGCGGTCATCTTTCTTTGTCTACCAATCAATTTATTCAAGGTACACTAGATTTTAATAAATAAGCCAGTGGTCTTTCAGCTTAGTAAGGCGGAGAACGCCCCCCCCCCTTCATCCCCCACATATATACTATATCTTTCCTTCTCTTTCTCTCTTTTCTGTGCTGCTGCCCAGGAGCTTGGGCCATAAGGCCAGTTAGAAAAGTCCATTCCATCTGTCCTCTGGTCGGCTTATTCCTTTTTCAGTTTATATCCATTCCTTTTCCTACCCCTCGGCTCCCATGCATCATCTTTAGTTTTTCTCTGTCCCCCTTTTTTCTTTCCTCTCAGGCAGGACAGAACTGGGGTGGAGGAGGAGGAGCCTATGGCACCTAACAGCCAACCCTCATGCGCCACACAATGCGTCGGCCTTGAGGGTGGCATCATTGGCACCGACTCCCCCCCCCCCCAAAAAAAAAGCTTCAGTGCAGGTGCGCTCCTCCAGCTTACAACCAGCAGTAGTGAATGGCAAAGGTACAAGAGACGATCAAAGAATTACGGTAGGTACGTAATTTTCATTTCCTGATGTTTGGGATGTATGCGATAAGAGTAGATCAAGGATTTGAAGTAAAACAAGGTTTAGTATAACTGCATTACTCCCACACATTTCAGTTCTACTAAGAAAGTAAGCAGATGAAACAACCAACAACTTCAGTGAGTTTTAGAGAACGTAAAGCAGTCATAAAATATGGGTTTTCAACTAGAAATAATATGATGTAAAAAGGGTTGACAGGGTGTCCCTTTAACTCTCACATGCATGGTATGTGTGTGTATATATATATGCTTAAAGTTGGACCAGCATAACATTCTGTGGTGATTTGCATATGCAGCCCATGATGCTTTGCATTGTGGGGGCATGTGTGATTTTGTATTTTCTTGAAATTTGGCTTCCCAGCCAAATGCTCTTTGGGGTAACCCTTGCCTCAGTGTTTATGCACAGAGGTTCTTTGTCTTTTAAATAGTTTTTTATTTTAATGGGTTCACCACAATATATCCCAGGCACACTGCCTTAGGGGTAGCTGGTCCATTCCACTGGGGTGTCAAACAGACGAGGCATACTGATGAGTCCTGGTAGGACGAAACACGTGTTCATGTTTCTGTTAGCACCCTTTGCAAACTGTGTGAGAGGCCTTTTGGCACCATGCAATTCTGCTTAAAGTTGGACCAGCATAACATTCTGTGGTGATTTGCATATGCAGCCCATGATGCTTTGCATTGTGGGGGGCATGTGTGATTTTGTATTTTCTTTAATATATATATATATATATATATAACCCCTGCAAATGGGGGTTCCCAAAAGACTTCCAGGAGCTTGCTTGAATGCTCTGGGCCTGAATGGTGTTTGGCGTTTAAGCTATTTATCTGTGAGTGTTTTTAGAGCCTCTGGTACTGTCTCTTTAAGAGCTGTCTGCTTGCAGACATAATTAGTTTGTATGGGGGACTGTGTGTTTCTCTGCTTGAGTCCCACTCGAGCTGCTGCCAATTCACCGCTTTTGCAGTCACTAGGAGTGCAAAGGAACCTATCTGAAAGATGTAACTGTTTGCCAGAAATCATTTAGAGTAATAATGAAAATACAGTTTGTCTAACCTGCTTTTCTTTGCAATCAGAACTGTGTTTGCCTAGTTCCCCATTCTAGTTTTGAACTGCTGAACTGGACCAATCAGTGTGGGTTAAGGTAGCTCTAAAATGGTGCCTGTGGACGAATCAGAACTTGGACTCGTAATCTGAGCCAGCCACAAGAGGATTATATGGGCAGTGACTCTGGGAAATGTTGTTTGGACTTCGGCGCCTTTTTGCACCAACACGGGGAGGCTATTGTGAGTGACAGCCAATCCAGCCAAGAACTGGGAGGAACTCAAAGGAAGTGCCCGGTTTTGTCTACTGGAGTCTCAGTTTAACTCTAGCAGTGAAGAGGGAAGGAGCCCTGTGCTCCTTCGGTGCACAGTTTTAGTCGGGAAATGCGTGTAAGGCCCCAAGTTTCGGTCTGCAGCTTGTGCAAATGCTTGTTTGGACTGAATCTGATCTGTGAAGAGGATCACGGAGATCTGAAAAGTGGAAACCAGGCTCACTCTGTAGAAGACTGGAGAAACTGCTGAATTGCGCTCGGTCTGTCAGGAACTGAATCTGCTGTGTGTTCTCCCGGGTACTGTGCAGTAATTGCAATCGGGATAGAGAAGCAGCCTGCCTGGTATAGTACTTTCTTTTCCATATAAATGTGTGTAGTGCTAGTGGGACTAAGCCAAATCCCCTGTACAGTGAATTGAGTGCATGAAGCTGCAAGTAAACCCCAGCTTAATCCAGACTACATCCATTTGCTCTGAACTGCCTTGGGGTCCAGTCACAAGGACCTTGTCCACATGGTCTGCTCCTCCTGGCAATCCAGGACAATCTGCCTTCCATTCAGTTTCAGCATTGAATTTGTGAGTACAAATCAGGGTAGCTCCCTGCCATCATCTAATTGCAAGTGTTCCATCTGATTACTTTTCCTTTCTTTCTCCACGAACTGAGCCTACCGGCTCTGGATTACAATTTGGGTATTGTGCATGCATTTTCCATCTTCAGGGCCCCAACCAGCTGCAACAAATAGGCTAGCCTCTTATTGCCTGGGTACCCAATAAGAGTGACATTAGGGGCATTTGGGATTCTGAAATATGTGCACAGTACTGTGATTATTAATGTGTTTAAACTAATTAACCTGATTTCCCCCTGTCCTTGTTATATCCCCCTAAATAAATCAGATGTTTGTTTCAGCAAAGTTACACTGCCTGAGGTATTTGTCTATGTTAAAGTATTGTACTGTGGTTTTTGCACTGTATCATCTTATTTTACAGGGAGTCCCAGGAGTCACACTGCCCGAACCAGTCCTGGGGATAAGTGTACACTGTGAAGGTAATTCTGATATATTGTGTGGGCCACTAGTGGGAAGAAAAGGGGGTCGCAGTGTCCCAGAGAGCTGTGACCAAGTTAGTTTAACTATTGCAAACCCTGACCTCTGGGTGGAGGCACCCGCCATCGGATCCAGGCCCCTCAACCTGTTAGTGGCAAATCAGGCAGGGGTAGTAGCCCTTGGGATAGCGCCATCTAGGGGTTACATCTACTCTCTTTTTATCACCACACCTGACGGGCCCTCTCTCTGCTGACAGCCCCCATCACTGTCACCTGCTTTCTCTGGCACTTACCTCTGGCCTTGGCTCAATTCCCACAGCTTTCCCCCAGTGGTGGGCCAGAGAGGTTGTCCCAGTTCCCCTCCAGGAGCCACACTAGTTCCAAGTCAACACTGTGCCCAGTAGGTGGTATGGGATCTGTGGAGGTCTGTCCCCTTCATTCAGCAGCAGCCTGCAAACTTTTTTTAATCCTTTGTCTGTTCACCTTGAATGCTTCGTGGTACTGGGGGCATGACGCTGCATGCAGGGCATGCTGACATCTTCTGCAGGGAGCATTCCCCACCCCTTAGCTGCTCCACTCGCACTGCCACTTATGGTCACCTAGGTGGCAGTGTTGCAGTGAAGCTTGCTGCCCACCTACCCCAGAGGAGGACAGCATCCACTGGGATTCTTGATCCTTCCCCCAGTCGGCCCCTGATGCCCCGGTCTCACTTCCCAACCTGGGTTCCTGGCATCGCAAGCAGTAGTGCTGCCACTGCGTCGATGGGACCAGCCAAATGTATTTATTAACTTCATACTGAAGCAGTGATGCACAGAATGCATCCCAGAAGCCACAACTGGCTGCATGCCCATGGCCCTAGCCTGCATAATAGCTTGATCAATTAACTAATTTATCAATGTGCTAATCACGCAGCAGCCAACTGGATTTCCATCTACAGTTTTATAATTGTGAGTATACAATCGCTATCCATTCTGCAGTTCAGTAATGTTGGAAGGGGAGGACTGTGTGCTGATGAGCTATTTGCCTCCTGTTGGCCAGCAGTTAAATTTACAAACCAGCGTAGGTTAGCTGTAGCCAGAGTTTTCACATAAGTGTGTTTTATTGGGCTGTGGAATTACAACTTTCCAGAGGTCCAAATCTAGAAATATTGCCAATTCCAATTTTTTGGGGAGTAAAAATTATCCCAAGTTTTACATTTAATTTGTTTGTTTTATTTTTTCCCTGTCTATGCCTTTTCCCCTGTCCATCCTCCCACTGGCCATCAGAGTTACCACGGCTCCACTCCTCTGGCTGGAAGGCTGGTAAGCAGCTGTCTGTACAGTTAATGCCAGTGCAGGTTTTTGGTTGACTAGCAGTGGGGCTGCTTGAATGCTAGGTGGCCCAAACCATCCCCCATGAGAACTGGGTGACTCACCTGCTTGATGTGCTGGGAACCCAGCCAGCCTGAAAAACCCAGTCTCCCAGGTAACAGCACGATGTCTGCATTTTACATATGGAGGTAAAAATAATTCCTCCAGGGAAATGATGTGCTTTTTTATTTTTGGGTTGTTAAATACTTCCAAATTCATGTGACCTGAAGCCCTGGACGTAACACTGTGGCTCATTGTAGTATGGAGAACAGTCCATGCTGTATCTCACTTGCAGTCTAGTTGTTAAAGCACAGGCTTGTGATGAAGCCATCGGTTCAGATCCCACCAGAGTCACTTCAGCACATGTGACCTTGACCATATTCATTTACCCTCCCAGGGCCTTAGTCCTTACAGCTGTAGAACTAGCAAAGAAAAACTAGACCCCAATGAGAAATGGCATGCCACATCTCAGCTGAGCTCTCGTTCGTAAATAAATTGTAAAAATAATACATTTTTCCAAATGACTACTGCGGCTTAAATCAAGTCAGTGATGATGGCTTTCATGGGTCCAGAACTGAAAGGGAAGAATTCCTTGTTAAATAAGCTAATGAAAGATGAAAGTGATTTAGCGGTACAGTAGTACGCATTATGAGAAAAAAAAATTCGATCTGAAGAAGTATCAAAGAAAGATTTTTCTGCTTTGTGAAGGCATTCAGGACACATTATGGTTATTGGACTTCAAGTTCCTTTCATCTTTCAGAAGAGGATATTCCATCAATCTTGAGTACTCCAAGAAAGGAATTTATTATTGTTTTTCCCAGCTCAGTTCATTTTTTACAGGACTCCAAGTTGGGCCAAAGTAACTACTGTTGTCTTTCTACTGTGCATCAGATCTGCTAGAATGATCATAGCTATTTGAAGCTAGTGAAGCATGGTCTTAGTGTGTGTTTTTTCCCCTATGCCCTTTCACATTAGGTCATGTTAGACAATAGGCCCCGGGTTTGTTAAGGTTTATAGGCAGATTGGATGGACTAGTGGTCTTTTTCTGCCATTATTGTCTTATGTTTCTTTTTTCCTTTTTTACTTTCTATTTTTGTCCCCCATTTTCGTTGCCAGCTGCTGGGACCTCCTTCCACCTACCCAGACCCTTATACCCACCACAGGAGTCCTTCAGTGGTCCTACCCACCACCAGCCTTTGCTCGACAACCTTCCCTGGATATCCTAACTGCAGTCCATGGCTTATCCCCATGGGCAGGAACCCTTGGATCCCCCAAGCCAGGAAGAGATACTGCACTCGATGGTCAGGACCCATGAGGAGGAGCTGGTGAGGCGTGGTAGGAGTCAAAGTGACTCTGCTGTGGTGTGGGGGGGGGGGTGGAGTGGCTTCATCTGCCTGGTGCTGCTGGGGATATTTTATCCCCTTGTCATGCCCTCCCCTTATCCCACCCCAGGGCGTGGTCCTGAGAGGTGACCCGACATTCACCTATTAGAGCCGTCAGAAGGATGGGTAATCCTCTCCCTATCTTCTGAACTCCCTTGCTGGCCCTACTCTGGGTAGGTGACGGCTCTACATCACTTGTCAGGTGAGTGGATGCATGCCATGAGGTCACCTTAGAGGGACCACTTATTTCTTCCCACACGAACCCCCCCTGGGTCACCAGGGGGCAGTCATGCAACGGAAGGAGGTGCTCCCTCTCCCCAAGGCAGGAGGTGTCCAAATGATGCCCGACCCTGCTTCGCCGGTCTGCACTAGACGTCCCAGGCTTGGGTTGTGAACCCGAGCCATCTAGATGGCGAGCAGTAACTCTACCATTGCACTAGCTGGCCGGCCTTGTCTTATATTTCTGTGTTGCATTAAACACTCTTGTTAGATGGGGAGCCATCAGTCTCAGACTTCTTGCTATTGCTGAGTAAAACCTTATTGATGATATTAAAGATAATGGAGTGTTGTGTATCCAAAAAAGATTGCACACTCATTCCCCCTAAAGTGACTTAAAAGAAGTACATGCTTCACACCTCAAGCAGTAAATGAGGGTGCAGCCATGGTGAATCTGTTTATCGGGATGCAGGACTTGGAGAAAACAGCAAAATGAGGAAAACCAAATGATAAAATATGGAATTGGGACCAACAGGCAAAGATACAGATATCTGGCCTTAAAGTCACTGAATTGACTGATTTTGGGGGGGTCCTTCTTCACTTAAACCAAAGTAATTTACTTTCTTTAGATGCCCTGCTTGCAACCCTGTTTTTTCTGTACTCTGTTTAATTGAAGAGTTTGATAGTACATGGTGTTTGAAACCATCATCTCTGGTTTACATACATAGTACAGGAAAAACCTGTTATTATACTGACAGACTGGCAGCTTGCAAGCTCATTGTAAAAAACAGTAGCAGGATACACTTCTTGTATATCTCAACATCCTCTGCAGCAGTGGGTTATATAGTTGTTTGCGTACTGCTGATGTAGCTGTTGTATCCTGGAACCTTTTTTGTTTTTGTTTTGAGGAGAAAGACAAAGATGGCCAGCCAGATGGTGATCTGAATTTGACCTCAGATTTGGGAGCCAGTGTCTCAGGGTGGTGGAGCTTGAGGGCGGCACATCATCACCAGAAACATGATCAAACTTTGGGGGAAGGGTCTACCTGTTGAGCATCCCTGGCACCAGCCAACAAGCAGCTGTGACATCCTACCAAAGATAGTGGCCTTGGCATATTGGAGATAGTGCAGGCAGACCAGACTGATCAAGTTGGAGGGGAGGGAGGGGGTTATAAAGACAACACACTGGCCTTACATGAAGGCTGTTAGCAATGGTGAGCCCTGGACCAACTATGGCCTTGACATGGTGCTGGATCTCCTGACTGGGCCAGTCACTTGGGAGGTCTCAGCAGCACTGTCAGAAGGATGTGGGACAAATGAACCTCGGTAGACTAAGAATCAGGGGTTATCCTTGTTAGAAAGACACCGACTAGGCCCCCTGATGGCTCACGTGCCATCTGGGTGCCTCCAGGGCTCAAGTGCTTCCATGCCATGACCCAGGTTCAGGAGCAAATGGAACCAGTTGTGGCTCGGCCTAATAAGTGGTGCCTCCTGCAGCACAAGCCAGATTAGGGAGGGAGATTCTGGCACACTCCAGGGCAGCAACCCCTTGCAGTGGACCGAGAAGTCGACTCCTTGCAAGGGGTTACTCATGCGTAGGTTGTGCTGTAGTGTGCAAGATCGACCAAGTCTATGGCCGATGTTAGGGTTGGGATGAAAATCAAGGGTAAAGCCTGCTTGCTCTCAGAATGATGACCACCAGCATACTGAAATTTCACACCATGCGCCTTTTGCCTGAACGGATCCTTGGTGTCGTGGGGAGGATGTGCTGCTCCTGTAGTGGATCCTGGCGGTGACGATGTTTTGCACATAGCACTGTGAGTGATCATGTGCAATGATGTATTCCGCAAAAGGAAAGTTTACCACGCTCATGCATGTAGGTGGAGGGAGGAAAACCAGGGAACAGGATCATTGCAGACGGATGATGCTCCACCTGCCCCCACATCCAATCCAGGCTCCTGCCTTTCACTCCTAGAAGAAGAATGGTCACTGCAGCACCTCTGATATGGGTGGCTGGATAAGAGGGTTTTATTCTGCTGTCCCACTGAAAGGCAGAACCCTTCCATGTGGGGATCAAAACTGGGAGTTGGAAAGAGGGACACAGTTAGGGGTGATGGGGCCAAGTGGTTGCCTGGGACCAAAGGTGGGCACACCTAGGATGCAAACATTACAGATAAAAAGGAAAAGCAAGATACAGTATCATGTTGCAGCAAATCTTTCAAGAACCAAAACCTGATTGGTTTTGTGCTGCAGTGTTTGGGGTGTATTTTTTTTTTATACAATGGATACTTTACCCTCAAATTCTTAAAACTACCCAGACGCTGATCCATCAGCAGGAGTACCATTATCCTGTCCTGTTCCTAACACTTCAAGTTTGCCAGAAAATACTGATGTAAGTTAAAATAAAACAAGGATATACAATATGTTGGTGTCACATAACTCAATTGTTTTGCAGGATTTTCCTTACTGGCCAATTTTCTGGTGTCCTGTATGTGTTTTAGGGTTTTGTTTGATCGTTATTTCAGCAGCAAGGCCTCCGAAGGTGAAGGTTTTCACCTTGCTTAGTAAACACAGACTTTTGCAGCTTCAGCATGTGCATTGCTCTGTGCTACTGCTTAACCAGCTGTACTTGACATTCGTCTGTGTGAGCAGTTTCATTAGGTTGGATACCAGTTCACCCCTGTGGCACTCTGCCCCTTTCAATCTCTTAAGCCTCTTTTCCAGATGACTCCTGCTAAATAAAGATCTTCTTGTTTCATTTTCCTGTTGTAACACCGCTGATCTCCTTCTGCCTGGTTCTTCCATGTGGCTTCCATAAAATCACTTCTTGTAGAATCCAGCTCTTGGGAATATCGAGAACATGGCAGAGCATCTTGAAGCCTTCTCAAAAAAGGGCCTTGCTTGTGTTTGTTGACAGCTGTATTTGTTCAAATTGCTTAGCAGAGACCCAGGCCTCCTTCAGTACTCTGGAGGCCATCCTGGGCCGAACTCTCTACAGGGCTCTGGACTCTGATCAGACACTCATGAGGATCCTACCTCTGCTCAGTCACCTTCCTTTCAAAAACATCACGACAACACATGTTTGCATTATAGTGATTGTGAATACTGGAAGGATGAGCAAACCTGCATGAAAGTCACCAGATTTCAAATAGAATCACTGCTTTTGAACAGGGAAACAAAGTCACCAATTTTTAAGCGAAAAACAACAATTTTGTGTGAACATTGGTATTTTTGCATGTTTTGTTCATGAAAAATGGTGATTTTTTTTTGCAATGTATTTTTATTTTTATTTATTTGAAAACTGGTAACTGGGAGAGGCACACTGAGCCAGGTGTGACCCGGGGTAGGGGAACAGTGGAAGAACAGCAGCACAGTACATTGCAGCAAAACATCTGAACAACATTTGTTAAAAAAAAAAAAAAAAAAAAATAGAATAAATACAGAAAGTTATATGTACAGAGAATAAAGTACAGTTCAGTAAGAATGCCCACCAAGTGCAAATTCAAAAGTGCAGCACTGCCTGATGAATAAGAACAAGATTGACAACTGGCAATTGATCTGAGGGGCGAGATGTTGCCCAGCCTCGTAATGGAGGGAGAAAACTCTAGTGGTGTGGAAGTTAAACCAAGGCAGGAGCGGGGACCCATCTGGCTGCTTACCAGGATGGTTAAAGTTCCACTGTGGAGGTATCAGGAGGAAGGGTAACAGGAAGAGGTGGGGAAGGGTTGAAGTTTAAGTTGATGCATGAGGGAGTCAGGCGATGGGGATGGCGGAGGGAGGAGGGGAGTTTGTTCTAGAGTGAAGGAAGTCCATAGGAGAAGGCAGATTGCCCAGCAGAGGAGTGGGGGCTAGGAGTGACAGAAGTGCAGTGGTCCCTGGAATGGAGGAAACGGGAAGCGGGGGGAGTTGAGAGAGGAGTGGTAAGAGGGAAGGGAACCAAACCAGTATTTGGATATTGAAGAAGTTACAGTGACCCTGGTGACGAGAGAGCAGAGGGAGGATGTATAGGAATGAATACAGGGAACAATGGTGGCTATGGGGGCGGGGTGGAGTTTGTAACAAAATGGCAGAAGGACTTGCAGAGCATGTGCGGTCTAGCAAGGGAAGTGGAAGGGGTGGTGCCATAGATCACATCTGTGTAGTCAAAGATAGGGAGCACCATTGGATGTATGAAAAAAGGGTCTCAGTGAGTACTGCAACAGTAATATATAATACCCCTTACCTCCACCCCCACCCTCAAAATTTAGGGGCCAAAAGAAAAACATAACAGTTAAAAAATGAAAGTTCCCATAGGATAACATTGCAACTTTAACAAGCCATAACTCTGTCACTCTTTGAAGAGAAGAGACAATCAGTGTATTAAAAAAGGTCTCAATTAGTACTACAACACTAACATATAATACCCTCAAAACTTTAGGGGCCATATAAAAGAAACAATAACAATTTCGGTGTGGAGGTGAAGTAATGTGAATATAATTTACAAAATATACAGCTTTTCCACGCTATTCACCCCCACCTCTCATCTGGGGCCTTATTCCTTGCAATGTGGGGTGGCTTCCCTCCTCCTATCTTTTTCTGTTTCCTTCACCCCATTTGTTGTGAATTCCAGCCTAAAATCTTAACTGCCTGGGTGGAGTTGAGGTGTGAAGTCCCAACTCACTTCGCCCTTATCGCAATGTATCAGTAGGCCCCGTATCTGTGGCCGCCTTAACGGCAAGGTGCAAACCTTAACATCCAGGTCCCATGTAAAACCTGTAGAACTGGAAGTGCCTAGTTCATCCAAGTTTCATGGAATAGCCCAGTTGGCACTCCGATGGATGCTTAACAGCCTGCAGTTAAGTTTGTTTGTTCTGAGTACAGTTTTAGGAATATGTGTATACACTAGTTCTCAGAGTTTAATGTTTCTGTGTTTTAGATTAGAAAAAGTCTGCATTTCTTGGACTATGAAGTGTGCGGTCTAACATGGTGTGTGGGATGGGGGGCGGTGGGGCACTTATGACCAACTACTCCCATATACCCATGGTAGATTGAAAACGCTAGCGCGAAGACCATCACAGCAACAGGAATTGAACAAATACCTTGGGTCACAGTGATGGTCTCTGCTGGCAGCGGCACTGCCTCACCCAGTGTTTTTCCCTCTCCCCTGAGACAACTCTGACTCAGTTGTATTCCTAGAGACTGGGGTGTGTGGGAGGAACAGCATCCCACATGGGGGGTTGGATGTGCAGCCCCCCGATAAAAACCCCGTGACATACCCAACAGAGCAATGCCGACACTCGGCATTGCGTCTGTCACTGTCGGAGATGTTGGCGAGGTGAATGTCACACCACTATAGGTAAACCATGACCAACAATATGGCCTCCCAACGCCTGCAGTTATACTCTTTAAATGTTAATGGGCTCATTAACCCGATAAAACACACTAGGATATTATCCCACCTCAAAAGACTCGGTCTGTTTTGGTCTACCTGCAGGAGACACACCTCACACAGTCGGACTATGATTAGCTAGACTTGGACTGTCCACTATTTACTCCTCCTCCTCCTCAATTCGGGGTGGCCAGAAGAGGGGTGTAGCCATTCTTATCCCCCAGTACACCCCATTCCAACTGTCTAGCTCCTGGTCAGATTGGGAGGGTCAACTGATCACTGTGCAGGGGATTCTATGTGATGTGGAGGTCATGCTGGTGAACTTGTATCGAACTCCAGTGATGACTTCTCCTACTATTTAAATGCTCCTAGATAAAATAATAACTAAGACAAAAGGGCTGCTTTTACTAGCTGGAGACGTCAACATTGCCTCGATACTGCATTGGGATTCTTCCAATTCGGCTCTCCCAAGACAACCTGCTTCTCATAAAATATTTAAATGGTATACTCAGGAGGTGGACTGGGTGGATGTATGGCACTTCCTACACCCTAGAACTCATACCTATACTTATTATTCCGCAGTATGTGGCACATACTCAAGGATTATTTATTTATTTAAAAGTTTAACCAAGAAGTACATACTGAGCTGAAAAAAGCTAGTTTCCAGATGTGTCATGGGGGGAAGGGAGTAGGAGATAGCTAACAATAAAAAAGTAACAAGGTAAAATACAATAATATAGTTTTACAAGCTGAATCGTAAATATTATAGGCAGAATAGTAAATGAAGGCATCTAGAAAATAACACACTAATATATACAGAAAGAGAAAATTGCAGAACAGTAAGAAGAGGGCAAGAGTAGGGAATGGAGAAAAAGAGGAAGGGTCACAAGCGGTTGCAGGTGGGATGACAAAAGTCAGAAAGAAGAGACTTTAGGGAGGAAGGAGAAGAGGAAGAATGAATAGGAAGTAGAAGGGAAGACCAAAGTTTTGGAAAGCGGTAAGAAAAAGCAGATTGGCCAACAATAGATTTTTGTAGAAGGAAAAGAGGGAGAATGGAAAGTATTGTTGCAGAGAGGGTAGGAGGAAGAAGGAGGAGGGGAAAGAAGGGATTTGAGATAAGAGGGAAGAGTGCTGAACCAGAATTTGGATAAAAAAGAGACACAATGGGAAAGGTGCCTAGCAACAAGCATGGGGAGGGGAAGAGCTGAGTAAAGAGAGCAGTACGCCTTATAGTTTACAAGTAGTCTGTTACCCATGGCATCTCAAGTGGTGAAGAAGCCACAACCTGAGTAAAATATCAGGTATATTTTTGTTAGACCCATGTCATGTTTAATTTGGGCAAGGCAAGGCAATTTTATTTATACAGCGCCCAATCCCTGGGGCTCTGGGCACCTTACATAAAAACAAGTAAAATAATAACAAATAATGACACATGCAAATCTATAAATTACAAAAGCAGATCTATAAATATTTGAAAATAAACAAAATCTTAAGATAACTTAAATACCTAGTATGCATAATGTTGGTCAATCGTCTTTGTCGGGGAAAGCCAAACCAAATAAATGAGCCTTTAGGCCCTTTTTGAAAGACTTGACAGTCAGGGTCTCCCTGACAAAAGCTGGGAAGGAGTTCCACAGAGCCGGACCAGTCACACTAAAGGCACGGTCACCAGATGTTTTAGTGTGACCCTGGGAACAGCAAAGAAGCCCCTAGTCGAGGAATGGAGGGAATGAACTGAGGAGGCAGGAGTAAGGAGATCAGCCATATAAGGCCTCGCAGGTGAGCAAGCCCACCTTGAAGATGACCTTCCACCTGACAGGCAGCCAGTGCAGAGCCCACAGTCCTGGAGTCACATGACTGGACCTAGCTAGTCCAGTCAACAACCAAGACGCTACGTTCTGCACCAGCTACAGCCGGCAGAGGGTCCCTCCAGTGACTCCAAAGTATAGAGCATTGCAGTAATCAAGCCTTGATATAACAAAGGCATGCATTAGTGTCAACAGTTCTTCAAGCAGAACTAGAGGTTTTATCCTGGCGATATTCCTCAAGTGGTAAAAACCACTTTGGACCACAGATGACACCTGAGCTTCAAGTGTCACTCTGTTATCCAGGATAACACTAAGATCCCACACCCTAGGGGAAGCTGTCAATGGAGCAGATCCCAGAAACAATCCTGTACCCACTCCAGAGGCACTCCCATCATGCTCGCAACCTGGCTCAATCACCAATACCTCCATTTTGTCAGGGTTCAGTTGCAACCAGCTGGAGGACATCCAGTCATTGATCTCAGCCAGGCAGTTGTTAATCACTTCCACGTTGTTGTGTGTTCCAGGGGCAAAGGACAAATACAGTTGGGTATCATCTGCATAGCAGTGAAAACCTACACCATAATGTTGAATGAGCTCTCTCAGGGGCAGCATATATACCACGAATAACATCAACAACAAGATCGAGCCCTGAGGTGCTCCACATGACAGGGGCTTCAGGGAGGAGGAGAAATTCCCTATTACTACCCACTGCTCCTAGTCAGAGAGATAGACTCAAACCAGTTGATAACAATACCGGTGAGTCTGCAGTACTCACGAAGGCAATTGAGAAGCACAGTGTGATCCACGGTATCAAAGGCTGATGAGAGATCAAGGAGCACAAGAATTGACCTGTCCCCTTTCTCTAGCCCTGAAGAGGTCATTAAGTACCCTGCCTAATGCCGTTTTGGTGCTGTGTCTGGCCCTGAAACCTGACTGGAATGGCTCATAGATATCAAAGGACATGAGATGCTCTTTGAGCTGTTGCACCACTATTTTCTCAACAACTTTGCCCAAGAATGGCAAGTTGGAGATTGGATGGTAATTCGCCAGGACATCAGGGTCAAGAGATAGTTTCTTCAGGAGGGGTCTTACCAGAACCTCTTTCAAGGCATCTGGAAAGACTCCCTCCAACGTCGAACACCGGACAATCCTAGTGAACACTGGGCCAACGGTCCCGACACGCCTCATCAAGAAACGAGTTGGGGCTGGGTTCAGTTCACAATAAGTGTGCTTAAGCTTTGAGATCACGTCAATGACCTCGGCCACCTTCACTGGTTTGAACTCATCCCAGATAAACAGAGTGCCTCTGCTCACCGCGAGGCAAAACTTGCCTCACTGATGGGATCCACAACCGGATGGAGGACACCCTGTCAGAGAAGAACAGAGCAAACTCCTCATACAAAGTGATTGAAAAAGCTTTTATCGGCTGTAGACAGACTGGATGTGAAAGTCTGTCCACAGTCTGAAAGAGCTGAGATGGTCTGTTCTTCCCAGCAGCAATCTCCCTGGACAGGAACTCTGCCTTCTTACGATTGATTAATTTATGTCATTGTATGGTTTTGTGTGGTAAAACTGTTGGATTTATTACTGTTTCAGGCGAGTTACAGTTAAAGTTCTACAAGAAGAATTTTCAGATTACAATCAAGTCACACAATGAAATGGTGTTAGGCTTCTAGTCTGAAGGACCTAAAGTGAGACGATTTGTTTTACAGTGTATGGTGGAATGATTTTGTGTATGGAAACCCATACACCATAAAAAGTTGTTCTGCTACAGTAGTGACGTAGCTACTAATGCAGAATGACTTTGCAATGCATGCATCCCCATTGGTGCTGTTCGTAGGGCTACTGGCAGTTGAATGGTCAGGTGGGCAGTTGGCAGTGAAGCGTGGGCTTCCAAAAGCAAGGATAGTTTTGTGGAGCACAAAAAGTAAGCAGTTTTTTAAAAAGATAGCTCATTGTTACACCCAAAAGGAAAACTTAACATATTTAGTTGATTGTATACTGGGAGATATCACCCACTCGGACCATGCTGCAGTGACCAGCCATTAGGACCTAGGCCAGGAAAAATGCTCTACACATTGGTGGTTGAACCATTACTATCTCTGGGGGGGGGGGGACCCTTTCAAGAATTCCTCAGTGGTAAGATTGAGGAGATCCTCCGGGATAACATGGGTCCAGACCTTGCACAGTCCCTGATCTGGGACACTTTGAAAGCCATCCTTAGAGGCCACCTAATCCATTATACCTCCATGAAAACCAAATTATGACAGTCAAAGCAGAGACAACTGGAGGATACTCTCCACTTTCTACAACTGGTGTATCAGTAAGGAGACCACTCTGTTTTCCCACAGCTACAGCAGGTTAAGGTGTATTTAGATGTTCAAACAACATGAAGTCTTGCTGTATTCTGACTATTGCAGTGATATCCAACCTTTGAACTGCCCAGGAGAGGAAAGAGTTAACTTTCCATGCAAGGCATGGAACGCTGAGCTCGAGCTCGGTTGAGACTCTCGTCTGTTGTTGTTTGAACCCAAACCGCCAGATTCTTTACTCCGACTCACTGAACAGTCGCTCTGGAGATTTCTCCTTTGCTCGGTTCAATTTAGTCGGTTAAAGTGTCGTTTTTTCCCTTGGTTCAACCGAATTTCTTCTGTCTAACCTGTCGGTTCAGTCTCTGTCTGTGGTACCGTGAGTACTAGATAGGTTTATTATTATTAGTTTCTGTGTGGCACTTGTAAACATCAGATCAGTTCGGTTTGAACCGATCAGGTTTGTAAAAAAAATTTGTTCTGCTTTTTAGAGTGTGGTAACCGATCCTTATCGGTTCTAAAAAAAACGGGTTTCATTACGGTTTTTTCCACGACCCGTAACACGGTCAGGAACCGATAAGGGTGTCTTGCCTGGCGGATTGCCGTAAAAAGGGTAAGTTTGGTTAGGACTGGCCATGTCTGAGAAACCCAAGAGAAAAACCGGGCCCACTGGGTTTCAACACTGTAGTGTGTGTGGGGAAGCCTTTGCTAAGGCTGACCCCCACACCACCTGTGTTTATTGTCTGGGGTTTGACCACCTCGATTCAGACTGCCAGATTTGCATAAGTTTTCCCACAGCTGCCCTGGAAAAGAGAGTAGGTAGGCTGAGGGAAAGGGAGGCCAAGAAGTCCGCTGACCCTGATGGCCAGCCCGGTTCAGTTCCAACCGAACCAGAAGGAGTGCCCTCTGACCAGGGCGAAACTTCTTCGGGCAAAAGGAGAACCGATTCTGAGAAGTCGGATCCGGTTAAAAGAAAAAGAAGGGATAAGTCAGCTGGTTCGGATCCACAAGTTCTTTCTCTGACCGCTGATGAAAAAGCCAGCGATAAGGATTGTTCAATTGTTAACTTCGGTTCCAACCGGAACTGGCATCATCGGGTTAGCTCGGTTCGGGTCGGGTTCACTCCGGGTTCCGGATTATAATTTAGAGGATTTTTATGAACTGGAGGAGGAGGAGGAGGAGGGAGAGTATGAGGATAGTGATGGTGATTATGAAAGTCTGGATGTGCCCATTGACCCGGACATCTCCCCAGACAGACCTTCAGGTGTTTCTGCTCCTAGGCTTTCTGAGTCCCCTTCCCACTTTATGTTTTACAAAAAAGTGGCTGAAACTCTCCAGCTTCCTATGGAGGAAGCAGTAGAGGATCAGGAGGAGCCTGATTATGTTGAGATGATGGACATCCCAGAGTCCAGGAGACTGTCTATTCCCCTTCATAAGTCTTTTAGGAAACAGACATTTAACATTTTAAAGACTCCAAATTCCATACCTCCTGTGGACAGAAGAGTGGACAAGAGGTATACTCTTTCAGGCTCAGATACGGAGTTCCTTTCCCAGCAATGCAGACATGTTGGGGTAGTGCAGGCTGCTACCTGTGATAAGGCAAATATACCCTTGGCTTCACACCCCCCAGATAAGGACTCCAGGAGGATTGATGCCATGGCAAAGAAACAGTACATGGCAGCATCTTTGGGACTCAGTCAGGCTAATTATATGGCCTACACAGCTAGATACCAGAAGTCTAGATGGGACACTGTGATGGCTCTAGCTAAACAGGTCCCTGACCAGCTTGCCAAGGAGCTGGAGCAGGTGGCTGCAGATGGTATTGAGACATCCAAGGTGCAATTTCATGCTGCAGTGGACTCCAATGATGTTTCATCTAGAGTCATGGCTACATCTGTGGCCCTTCGTAGGATGGCTTGGCTCAGATGTGCTAGCCTGTCACTGGATACCCAGACTAAGGCCATGGATTTTCCTATTATTGGTAATTCTCTGTTTGGGGAGCAGACAGAGAACTACATGAAGAAAATGGATGAGTACAGGATCACCTATAGGAGTGCTCAGGCCAAGGAAAGGCAAGTCACTCCCCAGAGGCAGCATTCCAGGGGCAGGGGCAGGCCTTTTCATAGGCCTTTCTACCAAGCCCAGGCCTCCTCTTCCTTTTGCTCAGAGGGGGTTCTTCAGAGGGAGAGGCAGACGGGGTATAAGCAGGCCTGCTACCACCCCTCAGCCTAAAGCCCCTGCCAAACAGGCACCCTGATGGGTTTGCCCAGGCCGATTCTCCACTACCCGTAGGGGGCAGGCTGGCTTACTTTGTCCAGGACTGAACGTCTTTAACATCAGACAAATGGGTCCTGGAAGTAGTAAGCCAGGGACTGGTTCTCAGCTTCAAACAATTTCCCAAGATGAGAACCAGATCCTTTCCACCTGCAAATCCTTCAGAGGCTCTTGCCCTAGAGGCAGAGGTCTCTTCCCTCTTGGCTCTCAGAGCCATAGAAAGGGTTCCACCCCTACACAGCGGAAAAGGATTGTACTCCAGGTACTTCCTAACCCCCCAAAAAGACAGGAGAATGGCGGCCCATCCTGGATCTCAGATATTTAAACAAGCACCTTTTAAAGCCAAAGTTCAAAATGGTGACTCTGGGAATAATTCTACCTTCTCTAAGGCCAGGGGACTGGCTAGTTTCCCTGGACTTCAAAGATGCCTATTTCCACATTCTCATCAGATGCTCCCACAGAAAGTACCTCAGGTTCGAGTTGCTCTCAGACCACTATCAATTCAGAGCAATGCCCTTTGGCCTAACATCAGCTCCAAGGGTGTTCACAAAATGCCTGGCAGTAGTGGTTGCTTTCCTAAGGAGAAAAAAGATCTCCATCTTTCCATACCTAGACGACTGGCTCATAGTGGGTCAGTCTCCAGACCAAGTCAGGTCACACCTACAGATAACTCAGCAACTGCTCACTTCTCTAGGATTCCTCCTAAATTTTTCAAAGTCAGTTCTAGAGCCAGTGCAGCTCCTCACCTTCATAGGGGCGGAGCTGGATACAATAAGGGCAAGAGCCTTCCTTCCCCTGGACAGGGCAAGGACCCTTGTGACACTGGCCCCTTCATTCACCCTCCAGGTGTATCGACCAGCAAGGCATTTTCTGCAGCTCCTGTGCCACATGATTGCCTCTACGGCAGTGGTCCAAGGAGCAAGATTTCAGATGAGGGACATTCAGTTCCGCTTAAGAGCCTTCTGGTCCTAGAGAAAGGATTCTCTGACCAAGCTAATCCCAGTGACTCGAACCCTGATCCAGGCTTTGCAATGGTGGCAGGATCAGGACAACCTAAGGCAAGGAGTTCCCTTTGTCACTCAATCTCATTCTCTAATCCTTACCACAGATGCCTCCCTCTTGGGCTGGGGAGCCCACTTGGGAGATCTGACCACCCAAGGGTTGTGGTCACCTCAAGAATCTCTACTTCACATCAGTCTCTTAGAACTCAGAGCAGTGTTTCTAGCACTTCAAGTTTTTTCCAAGTCTGTTCAGAACAAACTAGTTCAGATCAGGACAGACAATACCACCACAATGTGGTACATCAACAAGCAAGGGGGTACTCGGTCTACGGCCTTATGCACAGAAGCAATGAAGTTGTGGTCTCTGGCCTATTCCTGAATACCTCTCTGATAGCAGTGCACCTCCAGGGAAGGACAATGTCCTGGCAGATGCTCTCAGCAGGATATCTCAGGGCCATCACGAATGGTCCCTGGATCCCCTGATTTTGAAGGTGATCTTCTCCAGATGGGGCACTCCACAGATAGATCTTTTTGCAGCCCCAGACAATCACCAACTTCCTCTTTTTTGCTGCAGACCCCAAGTGTTGGGCTCAGTCCCCCTGGATGCTCTAGTTCTCAATTGGGAAGGGAAATTCCTGTATGCTTTTCCCCCCTTCCCTCTCCTGTTCAAGGTACTAGTCAAAATCAGGTCTCAACCCTGCAAAGTGATTCTGATTGCTCCAGACTGGGCCAGACAGCCCTGGTACCCTCTCTTGCTGTCCTTAGCAGTCCACCTTCCCGTGGCTCTTCCCAGGAATTACAACCTATTAACATGTTCTCAGGGGAGGGTTTGGTATCCGAATCTCAAATCTCTCAATCTCAAGGCCTGGCTCTTGAAGAGTTAGAGTTTGCTGATTTGCATCTCTCTCTCAAGGTGTTCTGGATATTCTAAAGGCTTCTCGAAAGCCTTCCACCAGAAAGACTTACAACTCCAAATGGAAAAGGTTTACTATTTGGTGCTCTGGTAAACATATTTCTCAGAGATCTGCTGGGTTGCCTACAGTCCTGGACTATATGGTTCATCTCAATAGCTTGGGACTCAGACCAACTACACTTAGAGTGCATCTGGCAGCTGTCTCTGCCTTCTTGTCAGCAGGCAAGCCCTCTTCCTTTCAGCTCATCCTGTATTCTGTAAATTCTTCAAGGGATTGCTGCATACCAATCCTCCTTCAGGGATCCTGCCCCTGCTTGGGACCTTAATGTTTGCATTGCTCAGCTTATGCAACCCCTTTGAGCCTTTGTCCTCAGCAGAGCTTAAGTACTTGACTTGGAAAACTGTGTTCTTGGTAGCCATTACTTCTGCCAGACGCATAAGTGAGTTACAGGCCCTGTCAGTGGAGCCTGATTTTATCTCTTTCCATAGAGATAAGGTGGTCCTCAGGACTAATAGGAAGTTTTTGCCTAAGGTGGTTTCAGATTTCCACCTTAATCAGTCTATGTCTCTTCCTGTTTTCGTCACTGACCATTCCTCCTCTGGGGAGAGGAGGCTACACAGCCTGGATGTGAAAAGGGCCCTAGCTACTACATAGAGCGACTAAGGGTCGCAGGTTTGACTCCTCCAATTGTTCCTCACTTATGAGGTTGGTATGGGAAAACCTGCTAAGAGAGATCTATTGCCAGGTGGATTGTCTCTTGTATACAATTCTGCTATGAAAAATTAGGTAGAATCCCACCCTCAGGCCTGAGGGCTCACTCTACTAAAGGTACAGCTGCTTCCCTGGCTGCTGCCAGGGATATTCCTATCTTAGAGATTTGTCAAGCAGCCACCTGGAAAACAGTACATACTTTCACCAAGCATTTACTGTCTGGATATCCAGGCTAGGAGTGATGCTCGGTTTGGCACAGCAGTGCTTCAGAGCCTGTTCCCAAAGTAGGTTCTGTCCCTCCTCCATGGAGGTACTGCTTGGTAGTCTGTAATAGTCAGAATACAGCAAGACTTCATGTTGTTTGAAGAAAAAATTACTCAGCTTAGTAATGTTGTTTCTTCTAATGGAGTCTTGCTGTATTCTGACCTCCCCACCTCCCCTCTCAGAACCTGGGTTTTGGGATGTGGGTGGGCAGGAACAGTGTTGGCACCCTAGAGGTGCCCCCTTTTTCTCACCCTCTTTTTTGGGTGTGTGTTGTGTTTTGTTTTTTGGGTTTCCTGACTTGAGTCTTTGCCTTGGAACCAAAAAATCTTTTTATTAAATTTAGTTGCCAGTTGGCTAGTGTGAGTTTACAGTTTCCACACAGGACGCCCAGTGAGTATAGCTCATAAAGATCTGGCGGTTTGGGTTCAAACAACAACAGACGAGAGTCTCAACCGAGCTCGAGCTCAGCGTTCCATGCCTTGCATGGAAAGTTAACTCTTTCCTCTCCGGGGCAGTTCGAAGGTTGGATATCACTGCAATAGTCAGAATACAGCAAGACTCCATTAGAAGAAACAACATTACTAAGGTGAGTAATTTTTTCCTCTCTGTCGTCAGCAAACTGAAATTGTCCTTACCTTTCTCTGTAAGTGGTATTATGAGGCTGGTGCTAGAACCGCCAGATTGCTGGCATACCAACTCCATAAACAATGAACTGCAGCTGTCTCTGTGGTGGTACATCCCACCACCAGGGTTTGTCAAATCAAACGGCACAACATTGCTCAAGCATTTTGCACATAGGTATCATCAGACCCCGTACACTCCTGAGTGAACACCAGCCCTCATTGATATTGCTAATTTCCTGAACTCTATTACTCTTCCCACTCTGATAGAAGAACAACAGGAACATCTTATGGGCCGAATCCAGGTGCAATAACCTGAGACAGCCATTGTCCATTCTAAAATGATGAAGGCACCAGGACCAAATGGATGTGGTGCTGAGTTTTATACGTCGGCCAAGGAACAGGTCCTCCCTCTGCTTCTCCAGGCCTTTAATGAGGTGCTAACTGGGGATTGACCTCCTCTAAACTGGTTGCAGGCGTCAATCTCAGTAATACTAAAGCCAGACAAAAATCCCCAGTTATGTGATTCCTATTACCCTATCTTGGTACTAATTACCGATTACAAATATTTTATGTCTGTCCTGGCCCATGGGCTAGATGTGATCCTTCCTACACTGATCGGGCTAGATCAGACTGGATTTGTCCATTCAGGGACAACTGCTGAGAACACTGGACGCACCCCACATCTGCTTCACGAAATACAAACCCATCAGTTACTGTCTTTCTCAGCCTTAATGCTGAGAAGGCATTTGATAGGGTCTCCTGGCCCTTTGTATTGACACCATGGGGAAAATGGGCTTCCTGAAACCTTTGCTAAAAGTCATACAAAACCTGTATGGATCCCCCCGTGTGTGCATCAAGGTTTCAGGTCACCATTCTGAGGACTTCCCTCTATTACATGGAACCTGTCAGGGTTGTCCAATGTTGCCCCTGTTGTTTGTCATAGATATGTATCTATACATATATATGTATATGTATGTGTGTGTGTGTGTGTATATATATATATATATATATATATACAGTGGCGTCCCCCAAGATGAACCCCACTTTTAAAGCACTTTGCAGTATGCTGCAGCAGACCTGCTGAATAAAGCAATGTAATTTCAATGGCAATTAGGCCCTTTTGTCATGCAGGAAACTGTGGCATTCACTTCACCCTGGCAGTGTCACATTTTCCTGAATGGCAAAAGGGACTAATTGTCATTGAAATTATATTGCTTTATTTGGTAGGTCTGCTGCAGCATTTTGCAGAGTGCTGCATAATGGTTTCATCCTGGGGGTTGCCACTGTGTGTGTGTGTGTGTGTGTATATATATATATATATATATATATATATATATACACACACACAATAGGGGTGAGTGGTAAATGAGTGAGATAAAACAGCATATCATCCACTGCAGTGTGATATTTTACCCTGTGCTCTACTGTGATGATATGAGACATTTACACACACAGGCCACAAAGGTCACTGATATCATCACCCTAGGCAGCTTTCCCTCAGCAGATGAAAGAAACACCTGTGCTGTTACCATAGACACAAATGCAGAACTACCTGACAGGTCTCATTGCTGCCTACAGCTAACTCCAGTGAGCATTACAAAACACACCTATTCCCCCCAACTTCCAGCTCATTACTGTGATGTTCTCAACTTGATGCAGCCAGAATTCCAAACAGCACAGCTTCACAGAACAGTCTAAACTACTGCCTGCAGTTAACCTCAACTACCACTGAAACATACCTCACGTGTTCCTCAAACTCTGATTCTCATCCATTACAATTACTGTGACAATTTCAACTTCACTGCAGCCAGAATCCTAAAGAGCACAATCTCACAGAACACTCTGCACTCTGCCTGCAGCTAACTTAATTACCACTGAAAACAGTATCAGCTGTTCTGACACTCTGCCTCTCAGTTCATTACAATTACTGTGGCTTTTAACTTCACTGCAGCCAGACTGCTAGACAATACAGCTTCACAAAAGTATGTTTCTCATTCCTATCTAAAACTAACTCATTTAGCATTGCAAAACACACTTATGTGTCTCTCAGAGTTTATAACACTGCCAGCCCATTCAAAAAAGCTCACACACATAATGAGCAAACACATTAACAGGAACAGAACACAAGACAGCATAACAAAACTTCTGAAACTCTTGGCCCTATTGTATATATGAATACATGATGGGCAGATCATCTGATGAAATGTTGTCCTTGCATCAGGAGTTGATATTCCACTGTGCCTCTCGGCACCTCGTGTGAGATATCCAGAGCTCACACTCGCAGGAGTGACAATATTTGCCATATCACACTCATGCCCATCATGTATCCCTATATACTGTGTGTGTGTGTATATATATATATATATATATTGAACCTTTAGCCCATGCTAGCCAGAATCTCCACATAACAGGGGTATCATTGGGAGGCTGGAGCAAATGAAACTCTCTACACAGGCGGCATGCTCCTCTACCTTGATAACCCTAATAGCTCTCTTCCAACTGTGTTCCAGATACTGGAACGATATGGCAACGTTTTGGGTTATAAGCTTAACACTACCAAAACAGAATCCCTCACCTTTCATTACCATCTTCCACAAGAGCTCAAAAACTATTATCCATTTCGCTGGGATCTAGAAAGACTAAAGTACTTGGGGATTTACTTGGCACACACCCCGTCGGGTGCCATGCATAGTAACTATATGCCCTTCTATCAACACATGATGCAAGATCTTACATGGTGGAATTGTTGCCTCTTAGTCTTACTCGGAGAGTAGAGGTGACCTGGATGGTGATCTTCCCAAGGGCTCGCTATCTTTTTCCAAACCTCCCTCTCACTTAACACTTTCTGGCAATGGAACAAAACAATAACTGAATTCCTTTGGGCTGGATGTCACCCCCAGATTAAACTCTCCACACTGTTCCTCCCTAAGGAGAGAGGAGGCTTTGTCCTTGTGAATCTTAAACTCTATTATTGGGCTTCTCACCTTCGTTTCATAGTGCATTGTCACCTAGGGTCCCACCAAACACTGTGGCAAGAAATGGAGGCAGCACTACTTCCATATCCAAATTCTGTTAAATCCATGTACCATCTAGATGTTCAATCAGGATGACCCACAGTGTTTACCCCATATCTTCAGTACCAACTATCGGCTTGGATTACTATTCGTAGAGTGCTGCACTTAGTTCCCTTCCATAGTTTACTTTGTCCAATAGCCTTGTTAGAACGCTCCCAACCGGCCCAGACTGACCTTGCCTTCTGGAGATGGGAGCATCTCTCACTCCAGTACATTTACCACCCTGTGGCTGGGGCTACTTTCAAATCCTTCACTGACGTTCATTGGGAGTTCGGCCTCTGGCAGTGTGGTTTCTATAGATACTGTACTCACAACTCCAACATTACTTTAACAGCCTTCCCATAGGGGTTTGCCAGTCTGAAGTTCACCTAGCTATCATTACCTCCCTTATCTCCATAATGCGGACTGGTGATAGTGGACATTTGATTTCACTTTTTTATAAATCCCTGATAGACTCTACTATGTACTTCAGAGGTGGTGTGAGGAGCTAGACCAAAGAATTACATAAGAACAATGGCACAAGTCCTGTGAAATCGTCTCTAAAATAACTAGCTCTCACCAATGGTAGGAATACACCTGGAAGCATCAGATACAACGGTTCTTCCAAACCCCATGCCATAATGGTTCATTATCACACCACTAAGGATGCCACCTGTTGGAGGCATGTGGGGACGCTAATGCCCACCATACACACATAATGTGGGAGTGCCCCATCATGTGCCCCTTCTTCCGGTCACTCCAGGAGAAATTAGAGGAGCTGTACAGTAGACCAATGCCTCTGACATCAGAGATGTTTTTATTATTCGCACTCCCACATGGCCTGTGTGATCCTCATTCATGTTACCTTTTAAGTATCCTGCTAATAGCGACAAAGACGGCGATCACAAGGGTTGGCTTACACCCCAGGTTCCATCCTTGGCGAACTTGAGAGCCATGGTTAATCAGATCTATAGAATGGAGAGGATTATGCACTCACTAAATGAAAGGGAGGAGCTGTATTCCTTGAGATGGAATGAGTGGGTCCTGCACATTACGACTAAAGACCCAGACTTTGTCTCCTTAAGGAGAACTTGGGCATATGTCCTAATTTTTCTCCTTCCTTGGGGAGGAGGATCCCAGCGACAACACCAGTACATTCTCCCACTTGATGATTGTACTCTAGTATAATGGCTGGTCTTGTATTACCCTTTAATCTGTGCTCCCTTGCCCCCGCTGACTCAGCTCCAGAGGCTCCCTGTTCCACACCCATGATGCCTTAATGGATGTGCCTGGTTTCAGGCAGGTTTAGGTCACACAGTGCCAATACTTATTTCCTTCCCTCTGTGCTAAGGGAGTGGAGGACTTGCTTGATGCTACTGCCTTATATGCCTGGATAATTTAACAATATTTTTATATATTATGATTGCATTCTGTATTGAATGTACTGATCATTTATTACACTTCTGAATTCTGCAGACTTTGAAAATGTTGAATAAAGATTAGGGCCCAGATATTCAAAGGAGATGCGCCTGGCGCAACTGAGTTGCACTGGTGCATCCCCGAAATGCACCCCTGGGCCATATTCAACAGGAGGGGATGCGCCGTGCAACTCTGGATGCACTGCAGTGCAAAGATAACGTATGCAGCGCATCTGGAGGGGGGTGTTCCCATACATATGCGGCACATTGCTAAATTCTTCCGAGATGTGCGGCACAGCTGCCCGCACATCTCGGAGAGTGCCGCACAAAGTTAGGCATGAAAGAAACATGTCTAAGTCATAGCCACCCACAGGCGGGCTGTTGTACTGCACAGCACAACACAGCAGCCACCAGACCCTAGGTGGCTACCCCCCCCAGCCCCGATCGTGCAACACACGAAAAAGACCTACACAGTAATCCCTGGTAGCCTAGTGTCCCCCTCCCCATCCCAAGCAAATAATAAAATATAGCAACCCTCTTTCCCTGGTAGTCTGGTGGCCCCCTCCCATCACCGAGCATATAATAAAATATATCACCCCTTTCTCCTTGGTAGTCTAGTGGCCCCCTTCCTTCCCCAATCCTGTAAATAAATAATTTCCCCGATCATCCCTGGTAGTCAAGTGGCTTTCTTCCCTTCCCTGACACCGATCGTAGAGTAAATATTAGTAAGAACATCTCCCTGGTAATCCAGTGGCCCCTCTCCCGACCCCGATCGTAGAGCAAATATTAGTAAGAACATCTTCTCATAGTCCAGTGGTACCCCCTTCCATCCCTGACCCCATCTGTAAGAGAATCCTAGTTTAAAACACCCTGGTAGTCTAGTGGTGACCCCCTTCCATCCCCGACCCCATCCGTAAAAGATCCTAGTGTGAAATACCCTGGTAGTCTAATGGCCCCCCTCCCAGCCCCAATCGTAACATAGAAAATAGTTCCCAATACTTCCCTGGTAGTCCAGCAGACCCCCCACCCACTGAGGCACCCACACCCCACCCCACTACCCGTCCCAGCATGGCTAATGAAGCTGGCATGCAGCAAAACCCACCTGCACACCGCCATGTCTGCCCGCTGACTGTGCTGTCACTGAATGACAGCTTACAGTGCGCACTACAATACCATTGGAGGAAACTGTCGACCAATGGACCTGCAGTGTGTACTGTAAGCTTTCATTCACAAAGTGTCAACTCATGAGGTTACCCATGGTCAAACTGCTCTTGTGCAGATAACTCACGTATGCTGCTCCTTTCCTATATATATATATATATATATGGTGTACTTTGTCCTTATGATGTCACGAGCAGTGGAGCCACAAGTGATGTCATTGGTCACAGTACATGTAACCCCTAGGTGGTGCTATTCCAAAGGCTACTTCCCCTGCCTTGCTTGGCCAGACCAAGGCTGAGGGGTCTGGGTTTCCAAAATTACCTTTAAACTGATTTGTTCCCAAGATAGTACATTGCGCAGTGCCTCCACCCAGAGTTTACCTTCTAGTGGGCTACAGCTTAGTCTGTTACAGCCCTCTGGGAAGCTATACCCACTTACCTTACCATAGTGCCACCCCAAGCATGGCCCACCAAACATTTCCCCACATTTTAACACTTTTGCATTTAATGACTTACTAATAATAATATGCTCATGACGCAGGTATCTGCAGAAATAAACAAGAAGAAGTTTATTTACATGGGGAGGGCTAGGATGGGTGAAAATGGAATAGAGGCTGTACTATTTACAAGATTGGCATTGGTTTGATTTGAATTAACATTTTGCAGTTTAAATCAGTTGCAGTCATAGTGGCCACCCACCAACCTCTGGAGTAGTCAGCTCCCTGACTAGCTAACTAGCTGCAGAACACTTATCATTAATGCCCACACTGGTACCAGTTTCCCATTTAGTGCAAGACCCCACAATCCCACACATCACCTGAGTACCCAGCAATTGCAGTTCTTAAAATGGTACAGGCCTGATAGACTAACAAAATTCTAAACCTCTCCCTATGTCTGGGCCAATTCCCCACCATCTGGAAGCAGGCAGTCATCACTTTGATCCTGAAGGCCAGGGACCCCACCTCTCCAAATAATTATCGTCCTATCTCTATCTCTATCCTCCTCCCCTCTCTCCAAGGCACTTGAGAAAATTGTCTCAGATCAGCTCACAGACCACCTATTCAAATATGACCTCCTCTGCCGGGAACAACATGGATTCAGAAAAGGTCACAGCACGACATCCGCATTATTAGAATATTCCAGCATCATGCATAAAGCACTTGACAGAGGTCACTTCATTGGATCGGTCTACATCGATCTGACTAAGACACTTGACACCGTAAATCATGCCCTGCTCGTTAGTACCCCTATACGTTACTGGCCTGACCTCCGAAGCTACATCCTACATCCATCAGATGGGGCAGCAAGGGGGAGAGGCACAGTTGGAGATGGGTAGAGTCCATAGCGGGATTGAAGACAGACAAGACAGGACAGGCAATTCTAAGGTGCGCAAGGAGGGGTAGGAGGAAACCGCACATTGTGGTACATGTGGGGACAAATGACCCAGCAGGGGAAACAGTGGAAGTAACAAGGGACAGGTTTAAGGAAGTGGGAAGTTTGTATGAGGAGACTGGGGAGTCTGTGGCCTTCTTGGAGGTGCTCCCAGCACCCTGTGCAAGCACAGCGAGAAAGGAGAGGATTGGGGAGTTGAACGCATGGTTGGTAGAATGGTGTTGAACTAAGGGATACAGGGTTGCGGGCAGCTGGGGCAGTACCTGGGATAATAACAATCTGTTTGCAAGGGATAGGCTGCACCTGAGCAGGGAGGGGAAGGAGGTATTAAAGCAAAGACTGGGGAGGTATATTGCGACAAAGGTGGATTTCAACTAGATTGGGGGGGTGGCAAGTGGACAGCAGGTAGGCAGGGATCTGATAGAGTGGAGTCACAGCCTACCCCCCAGGCTAGCAGGGAGGACTCAGAGTGGCCAAAAAGGGAGGGAGTAGAAGGGAGGAGATGGAGGGCGATGAAGGGAAGGGGCAGAATGGAGGGTGGTCTCACTGAATACGAGAAGCTTAGGCAACAAATCAGCTGAGATACAGGCACTCTTAGCAGTGTGGAGGGTGGATATTGCAGCTGTCATGGAAGCATGGGCAACCGAGCACTGGGACTGGGATCTGGCAATCCCAGGGTACAAATTATACAGGAAGGACCGTAAGGGGGGGGTGGGGTGGCAGTCTATGTGAGGGATGGGATCAAATGCACAAGGGACAAGGGGGAAGAAAGGAGAACAGAGGCAATCTGGCTGCAGCTCCTAGACTCAAGGGGTAGGAAACTGAGGTTTGGGGTGGTATACAGGCCATCGTCCCAGTCTGAGGAGCTTTCCAGGGAATTAGCGGGACAAATCAGAAAGGTATATAGAAAAGAGAAGGTGGTCATCGTGGGGGATTTCAACTTGCCGGGGGTTGACTGGAGCATTCCAGTCACCTCCAGTGCTAGGGAGCAAGTGCTCCTGGATGCGATCCAGGAGGGTCTCCTGACGCAGTTGGTCAGTGTACCTACTAGGCTAAAGAACACTTTACATCTGGTATTGTCGAATGGGGAGGCAGTAAGGGAAATAAGGGTGGAGGACCCACACTAGCCAACAGTGATCACCAAACAGTGTGGTTTAATATCACCATGCGCGGGGAGCCAGAGAAATCAGTAACCCGGGTGGTAAAGTTCGGGGGGGGGGGCAGACTTTGGGAAGATGCGGGAAGTACTGAAAGGGAAACTGGAGGGCATAAGGCAGGAGATGGATGCAGAGCAGAAATAGAATATTATTAAATGGGGGATTACAGAGGCAACGGAAACCTGCACCAAGACACAGAGTAAGAGGAGCAGAGCAAGGAAACCATGCTGGTTGAACAGCGAGGTAGTGGAGGTGGTGAGGGCAAAACGAGAGACACACCAGAGGTATGGGAGGATGAGGAAGGAAGTGGACAGGAGGAGTATGCAAGATGGTCTAGGAAGTGACTAGAAAGTGAGAGAAGCCAAGGCCCAGAGGGAGCTGAGATTAGTGCAGCGAATTATCCGGGGGACTTTTCAGACATCAGGAGAAAAGGAAGTGCAAGAAGACAATAGTGAGGATAAAAAAGGGTGTGGAGTGGATGGAAAAGGGGCAGGAACAGGCACAAACACTGAATGAATACTTTTGCTCAGTGTTCACGGAAGAAAAGGGGGGACCGCTACCACAATGGGCTGGGAGGGTGGAGACGGAGTGAGAGAAGGTGACAGATGGAAGAATTGAGGGAGGTAGAGTCTTAGAGGGACTGAGGGCACTTAGGGTAGAAAAGGCACCAGGGACGGATGGTATCCACCCCAGGGTGCTGAGGGAGATGGCAGAGCCGCTGCCGGATCTGTACAGCACGTCA
Organism: Neoceratodus forsteri; assembly: GCA_016271365.2. Lineage (NCBI taxonomy): Eukaryota > Metazoa > Chordata > Ceratodontiformes > Ceratodontidae > Neoceratodus > Neoceratodus forsteri. The sequence continues at coordinate 150,875,638 of JADMNL010000030.1, forward strand.
CTGGAGTCAGGATGTGTACCACTGGACTGGAGGATGGCACATGTAATGGCGTTACACAAGAGCGGACCAAGGGACGCACCGAGTAATTATCGTCCAGTAAGTCTCACCTCCATAGTGTGCAAACTCATGGAAATGATACTAAAGGAAAGACTGGTGTCATACCTGGAGGACAACGGCCTCCAGGATGTGAGGCAGCATGGGTTTGTTTCGGGGAAGCCTTGTCAAACCAACTTGATACAATATTATGACTGGGTGACAGGTGAGCTGGTTAAGGGTCATGCGGTGAATGTTCTTTACATGGACTCCAGCAAGGCCTTCGATTCGGTGCCTCATGGGTGGCTTGGGGGGAAGCTAACTGGTGTAGGGGTAGGGGCCAAAATGACAAACTAGATTACAAGCTGGCTGAGTGGGAGGCTGCAGCGGGTGATGGGGAGAGGGGAGCTCTCAACTCCAAAGCCAGTGACGAGCAGGGTGCCTCAGAGCTCTATGCTGGGACCAGTATTATTTGGGCTCTTCATATCAGACATTGCACACAGGGTGGTGAGCAAGGTAAGTCTGTCCACAGACGACACCAAAATGGGAGCAGTGGTGGATGGAGGGGAGGGATGGAAGCAGCTGCAGGGGGACTTAAGCAAGCTAGAGTAGTGGTCAGAGAGGTGGCAGCTGGGGTTCAGCGCAAAGAAGTGTAAAGTTATGCACTTTGTGGCGAAGAACCCAAGGAGAGAATACTGGCTGTGGGGGGGGGGGTTAAGCTGGAGATCGCTGAGGAGGAGAAGGACCTAGGAGTAATGGTAACAGGGACCATGAACAAGACTGCCCAGTGCAGGAGAGTGGCTGCAAAAGCGAACAAAATGCTGGGGTGCATAGCGAGGGTTTTTTCATCCAGGTGAAGCGAGGTGATCTTGCCCCTCTATAGGTCGTCGCCGGTGAGGCTGCACTTGGAATATTGTGTGCAGTTTTGGAGGCCATACCTGAAGTATGATGTCAGGCTGCTGGAGGGGGGTGCAGAGGAGGGCAACGAAGATGATATATGGAATGGAGGGGAGGGACTATGAGTGCAGGCTGGGAGACCTGAATATGTACACCCTGGAGGATAGAAGGGACAGGGGGGACATGATAGAGACATTCAAGTATCTGAGGGGAATCAGTAAGGATGGGGCAGATGGGATCTTTAAGCTAAGGAGGGGGAAGGGCACAGGCTAAGAAGAGGGGAAGATTTAGGAGGGAAATGAGGAGACACTATTTCACGGAGATGGTGGTAGCAAAATGGAACGGACTACCAGAATGGGTGGTATCATGTAAATCTGTGAACAGCTTGAAAAGGGTATGGGATTGACAGAGAACGGGAGAATGAGCGTGGAGGAGGTGGGGGCGGCAGTGTGATGTCAGAGGGGAAGGGGGATGGGGCAGCTGCAAACTAGGGGTGCCAGCTGCACACTTGAGCAGACTTAGATAGACTGGGTAGTCTGTTTCTGTTGGCACATTCGCATGTTCGTATGTCCTGGTTTGAGAACTACCTCAGTGGCTGATCCCAAAGTGTCAAAATAAACTCCACCCTCTCAGACACTGTCCCTGTATGCTCTTGTGGTCCCCAGGGCTCCATCCTGGGTCCACTCCTCTTTAGCATCTTAAACTCTCTCCCTTCATCCTGCCCCAGACAAATACTCGTCTGTGCAGATGATGCTGCTTTAGTAGCCATCCTGACCCTATCTCCCTACAACTCACACTCCAGAATTCCTTCAGTGAGGCCGAAAACTTGTTTGCAGCACATAAGCTGGTGCTAAATTATAAAAATGTAAGGTAATGTTATTCACCCATTGGCAAAATAGTCATGCCACCGCCACACTTAGTATCCTCAATGTTCACAACGCTCCACTTGAACAAGTCTCTTCCTTTAAATACCTAGGCATTACACGGACTCTACCGTCACCTACTCCAAGCACCTCCATAATGTGTCTGCCGCTATTGACTCCAGGCTGGGCCTCCTATACAGGCATAAAAGGTGCTTAGCTCCAGATGCTCTCCACCTAGCTGTAAATGCCTCCATCCTCTCACTGATAAACTATGGGCTTGTTATATATGGTGCTGCCAACTGTACTGCCCTCTGCAGGATCTCAGTTGCCCTAAACAAGGCATGCCGCTTGGTCATTGGGTGTGACTGGATGACCCACTCCTGTGACCTTTATCAATGCTTCTGTTGGCTCTACCTTCAGGGTAGGCTAAAATACCACACCTGCCTATTCGCCAAAAGGATCGCACTGGATAATGCCCCCCTGCCCCCCCCCCAGGCATTCACAACCTGCTACAACTTGCTGTCCCTGCTTGGGTCACCCGTAGCTCTTCAAAAACCTTATTCAATGTCCCTCACTGTCGGACCTCCCTGGGGCAACAGTCCTTTCACTACAGAGACCCCCCTCTAGTTAAATGTTCCCCCGAATGAAATTTCCACTATTGACAAGTTAGGCCCTTTCAAAGTCAAGTTAAGGGAGGCCATCGTCACCTCTAGCATCTGTGACTGTCCTTAACATCTATCACCTACCCTCCCCCCAAGGGCTGCCGGACTATGTTCTTTCATCTGTCCGTGATGTGTCCTTGGTATATTATTGCTTCACTTTGCTTATGATTATGTATATACTTGTATAGCTTCTCGTTGCTCCCTTTGGCCAGCTATGTTTAATCCACTGTATATTACTGCTTCACTTTGCTTATGATTATGTATATATTTGTATAGCTTCTGATTGCTGCTTTGGCCATCTATGCTTAATCCACTGTCACAGGGTCTCCACCCCTTGATCATCTGTAACTCTGATCCAGGGTTTCCACCCTACGCTATATATTTGTTTTCTGTCGTACCTCGATATGTTTTCCTCTTGCAATGTCATAATGTCCTGACATAGAGCCTTTGTAAAGAAGTCTATGACTCAAAGGGTTGTAATTCTGATTCTTATCAATAAACAATAAACTGTGCAGTTGTATGTTGGCCGGGCTAGTTGGGGCCCATAGGAGAATTAAGAAGATTTAGTTTAGGTTGCATCCTTAAACTTAAACAAACCACAGCTTGCAGAAGTTACCAGATTTAACTATTTACAAGTCCTTTCCCATAGTGGCGCAGGGCTGGCCTTGTATTACTTACAGTTAGGTGTCTTCATAGGCTTAGGCAAGTCAGAATTAAGTGCTTTTAGCAGACGGGCTCTGTCCCCGAAGGTTAAAATGCTGGCAAAGCTGACAGCCAGCTCCCAATACTGACTGCAAAGGTCTTCTTGCTCTTGCAGGTGGAAAAACAACACTTTAACATTCTATAGGCTAGGCCCCTCTTCTGGGCTGAGAACACTTTCTGGATGAACAGACTAATACATTACATTCAGCACATTTATGATTCAGCACATCTATACATTCAGCACATTTATGGTTTGGTCACAGTTTCTTTTCCAGGTGTCCCAGCTGGTCATGGCAGACATAGACCCCTTTCTCTGGTCGGCCAGAACTTTAGAACCAGGCGCATTCCCAATGATTTTAGGGGCCAGCACCCACACTCCGCACAGCAGAGTGAACATCCAGAGCCCAAGTTACGGCTCCCACACGGACATTAGGACACAGTCTCTTGGGCAACCTTCATCTTCCTTGTCGATTAAAGCCGAAGCTTAAAGAACAACTTTTGTTACCACATTGGACCAAGCTTGAGGCTGGACTTGCTACCAGTTAAGATACTTTAACTTCACTGGGCTTGTGGCAAGGCCAACTACCATTCTCCAGGCTTTGCAGGTTAGCAACAGACGCAGTAGTCTCTTTCAACGCAAACACTTGCTCTTGGCAATAAACTGTTTACTGTAGCTTTCTAGGCTCTTTTAACACCAAACTTGCACTTGGCAGCAAATGGTTTCTGTAGTTCTCTAAGCTCAAATACAACATGCAGTCCCTTGTGGTACACACTGGCACTTGCAGTTTTCATGGACAAACACTGGACCTTCCAGGCAAAGTTAGGAAGAGCCCTGGCTCTGAGTACTTCCCTTTCAGTCCTGTAGGCACTTTCAAATCAGACACATTTATACACAATACTTGGACATCTCCTGGTCACTTGGCAGATGTCCACCCTCTGAGCATTGCTGTAAATGCAGGGTGCAGACAGACAGTCACTACTGGTAGGCTTTGGGCTTCTCTGCCCCTTAAAGACTTTTCTCAGAGTTGCACTTGGCAAAAGCAATTTACTCACTCAAGTGTCTTGCAGAAATTGAGTTCCTCCTTCTGAGGTTTCTGGATTCGTCAGTACTCTCACTGTTGAGGCAGGTTCAGCTCTCTCACAGCAGGCTTTATCAGATTACTGCCCCACGTTTTTCCCAGCGTGGAAAGGCTTGAGCTAGCCCTGGAAGACATTCTCTGGCAACCCCCAAGCTAGTGACTTTAACTGCTGGCAGCCACTTGTCTTGTCCCCTTCCCTGTGGAGGGGCTTGCACTGGATCACTAGGCCCATTTCTCTAGCTGAGGGCCTGAACCCCCACCCCTGTGGGGGGCTCCCGTGCGAACTGCTCGCACAGCTAAAAAACACTGTCTTTTATGGAGTCCTTCTGAGGCTCCCAATTGGCTGAAGCTGTCTGTTGCTCCCACTCTAATTGGCTGATCCTGCCTGTCAGTCCAAGAAATGAATATTCGTTAACTCCACTCGCACTATAGGCTCCCTGTTTTGGTCCCTGCAGCTTCCCCATAAACACTTTGCTATGTTCCATGAACTCTGGCAAAAGTCCCATAAATCCTGGCTGGAAATCCTTGCTTTCCGATTGGCTGTCGCTGCACTGTAATGGCTGCTGAGCCCAGACTCCCAAAGCAGATTCACACAGTCCCAAATACAAGTTCTGGTGCTGCCATATTAAACTCTATCTGTTCACCTGCCCCACAGTTCAATAGCCCTTTATGTGTCCTCTTAAGCACTGCCCAGCTTTAACATTTTGCTTCAATCCTTAGCTTATTGCTGCTGCCAATATTTTATAACTCCATTTGCAGCAGGCAGGCTTTCATCCGAGTCCCAATATAGAACTGGTGCAGCCAGGAAAGATACACTTTACTTACATTATTTCCCCTTCAACTGTAAGCCCCTCTAGTGTCCTTGGCAGTGCTACTATATTTTAATACATTTATTTACAGGTTTGTCCCCGCAGCAGCTGCTGAAGCACACAGTTCCCCAAGGGCAGACAAAACCCTTATTAATATGCATGACGGGCCCGTTAATATTCATGAGCCCCTTCTGAAAGCCCCATTTGAAACTTAACTTTGGGGCATCCCTGCGGCTTCTTGGCCACCTTGTTTAGGTCTCCAGTCCTCAGTGAGGAGAAGAGGGGCACCAGGACCTCACCAGCATCTACCATTAGACTGCAGAGTTAGCAGTTGGTAGATCAAAAGCACAACTTGCGCATGCATGATCGCTGGCATTTTCCTAATGCCGACAGCGACTTGCGATCGGCCTCTGAAGCCCAAAATGGGCAGAATTAGGACATTGGGCTGTTGTGGGGATTATGGGCACCAGTGGGCCCACGCTGTGGTGGTGACTCTGGGGAACACCAATGCAGCAGGCACAGGAGGCGCTCCACAGCTGGAGCAGAAATGGGAGAGACGGGCTACAAAGTAAGCCTCCAATTTGGGGAGGGGGCGTTACATACATGAGGGAGAAATGTCACAAATATTTCTGTATGGGACATGGCTTATTCAATTTATCCACCACTTGTGATATTTTCCCTTGTTTTTTTGTTTTTTCCGCATTTATTTTTTGTTTCTGGTGCGTTTTTGATGCTCAGCAGTAATTCAGGATGACTGAGTTTGTTTTGGTCTGACACACTGATGCTTATGTGTGCATCAGTACGTCATCTTGCTAGCTAAGGATGCACGATTCCAAACGAGGGGTCCGATCGGTCGTTGGGAGAGCGAGCATCATTGGCCTGCTAGTATGGGACTAGGGGAGACTGGTTAGCAGTGATGAGTCAAGGAGAGTACTGGATGACATTCAGAGGTCAGCGAATGGGAGACAGAGGAAGGTATTCTGTACTGGAAAGATTCTTTTGGAAACTAGTTATAGTGGCTAACTTGTGGCTGGTTTTAAAACTGGAAAAATGTTTTAAAAATCCTTCACAGTGATTTCCATTGTTTTTAAACAAAGGCTGGGAAAGTGAAAGTACTGGTTGGGAGTTTGGAAAGAAATGAAACTAAAAGATCTACAATTGGAAGTGTGGTGCTTGTGCTGTTGGCAGGGGCCAATCAGGAGCTACTGTGAGGATGTATTTTTCCTCATGTGGACCTACAGTGAGAATATTTTGATATTCTCACTGTAGGTCCAGAGATCACAAAAATATCACTGATATGTGCCAGGAAATATCCTCACAAGTGTTGGCGAAATATATTTATGCAATAGGCGTCGACACAAAAGCCATTACATAAATACTGATATTTGAGCTATTGTGTACATAAATTTTAGTTTTGTACACAGTAGACACATCATCAGCATTTATGTACATAGTTGCTATGTCACATAGCATTTATGTATATAGTAGACACGTCACTGCCCCCAAGCCGGCACTACTTTCTGAATACCAGCAACACTGACCATTGAAACTCCAATTTAGTTATAAAAACAGTTTCAAGTCACATGGGATCCACTTAACTGGCCTCTAAACCGCAAACACTTTCTTTATCCTTTGAGCAGTGAACAGTGCTCTGGACCAGTGCCATCGTATCATCAGATATTACATTGCCATGGAGAAAGAAGCAATCCTGTTGTAACAAACAAAACAAAAAAAACTTTAGGTCTTAAGCCAGTCCACTTTTCTCCTCCTCTCCAGCTGCCAGCACTGCTCCGTATTTATCAACATGCTCATTTTCCAGGTAGCATACTCCAAAACTATGGTCATCCACTTTAACTGCAGAAAAACATCATGACACTTCTTTTCCTTATTTCATTTTTTTTAAAGCAGCAATTTAAACAGCAGCTTCTCTGTGAGAAACCACTGCTCTCTCGATAAGCGCTCAATGCTAAACAGTGGCGCCATTTTCCCACAGAATTCTTTTTAATAAGTTGACCCTCCACCAATCTGATGCAATATCACCATGTCAGCACAGGCATCATGACATGTCCATGGCAACCACCCTAGCAACAGCACTTCTCACCAGCGAAGGAGCATTATTTCACAAAAAAGTCATCAAACTTTTAAATATAAAAAATAAAATAAAAACAACACGTTACCTAAAGAAAAACAAAACAAAAAAGTAAACAAGGTCCCTGTCTATTGCATCAATGAAATACACAACAGGGACCTTGTGGAGTACATAATTTATTTTCACTCATGCTGTTTGACCTAGGGCACATCACAGGTGGCTTACGCTGGGCTGGCCCGGTGGTGCTGAGGGTTGAGGTGCCAGGTACCACATCTCATGCCACACCAGCGACCTGGGGTCGGGAGTGACCTCAGGTGCTGGAGGGTCGGCTGGGAGGGAGGAGGATTGAGCATCCCAGGGACTGCTCTCCTCTGGGGAGGATGGGAAGGGATTACCGCAGTTGCAATGGCTCCCTGCGGTGGCTGGGGGGTTGGTGCATGCCATGGTCAGCTGTAGGTCAGTGTGGGCCGACGCCGGATGTGCCATGCGTAGACGTGCGTACGGAAGCAACCTTGGCATCATTGCATGCCCATGCCATGGGGGGGGGACCAAGTACAGAAAGCCTCCGCGCACACAGTGAAGGTGATCCATTGGCGTCACATCAGATGCACTCAAGTCAGCTCCCCTGGTATCCGCCCCCTGGTCTTCACGGTGTGCAAGGTACGTACCCACCATGATGCGGCTAGGAGGGGTAAGATATAGGGGTCAGAGAGCTCTGGCTGGGGCGGGGCCAAGGAGATAGCTGGATGGGGGGGAACCGTAGGCATACCCCCCCCCCAGCCGAGGAGAATAAACAAAGTAATAAAAACATTTAAAAAGTGGCTTATGCTGCTCACGAGGTTACCCAGGGTCAAACAGCACTAGTGAAAATAAATCATGTATTCCGCAGGTCCCTGTTGTGATATATGTAATAGATAATCCACTACAGGGCGTGTAGTCGTGCTTTGATATGTGCATGTCTTGGGTGGGTTGTGAGGCATGAGGCTGCAGGCCGAGTGTGTTCAACCATCCAAGATGTAGATATATCAGAGCACAGCCACATACCTTGTAGTGGATTATCTGTCTTGTAAAATGTTTAGAAGGTTCTGAGAGATGAAAAAAAGTGCAGGCATGTGGTTGTTGTAGAATAATGCACAGTCATATGGTGTGTTTCATCCAATTGGGAGACTGGATTTTCACAGATTTTTCTTACTCATTTTGCAAATATATATAATCATGGTCATGTCTATGTATGCATTGTAATGTTGACTAATTTTCAAAAGCACTGTAATTACAAAAATATAATATGTTTAGCCAAATGATTTTATGTAAACAAATCACATTAAAAATGTTTCACTTTATATATGTAACTCCCCTGCAAATGGGGGTTCCCAAAAGTCTTCTAGGAGCTGGCTAAGTGCTCCCAGCCTGAATGGTGCTCGGCGTTTAAGCCGCTTAACTGTGAGTGCTTTTAGAGCCTCTGGTACTGTCTCTTTAAGAGCTGCCTGCTCGCAGGCTAAATTAGTTTGAATGAGGGGACTGTGTATTTAATGCTTGAATCCCACCTGAGCTGCTGTCTGATCGCTCCATTTCTGCAATCGCTAAAAGCGCAGAGGGAGCCCACCTGAGAGATGTAACTGTTTGCCTGCAATCATTTAGAGCATTAGTAAAATTGCAGTTTGTCTAACCTGCCTTTATTGCAGCTGGGACTCTGTGTGTGTTGCCCCTCCATTTTGGACATGAACTGCTGATCTAGGCCAATTGGGTTAGGGGAGCCCTAAAATGGAGACTGCTTGAGCCAACCAGAACTTGGACTCTCACCTGGAGCCTGCTTAAAGGGGGAATGTATGGCAGGTGCTTCTGGGAGCTGTAGTTTGGACCTTGGCACCTTTTTGCACCAACAGAGGGAGCCCTGCAGTGATTGACAGCTGAATCCACCAACCAAACTTGTGTGGAGCCTAAGGGAAATGCCCTGAAATGTTCCTGGAGGTTCAGATGCGAGTTGACTGTGAAAGGAGAAGGAGCTCTGTTCTGCTGCGGCATGCAGTTCATGTGGGAAGCACGTGGAAGGCCCTAAAGCTGGTCTGTAGCCGTTAGCAAGTGCTTATCGGACTGAATCTGATTTGTGGAGAGGAGGAAGTGTGCAGAACCAGGCTTGCCCACAGAAGACCGAAGATTTGCAGAACTGCGATCGGCCTGTCAGGGACTCTGATGCTGTGTGTGCTCTCGGGTCTTGCAGTGTTTGCGATCGGGATCGAGAAGCAGCTGCCTGGTATAGTAATTTCCTTTACATATAAATGTGTTTAGTGCTTGTGGGGGATCGTAATTCCTTTTCCCCTTTTTCTGCGAGTTGTGAGCTGAAGCTGGAAGCTGAACTCAAATCCAATCGGACTGAATCCATCTGCTATCCAAATCAGTTGGGCCCTGTCACGAGGGTCTCATCTCCATGCCCTGCTTATCCTGGCCATCCGGAGCAACCTCCTCAATTCAGCTCTAGGCTTGGGGTTTGTGAGTACAAATCGGGGTAACTCCCTGCACCTTTCATTTAATCAAAGTGTGTCAACTGATTGCTTTGTGTTCTTCTATTTGTGGACTGAGCCATCCTGCTCCGGATTACAATTTGTTTGTGCATATATTTTCTTCCTACAGGGCCCCATCCAGCTGCACCAGCCGGCCAACCCCGGACAATGGACCTGGCTAGCCCCCATCATCCTGAGTACCCAGAATGTGACTTTTTGGACCCTATATGCATGTACAGTACTGTGATTTGAACCTTACTAAACCAAATCAACCTGATTGCCTCCTCCCATGTTACTGCCCCCTAAATAAATAAGATTTATTGTTATTGAACTATATACTGTCTGTGGTGTCAGTACATATCGAGCCAGTATTGTATTGTGTGGTGTATGTGCATTAACCTTGTTTTACAGGGGGGTCCTCAGAGACGTGCTGCAGAATCAGTCCTGAGGGTAAGTGGATCTGTATGTGTAAAAAGTGTGCATATGTGGGGTATTGGGACGGTAACTCCTGTGTACTGTGTGGGCCACTAGTGGGCACAAAGGGGGTTCACAGTGTCCCAGAGGGCTGTGACCAAGCTAGCTTAACAACTACCGACCCCGACCTCTGGGTGGAGGCACCCGTCACTGAACCTAGGCCCCTTAACCTGTCACTAGCCATACAGGCAGGGGCAGTAGCCCTTGGGAAAGCGCCACCTAGGGGCTACGTATGCAATACATAAGAGAAGCAAGCCATTTTATAAGTACAATAAGCCACTCCAGTGTTGGCATTTAAGGATTTGACTGTACTTCCCAGGGGCATAAGGGCACTTGGCCTTCAGTCTCATGCCTCCCCCCACAGGGGGCTTGCATTATAATCCTTTACAAAATGGGTAGGGAGTTTTCTATATCCTGACTGGCTAAGAGGTATCAGTTGTCATGTCCTTATCAGCACATATTGTGCCAACTGGCACTTCTGTATTTTTTAATTTTTTTTTAAACTCGGATGGCTCTCAAGGGGGAGCTTCTGCTGGTGGGGGATCTAAACCTCTCTGATGTGGACTGGGAGATCCCAGCTGCAATATCAGCTAGGAGCAGGGGGATCCTAGAGGCGCTACAGCGTGCATTCATACAGGGTGCATTCATACACCAGCTGGTTAGGGAACCCACTAGTGGAGATAACCTGCTGGACGTGATCTTCACAAATGGGGAAGGTGTGGAAGGGGTGGTGGTGAGTGATGATCTAGGTACAAGTGATCACAGGACTGTAAGGTTCAGGGTAAGGACAGGTAGGGAGTCAAATCGGACCAGCACGAGGGTTATGGACTTCAGGAGGACAGACTTTAACAGAATGAGGAGGATATTTAGGGAAGAAATGGCAGGAAAGGGGAATATAGGGGATGTGGAGGAGTTATGGGAAACTATCAAAAGGGGGTTACTGAAAGCCACGGAAATTTGTGCAACCCCCCTACAAATGAGGGTTCCTGAAAAGTCTTCCTCGAGCTTGTCTAAATGCTCACTGCCAGGCTGGTGTCCTGCGTTTTAGTCATAAGTAATCTGAGAGGGAGCTCTGCTGAAAGATGTAACTATTTGCTGAAACTCATTTAGAGTGATAATGATAGTGTAGTTTGTCTAACCTGCCTTCTTTGCAGCAAGGACTGTTTTGTTTATCTCCATTATGTTGGTCCTGGACTGCGAATTGGACCAATCAGTACTGGTGGGACCTAAAATGGAGCCGGACTACAGGAGCTGTCTGGAGTCAAAATGTGTAGGAATTGTAGTTTTGGTCTTTTTGCGCCTTTTTGCACCTGAAGGGGGACCTTTGTTGTGACTGACAGGAGGATCAGCCAATCGAACCTTTTGGATCTTGGGAAATTTCCCAAGCTGCTGCAGCTAGTTTCAGTTTTGAGCTGAGAAGTGAAGAAGTAACAGCTCAAGTGATTTTGAGCAGCAGTTCTGTGTAGTTTTGCATGGGAGAACTGTGACAGGGCTGAGTTTTGGCCTGCCTGTCAGCCTGCCGTCCCTGAGAGGGAAAATAGAGTTTATTCGAACTGAATCCGAGTTGTGAGAACTATTTAAGCCACTGGACTGTGACCAAGCTTTAACCTGAAGAAGACCGAAGATTTGCTGAATGCGATTGGCCTGTCAAGATTTCCAGCTGCTTTTGAATCCCCGGTTTGTGCAGAGACTTTGCGATCATGACCGGAGAGCAGTTTGCCTGGTACACTAGAATTTCCTTACATGTAAATGTGCTGTGTATTGAAAGTGGGTCGTGATTTGGTTCCCCATTGTGTGAACTGTGTTCTGCTTGTTGGTACCATAGAATCCTTTACATGTAAATGTGCTGTGTATTGAAAGTGCGTCGTGATTTGGTTCCCCACTGTGTGAACTGTGTCCTGCTTTCTGGAAGCTTTATCCAGCCTAATTGGACTGAATCCACGTTCATCTCCATTCGGCCTGGGCCATGCCACGCTGGCCCTGCCAGACTACCCCACTGCACAGAGAAAGCCACCGACGAGAGAACTGCCTGGGGATCAGTCCCCTGCTCCATGCTTGAACAAGAACGATGCCTCGGCGAATCGTGTGGGCCCTGCTTCTCCTGGCACTCCAAATTAACCACCTGCTATCTCGATTTTTGTCCAGCCTGTGTCCAGTCTTTGGTATCATGTGTAATCATCAGGGTAGCTCCCTGCAAAAATAGCCTAATCTGAAAGTGTGTCATATGATTGTCTTGTTGTTTTCTTTTCACGAACTGAGCCCTTAGGCTCCAGATTACAAATAGTGTGTGTTGTGCATGTTGTTTTCTTCCATCACAGGGCCCCAGCCAGCTGCAACGTTCCTGGCTAGCCCACCATTCTCCATCTTGGTACCCAGAGTGTGTGACTGTTTATGGACCCTGAAGTGCATGCATAACTGTTTGATTGATAGAGCCGTTAAGCAAATTAACCTGATTACGCCCCTCCCTTGTTCAAGCCCCTTAAATAAATCAGATCTAACTCTGTTTGCATTTACCCTGACTGTGGTTCCAGTTTGTGCAAGAGTACTGTACTGCTGTTATTTGCTGTGTATAACCTTGTTTTACAGGGGGTCCCCAGGGCCGGACCGGAGGAAAGCTCTAGTGGTAAGTGCAAACAGTGTGGGTACTTGTGTGGTGTATTGGAGTATTGTGGAAGTGATTATTGTGTATTGTTCTGTCCACTAGTAAGGAAGGAAGGAGGGGGGTTACAGTGTCCCGGAGGGCTGTACCCAGGTTAGCTTGACCACTACCAACCCTGACCTCCGGGTGGAGGCACCCATTTCAGAACTCAGGCCCCTTAACCTGCTACTAGCCAAACAGGCAGGGGTAATAGCCCTTGGGATAGAGCCACCTAGGGGTTACATTTGCATTAAGAAGGTGAGGAAGAACAAAAAAAGGAGGAGACCACTCTGGTTTACAAGGGAGGTGGCAGGGGCGGTCAGGGAAAGAAAGAGGTCATTCAGAAAATATAAGATGACACGAAGGAGGAGAGGGAGGCTTATAGGGAGAAACAGAGGATAGCAGGGCAGAAGATTAGGAGGGCTAAAGCTGACACTGAGGAGAAAATAGCTAGGCAGGCCAAAAGGGGAGATAAAACCTTTTTTAGGTATGTGGGGGAAAGAAGAAAGGCAAGGCAGGAGATGGTATGGTTGAGGGGGGAGGGAGGAATACAACTGTAGGGGACTTTGAGAAAGCAGAGGTGCTGAATAGCTACTTCTGCTCGGTCTTCAGGAGGAAGAGGTGGGTAGGGGACCTGAGCTGAGGAGGAGGAGGAGGGGAGGGGGAAGGAAGACAAAAGGGTGGATCCTAGCCTGTTCAACTTAGACAGGGTTAGGGAGGAACTAGGCAGATTAAAGGTGGACAAAGCAGTGGGGCCGGACGACTTGCACCCGAGGGTACCTCGGGAACTGAGGGGTGAGCTGGTTGCCCCACTGACGAGACTGTTTAACTTGCCCCTGGATACAGGGTGGGTGCCAAGAGACTGGAGGAGGGCGGATGTGATTCCACTGCACAAGGGTGGCAGTTAGGAGGTGGCGGAAAATTATCGCCCGACCATCCTCACCTCGGTGGTGGGTAAGGGGATGGAGGCACTAATAGAGGAAAGGGCAGTGGACTACCTGGTGGATAGCTGCCTGCAGGATGATAGGCAGCATGGCTCCATGAATGGGAGGTCATGCCAGACAAACCTGACAGAGTTCTTCAATTGGGTGACGCAGGTGGTCGACCAGGGAGGGGCGCTGGACGTAGTCTATCTGGACTTCAGTAAGGCCTTTGACACCATCCCTCACAGAAGGCTAGTAAATAAGCTGGAAAGCTTAGGGGTGGGATGGAAAATAACTAGGTGAGTGGACAACTGGTTGGCGAGCAGAAGCCAGAGAGTGGTGGTAAATGGCGTGCACTCCAGGGTGAGGGGGGGTGATGAGTGGGGTGCCCCAGGGGTCAGTACTAGGACCCCTCCTTTTTAATATCTACATCAGTGATGTAGGGGACAGGCTGGAGGGAAGGGTGTGCCTATTTTCAGGTGTTACAAAAATCTACAATAAGGTGGACACCCTGGGGGGGGTGGAGGCCATGAGGCAGGACCTGAAGATTCTGGAGGGGTGGTCGGAAACTTGGCAGCTGAAATTCAGTGCCAAAAAGTATGCTGTGATGCACTTAGGTTGTAAAAACCCACAAGCGGTTTACACTCTGGAGGGGAGGAAATCAAAAAAACAGAGCAGGAGAGGGATCTGGGGATTATAATATCAAGCAACCTTAAGGTAGGTAGCCAATGCAGCAAAGCTGTGGGGAAGGCAAATGGAATGTTGGTATGCATTGGGAGGGGCATAACTAGCAGAAGTAGGGAGGTACTGATGCCTCTTTACAAAGCCATGATAAGGTCGCACCTGGAGTACGGGTTCCAGTTCTGGAGACCGCATCTACGCAAGGACATAGATGGGATAGAGAGGGTTCAGAGAAGGGCAACCAAGATGGTGCACGGTATGCAGGGGAAGCCATACGAGCAGAGGTGTAGGGAATTCTGTTCCCATTGGAGACCAGAAGGGAGAGGGGGGACATGATTGAAATTTTTAAATATGTGAAGGGGATCAATAAGGTGAACAAAGGGAGCTTATTTAAAAGGAAGGAGGGGGCTAAAACTAGAGGGAATAGCCTGAAATTGGAGGGTGAAAGATATAGAGGCAATGTAAGAGGGCAATTCACGGAGAGGGTGGTGGAGGCCTGGAACAAACTACCAGAGGAGGTGGTGGGGGCTGAAACGGTAGAGGGATTCAAGAGGGCATGGGACAGACATATGGGGTTGGTAAGTGGGGGGAAGGAGAGGGCCCGTGGAAATGGGAGATGAGTAGGGGGGAAGGTGCGGACTCGATGGGCTATTGGGGTCCTATTCTGCCACTGGATTTCTGTGATTCTGATTCTGTGATATCAAATACAGCACCCTACACTAATAAGGGAACTATTTTAGCTATAAAACCCTTCTCTTTTTCCATTTTTGGCATTTTTTTATTATTATTAATATTTACATAGAGGATCCATTTTATAAGCAGAATAAAACATTCCGAGGTGTGATTTATAAGCTGATAAGAGCACTTCCCGGGTGCTAAAGGCACATAGTTCAGTGCCACATACCTCATTACACACCTGTGGCATGCTCTTATCAGCCCATAAACTACAGCTTGTCATGTCTTATTCCTTACTCAATGCATACCCTGTTGTGGCTTATTGCGTACATGTATTTTCGGTTAAAGGTCTACAGAAGTGGTAAAAACACCTGCCCATTGGCATCCTGCTGCCTCTTGGGAACTGGGCCGGGGTTTGAGTTTGAGCATCGGAATCCCATGCTGGTATCGGCTTTTGTTGTTGATACCAGGGCTAGGAAGAGATAGCTAGCAGATGGAGGGAGTGGGTGTTTACTTTTACTGCAGTAGGGACTGAGGAGAGCATACAGAGGGAAGGAGTAGATGGGGCTAGGAGGAGGTGCCATGAGCACCTTTGATCACTCTATAGCATGGTCTCCTTCCTGGAAGGAAGTCTGGGTCTGCTCTGGTACCACCCTGGAGTCACAAGAGATCATAGTACTCATCTGCCCCTGAAACAACTGTGGGGGCTCAGGCTGTCCCTGGTGTTACCTTCCAGCTGTATGGCAGGGAGCCAAATTCTTTTTTTTTTGTTTTGCTACATTTTTTCTCCCCTCCCTGGCCCTGGTCTGCTCTTCATCCAGCTGCCATCCTGTGCTTTGCTGTTTTGGGCCCTCACCCTCTACACCTCCCACAGCGAGGTTGTGGGGAACCCCCTACTCACCCGCCAGACAGGATTCAGGTTGGGATGTTACCTCCGAAGTCGAAGTGCCAGGGGACAGCCATCAAGCCACCATGACCAGCCACCAGGGTCTTTTCCTCCTTAGTTTCTCCCTGCGGAGGTTTGGCGTGCAATGATGCCGGCGGCGGGCACCCACATGTGTCCATGCCAAGTGTCTACTGAGCCTCCATACCCCCTGCTTGTGGCAGTGTAGCACCAAGCCCCAGCCTCTGCCAGGGGTCAGACATGCGCCGACCGTGACTTGCCCCCATCCCTGGAGATGGAGAGCGTCCATCGGACGCTCGATCAACCTCCTCCCTGCCAACCCCATGTGACCCGTGCCCGTTCCCGAACACGGGTCGCCAGTGTGTCGCGAGGTGAGGCATACAGCGCCTCAGCGCCACCGGGCCGGCTACCAAATTAATTTTTAATTTAACATCCCTTGCCTGTGGTTCTGGCTGCAAAAATGTGCTCGGTTGCTGTGGAGCACCAGAGAAGCCTTATGGTCCTACTCCCCCAGATCCTCATCATTGTTGCAGCAGTCCATCATGGTGGGCCAGGAAAGCCTCAGATTCTGGCATGCTGCCACAGTCCAGGGGCGGGAGCAGCAGAAGAGGTGCATGCAGCAACTGACACAGAGGTTGTAGCACTTCCGGTGCTAAAGAGAGTGAAGGTATGGCCCCACAGAGGGGGATTACACTGGGCCCAGAGAGTTGGCAGGAGGGACAGCATGTAGAATGAGGGAAGGGGAGGCTTACTGCAGCCAGGCCAGCAGGAAGGGATGGACTGCAGAAGAACATGCAGAGGGAGGGAAAGGGAGGCTTACTGCAACCGGGCCAGCAAGAAGGGATGGACTGCAGGAGGGAGAGCATGTAGAGGGAGGGAAGGGGAGGCTTACTGCAGCCGGACCAGCAGGAAGGAACGGACTGCAGGAGGGAGAGCATGCAGAGGGAGGGAAAGGGAGGCTTACTGCAACCGGGCCAGCAGGAAGGGACAGACTGCAGGAGGGAGAGCATGCAGAGGGAGGGAAAGGGAGGCTTACTGCAACCGGGCCAGCAGGAAGGGACAGACTGCAGGAGGGAGAGCATGCAGAGGGAGGGAAAGGGAGGCTTACTGCAACCGGGCCAGCAGGAAGGGACGGACTGCAGGAGGGAGAGCATGCAGAGGGAGGGAAGGGGAGGCTTACTGCAGCCGGACCAGCAGGAAGGGATGGACTGCAGGAGGGACAGCATGCAGAGGGAGGGAAGGGGAGGCTTACTGCAGCC
This sequence comes from Neoceratodus forsteri, assembly GCA_016271365.2. NCBI lineage: Eukaryota > Metazoa > Chordata > Ceratodontiformes > Ceratodontidae > Neoceratodus > Neoceratodus forsteri. The sequence continues at coordinate 150,892,824 of JADMNL010000030.1, forward strand.
GGGCCAGCAGGAGGGACAGCATGCAGAGAGAGGAAAGGGGAGGCTTACTGCAAATGGGCCAGCAGGAAGGGACGGACTGCAGGAGGGAGAGCATGCAGAGGGAGGGAAGGGGAGGCTTACTGCAGCTGGGCCAGCAGGAAGGGACGGACTGCAGGAGGGAGAACATACAGAGGGAGGGAATCAGGTGGGTTACCAGGGCTGAGCCAGGAAGGTAGGTTGTATGGGTTGGAGACCACACAAAGGGAGGGAGGGAGCAGGTGGGGTTTGGCATGGAGTGTCACTCGTTGGTTCAGTTAGAAACTAAATGGCTGAGCCACTCTACCCTAGACGCACCAGGCAGAACATGCCCCAAATCCCTGCACACAAGGCAATGACATCACTCTGGGAGCTTTTGATAGGTGCAGTGGGTGGCAAAAAGTCCCTCACAGGTTGGGGAAAACTAACAAAGTAATTACAAGAGATGGGCTTGGATGCCACAACCCTCTAAAAAAGAACAAAAACAAATGGCCCAGTGGGAGGGAGGGCTGAGGCACTAAGGCGCCTTATCTCCTGCGACACCGGGGGCCCGGGTATGGGAACAGAGTCGGGTCGTTCGGGGGCTGGCCAGGGGAAGGAGGATTGAGCGTCCCATTGGACTGCTCTCCTTCTTCAGGGAAGGGAGTTGTGTGACCTGCTACTTGCCTGCCACCTGGAGGTGTCCGGGTCGTATCGCAGTTTCAGGCACACACATAGCCAGCTAAGAGGCATTTGAGGACATCTCCATGGAGGCAGTGCTCACCCGTTACACCATTGCATGTGGACAGCTGCAGGGGCAACAGGGGAAGAAAAAAATGGAGGGGAAAAAACCCTCTGACTGCAGGATGACGGTGGGACTCTGGGCCCAGCACCGACAACCGAGAACACCCTGCCGTGAAGATGAAGGGGTAAGTCCCAGAATGGGCAGATGTGATGCCGGGGGGGTTGGTTCATTTAGAAGGGGGGCTGGCCAGGGGCACAGGAGCACAAAGTACTGATGGAAAATAAAAAAGAACAAAACAGAAAAATATAAAATGTCAATTTGACGTGCTGTTGAGTTTATGAAATTTAAGAGAAGACTGACTCGTTGCTTTATTCTCAGAAAGGAGTGTTGTAGTTGCACATGTCCACGCCAGCTTTCACACGGTGGAGATATTCTGTTGGGTATATTCTTCAGTGGCAGGTGAATGGCGTGCTTCAATACTACCTTACGGGCAACAAAAAGGTGTAGAAGTTGTTGAAAAGATCATCTGCTGCTCATGCCTTGAGTGCTTATTTGCACTCACCTGTGCACCAACTCCTGTTTTTGGCACCTCTATGTGCACGTTATTGTAAATGCAAACATTATTATGTGCTATTTATGTAGTATCCCCTCTCCCTTCCCCTGGGTCACACCCGGAAACAAGCCAGCTTTCAAATTAATAAATGAATAAGGTACCTACTCATGAAAAAGCCCTTCTGCACATTCCAAGATGCAGAACAAACATGGGCGCATGCGCTTTCTCTCATACAGCTCCTAAATACTGGAACTCTATACCCTTCTCTATCCGTCAAGCGACCACCCATGCTACCTTTAAGAAACTACACCGCGCAAACTTGCACACCATAAACCCCTCCACTTGCTTTAACCCACCTTGAACCTTCACCCCTCCCTGCTCTCTTCTATATCTCCAGATAATCCACCTCCTTGATACTTCTTCCCTCTCCTCTCTTAGTCCTAGCCTGCCCACTCTCTTACCCCCTCCCTCTCTCCTACTTTTCTCTCCCTCCCTCTCCACAGTCTTGGCACTTATTGTACTGTACCTCGCTACCTATTCTCCTTTTGAACTATTCTCCTGTGTTACCCATTCCAATCTGTAACTTGATTTCACAGTACTTTTACTTTTACTTTCATCATTCATTTTGTCAATGCGCTTGTATCTACTATCAAAACATTGTTTTACTCTGATTTGTACTACCTTCATGTGCTGTGTCACATGTATATTGTATGTCTTTAAACTGTCATTTTGTCAATGCGCTTGTATCTACTATCAAAACACTGTTTTACTCTGATCTGTACTACCTTCATGTGCTGTGTCACATGTATATCGTATGTCTGTAAACTGCCTTCTCCCGGGTCGTGCCTGAAAATAGGCATTGTTTGCCTAGTGCACTTACCCGGTTACCAAAAGCAAAATAAAATAAATAAATAAATGAAGGACACTAATTAGCTCTTTGCAGGAAGCCTTTAGAAACTGTCCTCCTTAGTTGTTTTTTTCCCCTCTACAGATGAGGAAGTGGTGTAGCCTGCTTCTGGAAGGCTGCTTTGTCATACTGTTTGGTGAAGTGCTGACTCTGCACTCCTGCCCATATGTAACCAGTCAGTGTGTGTGGGGGCGGGGCGGAGGGGGGCAGGGCGCTTGCCTAAGGTTGAGACTGAATCCATTGTGCTGGAAATAAAAATTTAAGCTGAAGGAGACAGGAGGAGAACTGCAGCTTTCGGTGAGCACCCAGCCCTAATTTACGGGCGATGTTATATGAATCTTAGGTATAGCATCTACTCTGTGTACACTGCTACTCCCATTTTTAACTCTCGCCATGCTGTAGCTGCATTTTGCCAATGCAGGCATCTAGTGTTTTGTTGCAGTGTCAAATAAAAGTCTTCTCACATCCCCAGTGAGGTACTGCACCCCCAACCCACCAGCACCACCAACAATATACTGATGTCCTCTGTCAATCATCCAATGTTAAAATCTCTGAAGTTTGAATCCTGTTGCTGCAGGTCTAGTTGAAACTGGTACTGATGACATTTATAGTGGATTGTGCAGTCATGGCACATCTGATTACCTTCTCGGGGATGCCAGATGGAGGGAGGGGCACTCCAGTCCCATCCTGCAGTGCTGAGTCATGGTGCCCTGTATTACTGCAGGGTGCTCTGTAGAAGCCTGCAGTAGTGCTGTAGTCCTGCTACCGTCAATGTCCGTGAAGTGAAGCCATCAATACCAGTTACACTCAAGAGGCAGAAGAAATTCAAAGGGGCAGGAATTGTTTTGGTAGCAGGGATGAAAAATGACCCTCTCCCCAAACAAAATGGGGATAAAAAGAAGTTACACTCTTATGATCTTCCGTTTGGATCTAAGTGTAGTCAGCCAAGTTTGACTACAAGACTGCATACCTATGCAATGGAAACTATGGTCTCAGCTATCAGGCAGCTGGTAGGGTGGAGGAAGGGAATGTCTGCTCCTGTGGAAAAAGCCAGTTTACCCTTAAGGCTCTGGGTTGGGGGGGCGCTACATTACTTTCAGATTGAATCAAATGGTTAAGCATGATGCAGTATTTGTCTTCTGTTTGTGCTATTTTTTTTTGTTCTTGGTATAAGCAATGTAAAGCAGATATGTAAGGTTGAAGGTCCTAGTACACTCCCAACCCTCACCCCAACAGTATTGTCAGTTATTAACCTATAGACAGAGAACACCGACAGTATAAAGTGCATGCTGTGTGTGTGTGTGTGTGTGTATGCGTGTGTGTACGCTTGCGTGCGTGCGCGCGCGCGCATGCCTACTGCTATTTGTGGGAGCACAAGCAATTAATATGAAACTCCACAGGATGCAGGCAGTGTAGTTTTAGAGATAAAAAAGATATATTGAGCTTAGAGCAGAACAAAATTGACAAATAGAGGAAGGAAACTAATAATAATATTTTTTTTGCAAGCAAAAGACCTGTGATAGTAAGGCAGAATTTGGAAATTTCAGACTCCCCCCACCCCCCCCCCAACATGAATCCATTATGTGCACTGAAGCGTGTTCTGATGAAGAAATCACAGGCTACTTTGGATAAATATTTCTTGAAGGTTTTTAGTGCCACGCACCAGATCCACAATTTTGGATGTACACAGGTCGTTTCAGAGTGACGGTATTATCAATATATATATTTTTTCACATGGTAGGTGCACCAGACAAATAAATGCCTTTTGTTAGGTATGACCTGGGAGGTTGCAGAGGGTCAGAGTTGACAACAACAGGCACAGACAAAACAAAGACATTTACAAACGGTAATCTGACTATATATTACAGAAGGCATGATACTGGAGATTTTGGAAGTGTGAGCACTAAGCATATCATAAATGGCTTAACTAGCAAGACACTACAAAACAAACCACTACCATGAAGAGAGCAAACAAAATATTAGGAATTTATAGTAATACTTCATATAGCACACAAACTAAATCAAATAAGTAAACTAGGCACAGGAACATTTCCTTGTCTCGTTTCATTTTTCTCTCTCAACACAAACCCATGTTATAAGTGCAATAACGCACAACTGTGTGTGTGCATTAAAATACTTTAATACATACCCTGGAGTGTGTTATTGCTCTTATAAAATGGCGCCCAGTATAAAAAAAAGTGTAAAATAAGATCAACATGATGGGTATGCATTAAAGAGCACCAGCTGTGCTCATTTCCATGTATTTCTCAAAGCCTGCCACTTGTAGGTTACCTGCACCGGAGTTTAAGTGTTGCTATTTTAAAATTTTTGTTTTGATATTTTATGAAGGGGAAGGAATCATATATGAGAACTGGCTGCCTGATCTCTCCCTCTGCCACGTCTCAATCTTCTCTAGCACAGCTCCTGTGCCACCCCCATGCTCTGACATTTTGTGACATTGGCGTTTGTAGAGAACAGGGGCCTGCTCCATGGCTATCAATGGGGGCATTTTTTAAAATATATTTTTTATGTATTTTAGAGGGTCTTTTGTGGCATATCAGTGCCACTGATCAAAAAGAGCCTTCTTAGTTGATTGGTGGCAATGATATGCCCCTCAGTGACCCTCTAAAATATTAAAAAATACATTTTAAAAGATGCTCCCACTGATCGCAATGGAGCACATTTCCGTGCTCTACAAACTCCAATGTCACAAAGCAGAGCATGGGGCAGAGCTGGATTAACTCAGAACTGAGAAGGGGAAGGGATCGGGCAGCTGTCATTTAGTATCCCTTCCATTTCACAAAATATCAAAAAAAAATTTTTAAAACAGCAGCACAAATTCTGGTGCAAGTAAGCTGGGGGGGGGCTCTTGGAAAGCACGGAAAATTGTACTCTATAAAGCATTTTATTTATTTATTTGCTTTTGGTAACTGGGTGGGTACACTAGCCATGGGAATGCCTATTTTCAGGCATGACCCGGGAGAATATAAGTTGAAAATACTTAAGCACACCATGTGACACAGCACATGAAATAGGTAATACAGTGGGAAGGGGTCAAAACAATCAGCTTAGGGGTTGGGAGAAATACAGTTTAGAACAAGGTCAGGATACAAGCAATACAGCATTAGGCATGGTTAATAAAGTATAGACAAGTGCAAAACAAATGAATACAGACTACAAAAAAATGGATGAATGGACATGTTATATACAGTATACAATAAGTGCCTTTAGTGGTAGTTAAGCTTTGAGAGAGTAGAGACAGAGAGGAAGGGGAGAATGAAGTGGTAGAAGCAGGGGAGAAAGGGGTGAAGGGTGGTAGAGCATGTACAAGGGGAGGGTCATTAGAGAGAGAGGTGATGAAGAGACTAGGAGGGGAGTAGCACATGTTTCGGCCAATTATGTTTGTGGATTTTCTAATGCATTTTATAATTACAGTGATACACCTCATGGGTGTGGCATATGACGGGATATGCTCATTTCTGAGACAGTTGAAGGTATTTATTTATTGAAAATTTTTGGAGATTAACTTTGAGCAGAAGTGCTCATTTGCAAAGATTCCATGTCAAATACCTAGTCACAAAACACATAAGCAGTAAGCAGTTCCAGAGGAAATGCAGTCGAGTCAGACTCAAAGTACTTAAGACAGAACAGTTACATACAGTTTTGAAAAAATCCGTACAGATCATTGTATAAAATGTCACAGAATATGTACAGAGAGAACCGAATAAAACAGTTTAATGTTTATAGTTGCATGAGACAGCAAAGGGCAGACCGCAAAGATCTCTTAAACTGATTAATCTTGCGAAGATTCAGCAGTGTATCAGGCAGTTTGTTTAACCAATTAGTGGCCCTGATAGCAAATGACCGCTTGCCCAGCTGATATGCCAGAAAGGAGACTTAAGGGCATTCCTGGCCATATTCCTGGTGTTATATTTGGTTGAAGACCGTGCAGCCCAGGAGCCCTTTTTTGGCTAGCAAACAGGTCTGGAGCTTTATTCTGCTGGATAAAGGTAGCCAGAAAGTGCGTAAAGGGCACAACTATGAGTGTGGTTATCTGCACTACATACAAAGCGGCATGCCTTATCAGAGATCAGCTTTACTCTATTTAGCACTGTGTCGTAGACAGAGAAGCCATAATCTGTAAGTGACAGAATGGAGCTGGCCACAATAAGGCATCTAGCATTCCCAGTGAGATTGTTCCAGTTATGGTACAGGGCACCCAGTCTTCTGTTAACTGTGCCCACCAAATTGTCAACTTGGGAGGCAGAAGATAAGATGTCATCCAGAGTTACTCCAGTACATTTGAAGGTCTCCACCTCTTCAAGGTTTTGTCCCTGCCCATTTCGGATGACTAAGGGTGGAATTTTCCTCTTCTGTGGGAGGCCAGAGAAGAAAACTATCTTTGTTTTTTTTAATTGAGGACCAGTTTGTTGTTGGAGAACCAGCTTTCTGGTGACCTTGTTCTCCCAGTCTGCTTGAGGTGTGTGTATTCACCATGACATACCCCACCCAGTCGTGAGTTAAATATTTGAGGGGGGGGGGCAACCCAATGGCTCAGTAGTAATGCATTGTACTCTGATGTGGGTGACCCTGGTTCAGGGGTTAGCCACAGTCATTGGTGAGTGGGCAGCTGTTGTCTGTGGTTCTGCCTGCAGAAGTGCTTCCTCATGGGAAGGAGGGTGGTGCTTAATTCTGTGGTCATGGCAGCCCCTGAGATGGGGCACAGAAATTCCACCTTCCTTATATAAGGGAATGCTGTGGGTCACTAGGCCACCAGAGAGTCTGATGCAGCACCATTAGGGAGGCTACGGGAGGGAGTGATAGACAACACTGGGATCAAACACCACCTGGTTTGCTGACCAGTGGCCACTGGTACTCTTTGGTTCCTCACCCCTTGGAGTTGATCCTTCAGGACCCATGATGATGGGGCTGGAAGATCACTGGCACCTGAAGAAGGGCACAGATCATTGTCTGAGGAGAAAAAAACAAGTCATTGATTGAAAATAAAATTCATGCGAAGGTTGAGTTCTAATTTGTATTTTTGGGGTCAAACTGTAGAACAGCTGGCTGATGCTGCTGTCTGTTCTACATATTTACCAGGGCTTTGGGTCATTTGCGAAAATGGCAAACAAATATTAGTTGCAGTCAGTAATAACTTCAAGGGTCACCCTGCTAGCCCCCAGTCCCCAGACACAGTCTCCGAATCCTGGCTGGCTCACCACTGTGCAAGGTGGGGCCCTTAAGTAACACAGCATCTGCAGGACCAGTTACATCACTGAGTGGTAGGGGTGAGGACAGAGTAGCAGTAGTTTGGGGGGGGATTGAAAAACATTTTTGATTTTGAGTGTGTCATTTACACTTGGGTGGCTGATTTATTTCTGGGAAATGTTCTCTTTATGCACAGGGTAGTCATTTCGTTAACCCAACACCATGCAGAGTCCAGGAATGTGCAGCATTTTTGCTAACCCCAGCCCACAAGGGAGGCTCTGGGGGCTGGAGCTGTCATTCCAGTGTGGTTTTACCCCCACCCAAAACCACCACTACTTCTATCCCTAAACAGTTGCTCAAATGCATACAAGGTGGTTTCAAGCTATCATCACTGCAGGGATCACTGTCTTTCTCTGTAAATTTGATGCTGTATCAAATTAAAAAAACTTTAAAGTAATAAACTGCAGTATTACATAGAAAATCTTCCTACTACTTGTTTTTTAAATTTAAGCTTTATTAAAGCAGTAGTCAGGGTAAAGTAGAGCTGTAAGAGTGCACATTAGTGAAGAAGCCAATAATACAACAGACTTCAGTCAGAAAACCAGTACAGAAATCAGGAACATTGGTTCATCAGCATTACGTACTATAATCCGAACTGAAAAGTTAAAGGGTGCCCTCTGTATCAAGAGTCCCTAAACATCTTGCTGTATGGGCCCTGGCAGTGGACACAGCCTGCGTCTGACACAGTAAACAGGATATGACGTCCCATACCATGGGTATACAACCAACGAAGGTAAATGTACAGTAAAAAATTAAATACGGTGTGAAATAATCAAAAAAGCACTTAACAAGCCCCCAACGCTGTTGTGACAACTGTGGAAAAACATAATACTTAGACACAATTCAGCTAATATCTAATTTTTTTGTTTTCTATAATTTTCACTCTTACTTCTTTATTACTAAGGACATTTATACGTAAACAGGATTGTTGCCATATATGCTCTGACTGCCTGCCTGCACCTCACATCACCTTTCTGTTTATGATATCACAATCTGTTGCTGTGGAGATAATTATGATGACATAAACGGGATTATGATGTCAGGTGTAGACAAGTAGAACAAGTAGATAAAGTCTGAGGGACAGTAATCCTCTTTCATACAACCGTCCTCAGTAATAAAGGAAAAAGGGAAAGAATTATAGAAAATACATGAAACATAAACTGAACTGTGCCTAAATCTCACATTTATTTCAAGTTTTTTAATGGTGTCAGGGGCTCTTTAAGGTATAAAGAAATCATCCATAGACATTAAAGGAATAGTGCATGACAGGGCGTGTGTCATGCTGGGATAATGCCACGCCTGGGGGGGTTGGGCACGAGGCAGCAGGCCGAGTGTGTCCAATGCCCCAGGCGTGGCGTTATCCCAAACGACACACACCCTGGAGTGCATTATTCCTATTATACAATGGCTAGCTGTTGTATATAAAATGAAAAAATTTTTTTTTTTTTATTAGTGTGGAAAAATATGTTAGTTTCTCAAGAAGAGATGCAAAAAAAGAGATCATCCTGGTCATGCTGGGGGACATCCTCAATTGGTTCACAGTACTGAGACTAGACCCATGGCGTCATGCTGGGATAACGCCATGGGTCCAGCCCCAAACTGACCAATCACAGTCCAATATTCTTTCTTGCCATTGTATAAGTAAGCAATAATTCCCGACAGGGTGGGCATTATTGGGAAATACTGGACCACCCAGGGTCGTAATGAGGCCCGACGCCACAGGCGGAGGGCCTTATAGTCCCTGGAAGGTCTGGTATTTCCCAATAATGCCCACCCTGGTGGGTATTATTGCGCTTAGAAAATGGACCATCGGAGAATGTTACTCTGTGAGAAGGCACTTGGACAGGCTCTTATTTTTAGCTGGGCATCTATTGAAAAATAAATGCCCAGCTTGGAGCCTGTCTCAGCCAATCAGGTTTAAGAATTGATTGTTGACATTTTCTAATATGTAATATACCCAACTCTGCCAATGGACCTGGAATTGGGTGCCCTGGGTTTGAAGGGCAAAGGTTAACCTTTCCATGATATTTATTATACCTCTCCATTGCTCCAGGGACAGAGTGGGTCTCTGCATCTATAGCCTGGTGACTGCTTTCGTAGCAGCTCAAAGAGAAATTGCAGCCAGAGACGAGAGAAACAGCCGAACTCCCTCAGGGGAATCATTAAAAGAACCACAGAGCTGGTGACCATGGCTGGATCCCTGGAAAGCTGTGCAGACTAATCACCAATATCCCGCCAATAGTCACCAAGCCCAGGACAGCTCCAAGAGATGTAGGTACAGTCTGCTGCATGGTGTTCACATTCATGCCAATACTGACCACAGCTGGGCTGTAAAAATGTGACTAGAAGTGTAGGGATGTGGAAGAATCTGTGTCTGCACTTCCATTAAACTCCCGTTTAAAAGGGTCGGGGAGGAGAAAGTGGGGGACCGTGCAGTCTCTTTGTATTGAAACTGGCGAGGAGCAGCATGTGCTGTGCAAGTGAGGGACACAGTTGTAAGGGTGCCAACTGACTAGCCTGGATTAAACAGGTAGTGGGAACAAGCAAAATCCATGTTTAGGGCCAAGAATGCCCCCTCCCTCTTTCCCCACTAATCGACTGGAAAGCCATGGTCTTTAGTTTGCTTGATAACACTAATCTTTTTAAAGGAACAGTTAAGATCACCTCCGACATGACCAAAGCCATACCTTTATATAATCAAGACAGTCCTGACACAGAAATCAAAGACTGCAGTGCCAGAGATATACAGACTGTCTGCTAAAAGTATGAAGCAGGGAGAGCTGAGGGCAGCCACTCGAACAGCCAAGACAACCTTTGGCACTTGCTGCTTTCAACGTGTTAGAACTCCTCACTGAACTTATTGCACCAAGATGCTGAAATGCAAAGAATTTCTCTACTTTCTGACCCCTTTGGGGAATGCAACTACTTGAAAGGAGTCCAGAAGCACATGGTAGACAGAGAGAGTGAGTTATCCCACTGAGAGGTCAGAGGGTGGATCCTGTTTATGAAATACATTATACTCCCCCCACACACACACACATAGGAAGTTCATAAGAACTTGTTTGGTGTCAAAATAAGTTGTGAATAAACAACAGAAAACGTGTACAACCAAGTACAGCTGAGCCTATTTTAAAAAATTCAAATGAATACAGAAGGCGACATGTTCAGTTCCCCACTGCAGTAGAGACTGGTTCTGCTGCATTTATAGGCAGTGAGATTAAATCCCATTAGCACCAGATGAGTTTGGAGTGGAAATAATAACAAGGAAAGGAAGAAGATGTTACTTGTTTATTTTATCTTTTTTTTGTTGATGTTCAACGGGTAAGTGCACTACAAAAACATCTATGTTCCCCATTTTCAGGTGCGACCCGGGAGTGTACACTCGTTATGCGCAATAAAATGATGGTATTCTAGACATGATTTAACAATCGTAGTAGCATTTTGCAGTTAACTATTTAAAGTAAACAACATTAACTGCAGTTCTACTACCAGTATTCGGTTTATCTCCACACTTCGGCAGAAGGCACTGAGCAGGCTCAGTCACTGGAAACTGTCCTCAAGCCTGACTCCTCCTACCACCTAATCAGGTGTCCTCTAGTTTCCACCCCCACTGCTCTCAGATGTGGACACAAGTAACACAGCCAAAGAGCAAGCTTGGCCAGGGGAGGTTGGACAGCTTGTGTGGATGTGAACTGAATACTAGTAGTAAAACTACTGTTACAAGTACTACTGTTACAGGCATGCAACCTCCTCTTCTAACTACAGTACCCAGATTCAGCTCACTGTCTAGACTTAAGCCGTGTTTACACGGCAGTAGCAGGGCAAATATGAGACCGCAGCAGTGCGGTCCCAACCACTCGCCACCCATGGTCTGCCTGTCTACACGGCCCCTCTCTATGCCGCTCCAGTCTGTGCTGGTGAGGGGCCGTGCATCGTGGGGGAGCTAGACATTTGCCCGCTGAGGATGGGTTAATGTAGCCTAGGCAGTTCACACTACCACTTAAGCCACTGTAAGCTGCTTACTCCTCTTGATGTTCCCAGCTTGGCAGAGAATCTGGGAATGTCTTAGTGAGCAGCTTACCCCGATCGGGTATGTGTCCACACGGTCACAACTGCACTGGAGCAAACCAAGCGCATGAGTTACTCCAGTGCAAATGTGACCATGTAAACAGGGCAGTCCTTCACTGGAGTTCTTGCCATTGGTGACTTAGGGTGGGGAGATAAAAAAGGAAACACACCAGCTTGGCATGATGATATCCAGGTTCCTGCAGCCCCGTAGTACACTAACATCAGTTGGATTTGGTCTCTGGAGGAGGGCCACCTCTGAACTCTGCAAACAAGGCCTCAAAGAAGGAGGGTGTTTGGGGCTGGGAGATTGCCCAAAATAGATTGATCGGGCTAGACTCAATGAAGAATAAAAGGGAAAAGTAAAATAAGAACATCATACTAACAAGTAGTCTGAAGTTTCTGTCTCCAGCGTGATAGAGCTGAGATGCCGTCCGCTCACACTGACTACGGGAACTCTGCACGCCAACTGTGCGCTGTTCAATTGCATTAATCTTTCAAGAGGCCTGCAGTTAACACTGGTGGGAATCAATGGGTTAAAATTGCACGTGGCTGGACTGACACTGAATCAACATGGAGGGCAGCCCACCAAGGCCAGTTAAACAGTCGGTTTGCTTTGTTCATCTGTGTTTTCCAAAGTGACCTGTCAGCATTCCTCCTATTGCCTGACCTTTGGCTGCATACTGCCGGCATAGCTAATAGTATAAAGGTCACACGCACCATCTTTAGAAGTGGCTGAGGCAGACTACACAGACCAGCGCTTTTAGTTCTTTTAAAATCCATGCATGGAGTCGGACCTCAGCATGAAACTTGTAAGGGTTCAAGTGGACGGGATATTTTTTTCAAGGTGGTGTCATGCTTACTCAGTCAACACTGATTGAGACAGCATTCGGTTTAGTCTGTTTTCAGCAGGCTAGAACGAGAGAAAAATCCTGCCCTAAGGTCATCAGTGCTGTCTGAGATCAGCAGGCCTATAGATAGATAGCTGGCCAGTAAAGAACATTTAAAATGCCTGCAGTGTATACACTTTGCCCTAGTTGATGATTTGTCTCTCAGGAGTAGAGAACCATCAGAGATGCTCTCTGTGCCATGTGTGGAATTTCAAAATAATTGGATAACTGGGCTGGCAAGCCTCTCTCACCTGAAGTTACTTTTCCCTAAATTTGCAGGGGACCTCCCTGAAAATGTACTTTGTATTGTTAAAATATTCAGAATGAATTATGGAGACATATATAATACTGATAGATCAGACCAAATATTCTGGTAAAATGAAATCTGTGTGGGTGTGAGCAGCTCCTTGGAGTCACACTCGGAGGGCTCCTTACCTAAGAAACAACCCTGACACACACACACACACACACACTCACACTCACATCACACACATCACATACACACACACTCCTAGCTACAGTGACAGAATATTAAGGGAGAACTGCACCGAATTTTTAAGTTATGTGTAAGCAGTTTTAATACTGGTTACAATTCTGTTACTGTTCCATCTTTACAAACTGTTTATCCTAGCTGTTTTTTCTGATTTACACAGACGTGGTAAGTACCATTTTAGAACTGTACGATGTAGTTTATGTCCCTTGCCCCGGTCCCTTGCTCAGCTCTTCCGTTGGTGGTAAACTGCATCCATGTTCTTCTGTAGACCTCTGGGTGAGAAGGACAATCATAAACTACATCACACAGTTCGAAATGGCACTTTACAACCAGACTCAGGCGTACATTGTACAATGCCTCTGCTGTATGTAAGATGTACTCTGATCACTGTTAGTGTCATTTTCGCTTTATTTTATCTATAGTAATCTCCTGAATCTTCATCTCCCTTCTGTTTACACATAAGGAGGTGCCTAATCCAAGTGACAGAAGCACTCTGGAGAGGGGGGTCGATCCCAGTCCTTTCACAGAAGAAAGGGTTCTGAAAGAACTCCTAAAACTGAAGGTGGACAAAGCAATGGGGCCTGATGGAATTCACCCCAGAATTCTATAAGAATTAAGGGGAGAACTAGTGAAACCACTGACTACCCTTTTTAACAAATCATGGGAGGATGGTGTGGTACCCGAGGACTGGACGAAGGCGGATGTGATTACCCTTCACCAAAGTGGGACCAAGACAGAGGCAGGAAACTATAGACCTGTCAGTTTGACCTCTGTGGTAGGGAAAGTGATGGAATCACTTCTGAAGGAAAGAACTGTTGAGTACCTAGAGGTCAGTGGGGCACAGGACCCAAGGCAGCATGGGTTCACAGCGGGAAGGTCATGTCAGACGAATCTAATTGATTTCTTTGACTGGGTGACCAAAGTAGTAGGCCAGGGAGGGGCAGTGGACATGGCTTACCTAGACTTTAGCAAGGCATTTGACACAGTCCCACACAAAAGATTAATAGTCAAATTAACCAGCCTGGGAGTGGGTCCCAGGGTGGTAGCCTAGGTAAAACATTGGCTGGACAACAGGACACAAAAGGTAATTGTAAATAGAGTCCACTCTGAAGAAAGAGGGGTTACTAGTGGGGTACCGCAGGGTTCAGTACTGGGGCCAGTCCTTTTTAATGTCTTTATAAGTGACATTGCAGAGGGACTGGAAGGAAAAATATTCTTGTTTGCAGATGACACAAAGATCTGCAACAGGGTTGATACACAAGGAGGTGTGGAAAGGATGAGAAGGGACTTGGCAAGGTTGGAGGAATGGTTGGAAGTATGGCAGCTAGGATTCAATGCAAAGAAGTGCAAAATAATGCACCTGGGAAACAAAAACCCAGGGGAAGATTATACAATGTGGGGAGGTAGTAACAAAAACCAAAAAGGAATGGGACCTGGGGTTTACCTTAAGGTTAGCAAGCAATGTGAGAAGGCAGTAGGGAGAGCTGGGGGTATCCTGGGATGCATAGGGAGAGGCATCACCAGCAGAAAACAGGAAGTTGTTATCCCTCTGTACAGACAGTCGGTGAGACCCCCATCTGGAGTACTGCGTCCAGTTCTGGAGACCCATCTCCGCAACGACATAGACAGGATAGAGGCAGTCCAGAGGAGGGCAACTAGAATGATGCAGGGTCTACAAGAGAAGACATACGAGGAGAGACTACCAGAGCTTAATATGTATACCCTTGAGGAAAGGAGAGAGAGGGAGGACATGATAGAAACGTTTAAGTACCTCAGTGGAATCAACAAAGTCCAAGAGGGTAGCATCTTTCAGAAAAAGAGACATGCAAGAATGAGGGGACACAATTTAAAGATGGGGGGGGACGGTTCAGGGGCAATGTGAGGAAGAATTTTTTCACAGAGAGGGTAGTGGATGCATGGAACAGCCTTCCTGAGGAGGTTGTGGGGTCTAAAACTGTGGGAGAATTCAAGAATACATGGGACAGACATAAGGTAATTCTTGTGAGGGGTAGGAAGAAATAGGCTGTTGGTTAACTAGGATCTGCGGCTTATCCTGTAGGTAGGGAAATGGCAGACTAGGTGGGCCAAGCGGTCCTTATCTGCCATCAAAGTCTATGTTTCTGTGTTTCTATAAATGTATTTAGGCCTGGTGACACTTGCAATGTGACTATTGTGAATGTTCACCTATGTTATCATTCTGACGTGGAACCTATGTAAAGCGTGTCTGCTCAAAGGTCTTGAATCCAAGCCGTTAATAAATAAATAAATAAAAATAAAGCGTGTAAATCAGAAAACAACTACTGAGGTTATTAATTTATAGATGAAAGAATAACAGAAGTGGCAACAGTGTTTAGAAACAACTTCTATTGGGAAAATTACTTTCAATTTCAGCACAGTTCTCCTTTAATATTTTGTAATTGTCAGTGAATTAACAGTCGTGAAAGGTTCCACATTAACAGCACGGGTGACTGAAGCCATCTATTTATTCAAATATCATGAACAGCATGGGCTGCTACCTTGCAAACCTCCCTCCACCAAGGTGCCCCAGCCCTGCTGTGGCGTGGCCACCTCAGGTAGATAGCTCAGGCTCCGTACCCATGCAATATGGTGCCAGTTAGTGCCAGCTGTGTTGGTGATTTTGTGATATGGACACCTGTCCACTAGGATTTGGACAGAGAATGACCACAACCCATCTCATATAGGCAATCAGCCATCAGATAGGAATATCTTTCAGCAACTGCTAACGTGGCCTGGATTCGAACCGGTGACCTAGAGATGAAAAGCTTCAAAACCCTCTGCCAATTCAGTGAGCCGTCCAGTCCCCTAACAAAATATTAAATGAATAAAACCTGGCTTGAAATTCATTTTCAGCAGAAACTGTCCTGGCATCTCTCCAAAGCATAAATATAGACCACCACTTTGAGGTTTTTAATCTCTCTGATGGAAACTGTAAATCTCTTTCCTTGGAAACCAAGCTTGTGTCAAAAGTATTCTGAGTTTGAAAGCTGCAATGCGTCTAGTATCTTTTCAAACAAGACTAGCTCAACCTACCCAGTAGCATGGAAGTAGTGCTGTGTTACCTTCTGTGCTGGTAACCTTGGTGTGAGCACAGACTCATGTCACATCGGGATTGGCCAGGGGGGGAGAGAGGATTGGTGCCCCAGGGACTGCCCTCCTCTCTGTCTAAGAGGGGTAATCCAGTGCACCGCTGCTTGCCTGCCACCCTGTGGAAGCCAGAAATGTAGCACAGCAGGTGCATCTATGCAGGGGAGGGCACGCATTGAGACACTGATACGCCCATACATGCCTCCAGACAGACTGCTGTTTCATGTTTCCTCACTGCCCGGGCAAGTGAACCCCCAGCAGGGTCGGACTGGGGTACAGAGGGCCCACCTGGAAAATCAATAGAGGAGGGCCCAGGTTGACACACTCATATCAATATTCCACTTCAATCTGATATACTAGCTCTGTGTTTGCATCTTACATTTATTAGCAGTGTCCCAGATACCCCATTTAATTAGAAAAAAGAAGATAAATGCAAACGTTTTTACAGTTCAGAAGGTAACCAGTTACCCAACTGAGGGGGGCCCAACTGGAAATTTCCAGGTATCCAGGTGGGCCAGTCCGACCTTGACCCCCAGTCATTGCTGGGTATCAAAATGGGAACCATATGTTCCAAAGGCAGCAGCTCTGTCCAGTCAGCTAGTAGGACATTTTCCATAGCTGGGAGGTTACAGTATCTTTACTTTATACATTGCAATCTCAGTGACCACCACTAGAGGTCACTTTTTACAGTTATTCTGGACTCTGTCATTTGCAGCCATTCACCTCTGGATGGTGCTGTTTTGTACAGAGTGCTATGGCTCATCTACAACAAGTACTGCACAAGGCCTTTGCTGTCTCAGTCTGGCTTCATTTCAGCTCTCATAGCTACAAACTGCACTTGTACAATTAGCAAGGCTAAGGCAGAAAGAATCCAGTTGCTATGGAAATGGATTGTTCAGAGCAAAGAGCACTTAAAGTGCACCAGAAGTGGAGCCACGCCATGGCTCAGCAGGTGGCATGTTGCCCTCCTGCACCAGCATACCGGGTTAGGAAGCGGACTGCAGGAGCTGGGTCAAGAGGCTAGGGGGCAAGAAGGCTGCCACCACATGGAAGGACTGCTAGCCAAGGAGGGATGGCACTGTGGTGCCACCACTGCTGCAACCCCATGGTGGGCCAGGGGCTTGCCTCTACCATAGATGCATTGCTGAGTGTGTACAAGGCCTGACGGTCACTGCCAAGCATTAGCAGGAGGTGCGAGGGACTAGGGGTTGGAATAAAAACAGAAAAACCACCATAACTCTCTGGCTGCCTCATGATGGGCACTGGTACTCTCAGGCTCTGCTCTGCATGGATCCCCACTGGCCTGGACACTGAGGAGGGGCATGGCCAGTGGGGCAAGGAGGTCACCAGGCACCAACATGAAGACAGGTGATGTGGCAGTCCCATTTTTAGATACATTTCAGTTTTTGTTTCTGGGACAAACCCCCTGCCCAACCCCCAGCCAGTGCCTCTCTCACTCATGGCTGTCTCAGACCTCCACCCCGGTTTGTCTTGTACACTGTCCCATGTCCACACTAGTTCTCTGCAAAGGTGGCACGTCCTGAATACCTGAATCCTTTGAGCCCAGTCATTAGTACCCCCTAAAATTGGGTAGCGTGTCCTTTCAAAATGACAGCTACCTAAGAGGTTCACAATAATACCATCTTTCGAATGTACCACCAGTTGGGCTGCTTGTCTACACCTGACATCATAATCCTCTGCTTGTGGTATCTTAAAGAGGAATAGTCAGCACTAAGAACCCTACACCAAAGTTTGGGGCTGTCCCAATTTGCAGTTTGTGTGCAGAAATATTTTTTAATATTTACCATTTACTGCAGCATAGTAGATTGTACCAGACTGATTCGGCTGACTCCCAAGTTGACATTTGCTGCAGCCAGCAATCCCACAATCCCCTGCAGCTGATAGCAAAGCTGAGTTGCAGCAATGGGAGATTCAATGATCTGCTGTGCATGTTAGAGTTTTTATAAGCCCTGATCTTTTGTTTGCTAGTCACACTGTCCTTCCGGGGCTAGGTACAGTCAGAGAGAATTATACTAGCCCTTGGAGAATAGTGCGACTGGAAAGCTTCTGATCTGCGTTTATAAAAAGCTTTAACATGCATTACAGGCTATTGTATCTTCCAAGGCGGCAACCCAGCTTTGATATCAGCTGCAGGGGATTCTGGGATTTCTGAGTGGCCACAGAAAAAAACTGGTATGACAAAAAATAAGGAAAAAAAAAAAGATGTGGTTAAAATGCGTGAGACATGGCCCTGGTGAAAGATTTACTAAACCGAGGCAGTGAGGAGGCGGACTCATAAGCTAGTGCTGTTTTCTCAGACGCTGCTTGACTGAACGGCCATGACACACTAGAGCTAGCCTTGAGACAGACATCCCTATCAGCATGCCTTATGGTCTTGACATTTACCCAGAACAGAACAAAGGGACGGGATTTGGTTGTTGCATTTGATTATATAGCTACAGACTTGCAGGAGACAAGGCTCAAAGATAAATTATCACTTCATTTATAGAAAAACTTTGGGAACAGAGCATGTTCAATGTGTTCCTCTCACTGAGCTTCCTGCTACTGGGCCTCAGGACCATAAACATATATTATGAAAAGCATTGGTGAAATACAGCTTCCCGATTGGCCGCACACATTCTGTTAGGCCTAAGTATATTTTTTATTTGTTTATTCTGAATTTTGTAAATGAGGTGGGCCCACTGAGATGTGATGTCCCTTTTTCAGGAGTGACCCAGAGTTAATTAAATTCAGAGATAATGTAACACATGCAGAGATAATATTGCTCATGTATGGTCATACATTCAAGAGCCAAGTCAGGGGAAGAAGCAGAGGAAGACTATGCAGAGGAAGATAGAAAAAAAAGCAACAATTTTAAATTAGTATTTCTGCTCAGACTCCACAGTAGAGGGGGGAAGGGACAGACCAACATGTATTGGCAGACACCGGGAGAAGGGGGAGTGGACACAAGCCCATTTTTGGAGGAGGCAGTCTGTCGGGGATTGGAAGCCCTAAAGGAAAACAAGGCAATGGGGCCGAACAGGATTCACAAAAGGGTACTAAAAGAACTGAGCATGGTGCTAGCCGCCCCTCTGGCAACACCATTCAGCACCTCACTGGAGATTGAGCTAGTTCCAGAGGACTGGAGGAGGGCTGATGTGGTCCCTCTGCACAAAAGCATCACAAGGGAGAAGCTAGCAATTACAGACCAGTCCATCTCACATCATAGATACATAGATATTGTCGGCAGATAAAGGCCTTGTGGCCCATCCAGTCTGCCCTATCCTTCTTTCTAATGCTTAAGGTACCCTAGATGCTGCAAGTCCCCCCCCCCTTTGCCCTAGCTTGATAATTCCCATGTGCCTATCACACGCATTCTTGAATCCCTGAACCGTGGCCGCCCCCACCACTTACTGGGGGAGACTGTCTCATCTCTCCACCACCCTTTCAGTGAAGTAAAATTTCCTCAAGCTCCCTTTAAGTTCTCCCCCTTTTAGTCTCATACTGTGCCCCCTTGTTCTGCTATTTCCTTTCATGCGAAAGCTGCTCCCCTCTGGTACCCCGTTGATCCCCGTTAGATACTTAAAGGTCTCTATCATGCCCCCCCCTTGCTCTCCTTTCCTCCCGGGAATACATATTGAGAGCTCTGAGTCTCTCCTCATACAACTTATGCTGCATCGTGGACACCATTTTTGTCACCTTCCTCTGTACCGGCTCCATCCTGTCTATGTCTTTTAGGAGTTAGGGCCTCCAGAACTGAACACAGTACTCCAGATGAGGCCTTACTAGGGAGTTGTACAATGGTACCACCACTCCCCTCCTTCTACTTGTTATACCCCTCTCTATGCATCCTAGTATTCTGTTAGCCTTTCTGATGACTTTGTCGCACTGTTTAGTCACTTTGAGGTTGTCTTCTATGACTACCCTTAGATCCCTTTCCTCTGTGGTGGTTTCCAGTGTTACCCCATCTAGTTCATACTCGACCCTAGGATTCCCTTTCCCTAGGTGCATAATCTTGCACTTTTTTGTATTGAAACCCAGCTATCATTCCTTGGACCAGTTTTCTAGCCTCTTCAGATCTCGCCTCATTTTTATGTTTGCTTGCACACGCAGCACACAAGAAACATTTTGAGGTTAGTAGAGCAGTGCAGAGACGTGGCAGCATTTGGCCAGTCCAGCATACACTTTTAGGGGCTCATCCCTTGGGTACCAATCAACAGGGAAGCTGCCAATGATGGCAGTTTCAGAGCAAGTGCCGGACTTGAAAGAAATCTGCCGCTCCAATCACAGGCAGTTTTGTCATTGCAGCAGCAGATCTCTCCCCAGCAACCAAGCAAATTCTAGCCATGCACATTACAGTACACAGTAATGCGCATGGCTGGACTTCTGATAGGAGCAACTCATTTGCTCAGTGTGTCTTTCCTGATGAAGTAAATAAATGAGCCCTGCCCTGCTGCGCATAATTGGCGGCTCCTGACGTCCACCACACACTCCCCCAAAGCCAACAATGGGGTGCCCAATCCCCATGTCGGCATGCCCCTCACACTATTGTGGCACACTGGGAGCCCACCCCAGTGTACCAAACTAATTCTTTGTTTTCTGTTTTTCCGACACTGAGATGCCCACTCCCAGTGCTAGATGTGCCCCTTATGCCCCCTTTTTGTCAGCCGATCTCGGGGTGCCCAATCCCCAGGTCGGCATTGATCCCTCCCTTTCACTAGTCTGACAAAATGGGAGCCCACCCCGGTGTGCCAAAATCTGTTTTGTTTTCACCTGTAAAAAAGAAAACAGTCCCACAACGTTTTTTTTTTTTGTTAACCTGAAAAAAAGAAAACAGTCCCTCATCATTCCTGCCGGTCCCCCTCCTCCAACCCACACCCTCCCTCTGCACACTTCACCTCCCTACACCCCCCTCTTACCCATACTTACCTCTGGAAGTTGGCAGCAGTGATCTTCTGTGGACCGGGAACACGTCTGTACTTTTCAAAGACCAACACGGAACTGAAGAAATGACAGCAAGTCCTATAATGGCAGTGAATGGGGGGTTTTCAATTTAGGTTGATATCTCATCCAATTTTTGGAGTTTTGGTCCCAAATTTTCAACATGGGGTTCTTGGGACCCCACCTCATGAACACTGTCATTGTCATTTCATTTCTCGATCCCGAAAGGTGATTTCACAGTCGCTGCGCGGAATCACCTTTCAGGACCCAATAACAAAACAACAGTGTCACTGTTCATGAGGTGGGATCCAAAAAGACCATGTTGCAAGTTTGGTGAACAAACTCAAAAAAATGACTATGGTACGAGCGTGCGTTGCACAGTTTATACGCATGCTCATAACTTCGCCAGTCTTTAATATTTTCACTCCAAATTTACAACATCACCATTTTTTCACACCTCCTTATGAACAGTGCAGCTGTCATTTTTCGCATCCTGCCCGAAATGTGTTTTCGCACTTGTGGCACAGAATGGCGCAGTCACTGTGCAAATCAACTTTTGGGACAGAGTAATGAAATCACAATGCTACTGTTCATGAAGGGAGTTCCCAAAAAGACCATGTTGAAAATTTAGTGAATAAATTCCAAAAAATGACTGCGTTATGAGCGTGCATTACACAATTTCTACGCATGCTCGTAACTTTTCCACTTTTTCATATTTTCACTCCAGATTTTCAACATTGCCATTTTTTCACATCTCCTCCTGAACAGTATGATGTCATTTTTCACATCCTGCCTAAAATGTCTTTTCACACCTGTTGAGCCTAATGGTGCATTCACTGTGCGAAATCACCTTTTGAGATTGAGTAACGAAATGCTAGTGCCACTGTTTACTGAGATGGGGTCCCAAAAAGCCCAAGTTAAAAATCTGGAGTGAAATACCAACAAATGTCTTGGGCATTAGGGTTTCCAACCTTAATGCCCCACCCTGTACAGACTGACAGGCGTCGGGGTGTGTGGCTTGGAGTCGTCATCCGTAATGCTCACACCATTCTACCCCATCCCCACCCTTCAGCTACTGACAGACATCGATGTGTGCCTTGGGGTCTTCAGCCCTAATGTTCACCCCATTCTCTTACACTGCATCCATCTCCGCTTATTTCCTTATGGAATGAGGAGAGTGTAAGGGCCGAAGACCCCAAGGCACACCGTGACACCTGTCAGTGTCTGCAGGGTGGGGTGAGGTGGAATGATGTGAGTGTTACAGCCAATGACCCAAAGGCACACCCCAACACCTGTCAGTCTCTGCAGGGTGGGGGTGGGGGTTGGTGTTAGTTCAGTACTTCTGCCATTCCTATTATGCATCTCTCTAACTCATGCAGTACCAATGCCAATTCCAGCAAGCAAACATTCGGCATTGACAAATGCTTGTTTCTATACCTTCCTGTGTATCTACCCCATTACATAGCTTTGTATCATCTGCAACCAGGCTAACCCTCCCTTCTAGACCCTCTGCAATATCTCTTATAAAGACTTTGAAGAGCGCTGGTCCCAGCACTGATCCTTGGACTATGCCACTTGTTATCCATCCCTCCTGTGTGCTAACCTCATTTACCACTACTCTTTGCATTCTGTTACTCAGCCAGTTTCTAACCCATTTGACCACCTCTGTCCCCACCCCCAGATTAGTTTCCTGTGTGGGACTGTGTCAAAGGCCTTCCTGAAGTCCAGATAGGCCACATCTACTGCTCTGCCCTGGTCTATTTCCTTTGTCACCCACTAAAAGAAATCAGTCAAGTTGGTCTGGCATGGCCTCCCTTCCGTGAATCCATGTTGCCTTGGGTTCAGCAGACCCCCTTGTCTCTAGGTAGTCCACCAGTCTTTCCTTAAACAGGGGTTTCCATCATTTTACCTACTATTGAGGCCAAACTGACCGGGCGGTAGTTTTCTGCCTCCTCCTTGCTACTACTTTTGTGCAGGGGCACTACTTGTGCCCTCCTTCACTCCTCTGGAACCATGCCTGTTTTCAGTGATCCACTGAACAGCTTAGCCAGTTCCTCCCGGAGCTCCTTTAGGATCCTCGGGTGTATTCCTTCGGACCCCAGAGCGTTATCCACGCTAAGCCGTTACTTCTTGCACAGGGATCAGAGCAGTGCAAGAAGCATTTGTGGAGATGTGGTGGGGCCTTAGACAAATAGCACGCATGGTAATCTTCTCAGAGGTGCTGCCTGTCTATGGCACAGGTGAGGCTAGGGTGCTCCACACCATGGGATTCAATCAGTGGTTGAAAAACTGGTGCAGAGCTCAGGGATTTGGCTTCACTGGGGACTGGGGGTCCACCTAGAGGGATGCAAGCCTATACTGGCGTGATGGTCTGCATCTGTCCAGGAGGGGAACCAGGATCCTAAGTGATAGGTTTAAATGCTTCATTGGTAAGCATTTAAACTAGCCAAGGGGGAGGCACTGGAGAGGAGCCGGGAAATCCTAGCCCCCTCCAAAAAGTCAGGGTACTAAGTGAGGTAGACACCAACATAGAGATGTCAATAGGGAGAAGTGCAGGGGTAGATGGAGAAAGTGACAAACGCAATAAGGACAGGGATGGGGCAAAAAGGGGTAAGGCCATCAAGAAATGGAGGATAATGAGTACCAGCGCCTTTGGTCTGGGCAAAAAGCTCCCTGAATTGGTGGCCTTGATGGAAGAGGAATGCCTGGCTATCGTAGCAGTCACAGAAACATGGTACACAGAGAACCATGACTGGGATGTTAACATACCAGGGTACACAACCTACAGGAGAGACAGGGAGAGGAGAAGAGGGGACAGAGTAGCTCTCTATGTAAGGGAAGGGATAAAAGCAACTGAACAAAAGAGTAAACAGGGAGGAGAGGAGGTACTGTGGGTCACCTTAGAGACTGGAAATGGCACCACAGTCCGCACAGGGGTTGTATAGAGACCCCCATGTCAGGAGGAGGGAATGGACAAGGATATGATAGAAGCCATACTTAGAATGGCAGAGAAAGGGGAGATACTGTTGATGGGGGACCTTAACATGCCAGATGTCAACTGGAGCACCTTTGCTGCAGCCACATCCAAAAGCAGGGCCATTCTCGATGCCCTTCAGGTGGCATGCCTCAGACAGCTAGTCTTGGAACCTACTCGTGAGGGAGCAATCTTAGACTTCGTACTCTCAAATAGGGACAGTGAGAGGATTTCAGATCTAGAAGTGGGTAGCCATCTGGGAACAAGTGACCACCAAACAATGTGGGTCACGATAAACTCTGCTACAGAGTCAAGCCATACAAAAGTGAGGGTTCTGGACTTCAGGAAGGCTGACTTTGGCAAGATGGGAGAGTGCCTTAGAAAAGCACTAGCAAACAGGCTAGAAGGAGGGGTGGAGCAACAATGGAGAAATATCAAAACTGCCATCACAGAGGCAACAAGCCTTTATGTGAAGCAAATAAACAAATCAAAACAAAAGAAAAAGCCACTATGGTTCTCAAAAGAGGTGGGGGTGAAGGTTAGGGAGAAAAAGATAGCATTTAGGAAATATAAGGAAACACAGAAGGAGCAGGACAGAGAACTGTATCAGTTAAGGCAGAAGGAAGCAGGGAGGGTAGTCAGAATAGCAAAGGCCCAAACTGAGGAAAAGATACCCAACTCAGTTAAGAAGGGGGATAAAACCTTTTATAGGTATATCTGGGAGCGTTGAAAGACAAAGGGAGGGATAGTGAGGCTGAATAGAATGGACGGTGGGTGGGCAGAGAGGGACAGTGAAAAAGCAGGGATACTGAATGAATACTTCTGTTCTATATTTAGAAAAGAGGAGGTGGGGGATGTGCCTAATCCAATTAACAGAAGCACTCTGGATAGGGGGGTCGATCCCAGTCCTTTCCCAGAAGAAAGGGTTCTGAAAGAACTCCTAAAACTGAAGGTGAACAAAGCAATGGGGACAGATGGAATTCACCCCAGAATTCTAAAAGAATTAAGCAGAGAACTAGTGACACCACTGACTACCCTTTTTAACAAATCTTGGGAGGATGGTGTAGTACCTGAGGACTGGAGGAAGGCAGATGTGATTGCCCTTCACAAAAGTGGGACCAAGACAGAGGCAGGAAACTACAGACCTGTCAGTTTGACCTCTGTGGTAGGGAAAGTGATGGAATCACCTCTGAAGGAAAGAACTGTTGAGTACCTAGAGGCCAGTGGGGCACAGGACCCAAGGCAGCATGGGTTCACAGCGGGAAGGTCATGTCAGACGAATCTGATTGATTTCTTTGACTGGGTGACCAAAGTAGTAGACCAGGGAGGGGCTGTGGACATGGTCTACCTAGACTTTAGCAAGGCATTTGACACAGTCCCACACAAAAGATTAATAGTCAAATTAACCAGCCTGGGAGTGGGTCCCAGGGTGGTAGCCTGGGTAAAACATTGGCCGGACAACAGGACACGGAAAGTAATTGTAAATGGAGTCCACTCTGAAGAAAGAGGGGTTACTAGTGGGGTACCGCAGGGTTCAGTATTGGGTCCAGTCCTTTTTAACATCTTTATAAGTGACATTGCAGAGGGACTGGAAGGAAAAGTATGCCTCTTTGCAGATGACACAAAGATCTGCAACAGGGTTGATGCACAAAGAGGCATGGAAAGGATGAGAAGGGACTTGGCAAGGTTGGAGAAATGGTCAGAAGTATGGTAGCTTGGATTCAATGCAAAGAAGTGCAAAATAATGCACCTGGGAAACAAAAACCCAGGGAAGATTACACAGTGTTGGGGGGTAGTAACAACAACAAAAATGGAAAGGACCTTGGGGTAATCATATCGGATGACCTTAAGGTTGGCAAGCAATGTGAGAAGGTGGTAGGGAGGGCTGGGGAATACTGGGATGTGTAGGGAGAGGCATCACCAGCAGAAAACAGGAAGTTGTTATCCCCCTGTACAGACAGTTGGTGAGACCCCATCTGGAGTACTGCGTCCAGTTCTGGAGACCCCATCTCTACAAGGACATAGACAAGATGGAGGCAGTTCAGAGGCGGGCAACTAAAACGGTGCAGGTCTGCAAGAGAAGCCATACGAGGAGAGACTAAAGGAGCTTGAGGAAAGAAGGGAGAGGGGGGATATGATAGAAACATTTAAGTACCTCAGTGGAATCAACAAAGTCCTAGAGGGTATCATCTTTCAGAAAAAGAGATGTGCAAGAACAAGGGGACATAATTTGAAGATAGAGGGGGACGGCTCAGGGGCAATGTGAGGAAGTATTTTTTCACAGAGAGGGTGGTGGATGCATGGAACAGCCTTCCTGAGGAGGTTGTGGGGTCTAAAACCGCGGGAGAATTCAAGAATGCATGGGACAGACATAAGGCAATTTTTGTGGGAGGTAGGAAGAAATAGGCTGTTGGTTAAATAGGATCTGCAGCTTATCCTGTAGGTAGGGAAATGGGCAGACTAGGTGGGCCAAGCTGTCCTTATCTGCCGTCAAAGTCTATGTTTCTATGTTTCCAGAGCTCTTTTTACTCTGTCCTCTGAAAAAGGTCTAATGTCCACCCCTTCTCCCTGTGTGCCCTTCTCAATTAATGGGGACCGTCCCCATTGTCTTCTTCCATGAATACGGAGCAAAAGTAATGGTTGCCTTGTCAATGTCTTTCTCCACTACCCTGCCTCCCTCTTCCCCAAGTCTCACAAATCCCCCCCTCCCGTCTTCCTCCTCTCGCTAATATACCTAAAGAATTCCTTACCTCCTTCCTTCACCGATTTAGCTAGTTTTTCCTCAGTTTTGGCCTTTGCTGCCCTTACTGCCTTGTTCGCTTCCCTTTGTTTTTCCAAGTATTGTTGCCTGTCCTCCTTACTTTGTGTTGCCTTATACCTCAGAAATGGCATCTTTTTTCCTCGTACTAGCTCTGCTACTCCCCTCAAGAACCACAGTGGTTTCCTCCTTCTTTTGCTCTTGCTGCAGGGCCTGGCACAGTGATTTGCTACTAGGTGCAGGACTTCCTCTATCTTATCCCACTGTTCCACCACTCCCCTTATGTCAGCATATCCCTGCATAGCCTTCCTGAATTCGTCCTTCATCTTACTGAAGTCTGTCCTCCTGAAATCCAGGATTCTAGCCCTTGTGTGGTTAGTCTCCTGCGATGTCCTTATGATGAACCCCACCACTCAATGGTCACCAGTCCCTAGGCTCTCCCCCACTGTGACTTCCTTCATCCTGTCTCCATTGCTTAGAACAAGATCCAGAATTGCATTCTCCCTTATAGGCTCCCTCACTAGCTGTGTGAAACCTGCCCCTTGCAAGGACTGCAGGAATCCCTTACTCCTGGCTGAGGTTGCCACTGGGATGCTCCAGTCCACATCCGGCATGTTGAAGTCACTCATCTGCAGCAATTCACCCTTTGTTGCAATGTTCTCTGTAGTCTCCAGCAGTTACATAGATACATAGATACATAGACAGTGTCGGCAGATAAGGGCCTATGGCCCACCCAGTCTGCCCATTTGAGCTTGTAAGTTCAGTTTGTTTTCCTAGAAGTCTGTTTCCCCTTACCCCTGACCTCTAGAATTCCTTTATGTCTATCCCATGCATTCTTAAATCCCGTGATTGTTTCAGCCCCCACCACTTCCTCTGGCAGGGTGTTCCACTTGTCCACCACCCGTTCTGTGAAGAAATTCTTTCTCATGTTTCCTCTGAATCGTCCTTCCTCCAACTTCATCCCATGCCCTCTAGTCCTGGAACATCTTTTTCGCTTAAAAATAGTGTTTTTCTACATCCTCCACCTGCCTGGGGGAGCCTGTATATGATTCCTGTTCTAAGTACTGTTCTCCTCCCCACCTCCAGGGTTACCCACATCGCTTCTGCTTTTCCCCCCTTGTCTTGTGGGACTGTTGCTTTTATCCCTTCTCTGATGTACAATGCCACCCCTCCCCCCTTCCTGTCTTCCCTGTCCCGTTTGTGCAGCGTGTACCCTGGAATGGCTAGCTCCCAGGCACGGTTGCTGTTGCACCATGTCTCTGTGACTACCATGATATCCAGGTCCTCAGAGGCCATTAATGCCACAAGTTCCGGGATTTTGTTACCCAGGCTGCGGGCATTGGTGCACATAGCCTTCCAATCATGGCCTCCTCTCTGTGCTACAACCCAAGTACCATCCCCCTTTTTCTGTGTCTGCCCCTCCAGTACTTTACATGAGGTCCCTTCTTTTTTACCTATGGCCACTCCTTGCTCATAGCCATGCCTGTTTTTCTTTAGTCCGATGATGGGGGGGTCCCTTCCATTCGGCGATCCCCTTACCTTTATATCTTTCTGCTGCGTCCTCATTTAGGTCTTCTTCAAACAACATGAAGTCCTGCTGTATTCTGACTATATGCAGTTAGCCCCAGCACTTGAACTGCTCCGGAGAGGAAAGGGTTAACTCTATGCCAGGGCATAGCATGTTGAGCTAGGTTTTCAAACCTCTGTCCCAGGTACTCCTCAGTGTAACTGTCAGATTCTTTACTCCGCCTAACTGAGAAGTCGCTCTGGAGATCCTCTCCTTCGCTTCAGTTCAGTTCAAGTAAAAATCAGTTGATTTTATCAACCGTTTAATTATTTTTCAGTATTCTGATCTCTGTCCACGGTACAGTAAGTGTACTTAGTAGGTAGTTTAGAGTTTTGTTGGTAGAAAATGTTTTTTGTTTGGTTTCTTTCCGGTCGGTCTGGTTGGGAACTGAAGCAATTCTGTATTGTTTTTTCTGGTAATTTGTTCTACCTTTTGTATTGTGGTTCCCGGTACCTATCGGATCCTGAAAAAAAACCCAATATTTTCTTTTTTTTTTTTTTAACCGACCTGTGACACAGTTGGAACCGATAGGTTTGTAGTTGCCTGGCTTTAATGTTGGTAAGGGTAACTTATTATTTTTAGGCATGGCTGAGAAACCCAAAATGAAAACCAGTCCCACTGGGTTTCAGCACTGCACCGAGTGTGAGGAGGCCTTTGCTAAGGCTGATCCCCACCTTGTCTGTGTTTATTGTCTGGCGTTTGACCACTTCAAAGAAGACTGACAAATTTGCAAAAACTTTCCCAAAGCCACTTTAGATAAATGTT
The DNA here is from genome assembly GCA_016271365.2 of Neoceratodus forsteri. NCBI lineage: Eukaryota > Metazoa > Chordata > Ceratodontiformes > Ceratodontidae > Neoceratodus > Neoceratodus forsteri. The sequence continues at coordinate 150,921,849 of JADMNL010000030.1, forward strand.
TAAGTAGGCTGAAGGAAAGGGAGGCCGAGAAATCCGCTGACCTGGATGGCCAGCTCGGTTCGGTTTCGACCGAACCTGAGGGAATGCCCATTGACTTGGGTGATACCTCCTCAGGTAAAAGAAGATCCGATTCTGCAGAATTGGTTCCATCTAAGAGAAAGTGCAAGTCAGCTGGTTCGGGTCCCAGTTCCCATGTTCCAACCGCTGATGAAATAGCTAAAGCGATTGTTATTGTACAATCGCTTTGCCCGGTTCTGACCGAACCGACACCAATCCAAAAACAGTCGGTTCAGTCGGAAGTTTCTGCTTCTGAATATGACCCTAAAGCATTTTATGAGAGCGAATGGGAAGGAGAAGAAGATTATAAAGGCCTCGATGAGCCAGTAGAGCCTGACATCTCCCCAGACAGGCCTTCTCATGTGTCTCCTCCCAGACTTTCTGAGTCCCCCTCCCATTTCTTGTTCTACAAGAAAGTGGCTGATACCCTCCAGCTTCCTGTGGAAGAGGCTGAACAGGATCAGGAGAAACCTGACTATGTTGAGATGATGGATGTCCCAGAGTCCAAAAGGGTGTCTATCCCTCTGTATAAATTCCTGGGGAAACAGACACAAAAAATTCTTCAGTTTCCAACATCCATACCCCCTGTGGATAAAAAGATGGACAGGAGGTATACCTTGTCAGGTCCTGGGACGGAATTCCTTATGAATCATTGCAGCCATGTTGAGGTAGTGCAAGCTGCAGCCTGTGACAAGGCTAATATTCCCCTGGCAACTCACCCTCCAGATAAGGATTCCAGGAAAGTGGATGCCATGGCAAAGAAACAGTACTTTGCATCCTCTTTGGGGCTCAGGCAAGCTAATTACATGGCATATACAGCCAGATAGCGGAAGTCTATGTGGGACATGGTTCTGGAGCTGGCTAAGAATGCCCCTCCCCAGTTGGCCAAGGAGCTGGAGCAGGTGGCTGTGGATGGTATTGAGACATCAAAGGTCCAGTTTCATGCTGCTGTTGACTTGAATGATGTACATTCTAGGGTTATGGCTACATCTGTCTCCCTGAGTTGATTTGTGTGGCTCAGGTGTACCAGTTTATCACAGGATACCCAGACCAAGGTCATGGATTTTCCTGTCATGGGTAATTCTCTGTTTGGAAAGCAAACAGAGGCTTACATGAAAAAGATGGATGAATACAGGACCACCTTCAGGAGTGCTACAGCCAAGAAAAAGCAGGTCACTCCTCAGAGGCAGCAATCTAGGGTGGGCAGGGGCAGGCCTTTTCAAAGGCCTTTTTAACAAGCCTAGGCCTCCTCTTCTTTCCAGCAGAGAGGGTTCTTTAGGGGAAGAGGCAGGAGGGGGATGACCAGGACTCCATCCTCCACTCAGTCTCAGCCCCCTGTCAAACAGACACCCTGATGTGTCAGTCAGGGTCACCTCCTCCGTTCCAGTAGGGGGCAAGCTGGCTCACTACTTCCAGGCCTGGAAGTCTATTACCTCAAACAAATGGGTCCTGGAAGTAGCAAGCAAGGGACTTGCTCTCAGTTTCAAAAGGTTCCCAAAAATGATAGCAAACTTTTCAGTCCTCCCTCTCCCTTGGAGACAAAGGCCTTAGAGGTAGAAGTCTCCTCTCTACTACTTCTACAAGCAGTAGAGAAGGTACCTCTCTATCACAGGGGAAAATGACTGTATTCCAGATACTTTCTTACCCCAAAAAAGGCGGGAGTGGAGACCCATCTTAGATCTAAGATACATAAACAAACATATACTGAAGCCAAAGTTCAAAATGGTGACTCTGGGAATAATTCTTCCCTCTCTGAGACCAGGAGACTGGCTAGCTTCCCTGGATCTCAAGGATGCCCATTTCCACATACCTATCAGACATTCCCACAGAAGGTACCTCAGGTTCAAGTTGCCCTCAGACCTCTACCAGTTCAGAGCAATGCCTTTCGGCCTAATATCTGCTCCAAGGGTGTTTACCAAGTGTCTGGCAGTAGTGGTGGCCTTTCTCAGGAGACAAGGCATCTTGTCAGTCCTCAGACCAAGTCAAGTCAGCTCTAGAGGTCACGCAAAAGCTTATGGACTCCTTAGGATTCATTCTAAATCTAGAAAAGTCTGTTCTAGAACCAGCCCAGCTGCTCATATTTATAGGGGTGGAGTTGGACACTGTCCAGGCCAAGGCCTTTCTTCCTCTTCCTCTTTCAAGGGTTCAGTCCCTCATCACCCTGGCTTCCTCTTTTCGTCCACTAGTGTCTCGGCCAGCCAGCCAGGCACTTCTTACAGTTGCTGGTCCACATGGCAGCTTGCACTGCAGTAGTGTAGGGGGCAAGGTTTCAAATGAGAGGTATTCAATTTCATCTAAAATCTTTTTGGTCTCAGAAAAAAGACCCTCTCTCCAAGTTAGTTCCAGTGTCTCAAACTCTGGTTCACGCTCTCCAGTGGTAGCTGGAGGAGGAGGACAATCTAAGGCAAGATGTCCCCTTCCTCAGTCAGGCTCCAACAGTGATTCTCACCACGGATGCTTCCCTACTGGGATGGGGAGCCCATCTAGACCAGCTTACTGCTCAGGGAACATGGTCTCATCAGGAGTCTCTCCTGCACATAAATCTTCTCTAACTCAGGGCTGTCTTTCTAGCACTTCTGAGATTCTCGAACACAATCCAGGGGAAAGTGGTGCAGATCAGGACAGACAACACCACAACCATGTGGTACATCAACAAGCAGGGGGACACTCGGTCCACGACCTTGTGCACCGAAGCCATGAAAATATGGTCACTAGATTATTCCCTGCCGGTGTCCCTGATAGCTGTGCATCTCCCAGGGAAGGACAGTGTACTGGCAGATGCTCTCAGCAGGATTTCTCAAGGTCACCACAAATGGACCCTGAAGCCTCAAATTCTTCAGATAATTTTCAAGAGATGGGGCACTCCAGAAATAGATCTCTTTGCAGCCCCGGACAATCATCAGCGTCCCCTGTTCTGCTGCAGACCCCCTCTTTTGGGGTCTGTTCCTCAAGATGCTGTCCTGTTGGATTTGACAAGCAGATTTCTGTATGCTTTTCCTCCTCTTCCTCTGATATTCAGAGTTCTGGTCAAGATCAGATCTCAGCCTTGCACTGTGATTCTAGTGGCTCCAGACTGGGCCAAGCAGCCTTGGTGCCCCCTACTATTGTCAATGTCAGTGACAATTCCAGTTTGTCTTCCCAAACAGTACAATCTTCTCACCTCCTCACAGGGGAGGATACTGTATCCCAGTCTTCAGACTCTCAGACTCAAAGCTTGGCTCTTGAGGAGCTAGAATATGCAAGCCTGCATCTTTCCCATTCAGTCTTGGACATTCTTAAGGTTAGTAGGAAGCATTTTACTAGAAAAACTTACAATTCCAAATGGAAGAGATTTGGTTTCTGGTGTTCTCAGAGGCATATTCAGCCTGATTCAGCGGACATTGCCACTGCTTTGGATTATTTGGTGCATCTTAACAGTTTGGGCCTCAGGCCTACCACTCTCAAAGTGCATTTGGCAGCTATCTCTGCCTTCCTTTCAGCTGAGAATGGGTCTTCCCTAGCCTCCCATCCAGTTATCAAGACATTTTTCAAAGGTCTGGTTCATATCAACCCCCCCTTAGGGACCCTACTCCTGTTTGGGATCTGAACATCTGTATTGCACAGTTTATGCAGCCCCCCTTTGAACCATTATCTTCAGCTGAACTGAAATACTTGACTTGGAAAACTGTATTCCTGGTAGCCATTACCTCAGCTAGGAGAATCAGTGAATTACAGGCCTTATCAGTGGAACCTGACCTCATTTCATTTCACAGGGATAAGGTGGTCCTTCGAACAAAAAGGAAGTTCCTGCCCAAGCTGGTATCAGATTTTCATTTGAACCAGTCTGTGTCACTGCCTGTATTCTTCACTGACCATTTTTCCTCTGGGAAGAGAAGACTGCACAGTCTTGATGTAAAGAGGGCCCTTAGTTATTATACAGAATATACTAGGGCTCATAGAAATTACTGTTCACAGCTATTTCTCAGTTATGGAGAAGTGGAAAAAGGTAAACCTGCCACTAAGAGAACTATTGCCAGGTGGATTGTCTCCTGTATCCAGTTCTGTTACTCAAAATTGGGGAAAGAGCCTCCCTCAGGCCTGAGGGCTCATGCCACCAGAGGTACAGCTGCTTCGGTCACAGCAGCTAAAGACATACCCTTAGTGGAAATCTGTAAAACAGCCACCTAGAAAACTGTTCACACATTTACCAAGCATTATTCGCTTGACATTCAGTCAAGAAGTGATGCTAGGTTTGGCACAGCAGCGCTGCAGAGCCTGTTGCCAAAATAGGTTCTGTAACTCCCTCCTCCAAGGGGGTACTGCTTGGTAGTCTGCATATAGTCAGAATACAGCAAGACTTCATGTTGTTTGAAGAAAACATTATTCACCATAGTAATGTTGTTTCTTCTAATGGAATCTTGCTGTATTCTGACCTCCCTCCCTGCCTCCCCTCCTAGAACCTAGCTGTTTTGGGATGTAGGTTGACAGGCGCAGTGCTGCACCCCAGAGGTGTACCTGGGTCACCTCTTCTTTTAGAATGTTTTTTTTGTTGTTATAATTTTAACTATATATTTTTAAGTTTACTGCCTGCTTGGACTCTTTTTGGGGTTCTCGACTTGAGTCTTTTGGACCCTAACAATCTGTTTATTCCCTTTTGTCACAAAATTTCTGAAACAATTTCTATTTAATAGTTAGTTAACATAGTGCTTGTAAGAATCTGACAGTTACAATGAGAAGTACCTGGAACAGAGGTTTGAAAACTGAGCTTGAGCTCAACGTTCTGGGCCCTGGCATAGAGTTAACCCTTTCTTCTCCGGAGCAGTTCAAGTGCTGGGGCTAACTGCATATAGTCAGAATACAGCAAGACTCCATTAGAAGAAACAACATTACTATGGTGAGTAATTGTTACTTCTGTGTGCTGGAGACCTCCCAGTTTAAACCCTCCAAGAAGACCTCCAACTTCTGCCTTAGCGCTCTCGCTCCTTCTCCGGAGAGATGCAGACCATCATGCTTGAAGAGCTTTCTGTCCCAGAAGGTCCCCCAATCTCCAATGTAGTGCATCCCATTGTCTGCGCACCAACCCTGGAGCCACTGGTTGAATTCCCAGATCTCATCATTCCTGATCTTGTCCTCACTTCTCCCTTCCTTCGAACCGGCAACACCTCCGAGAAGGCCAGATGTGTTGGGTACTCCTGAAGGCTCTCCCCTGGGGTCTTCATATCTGCCTTGGCTTCTTCCACAATCCTATTTGCTATGTCAGTTTTCCCAAGGTGGACAATGATCCCTGCGAAATCCTGACCTCTTCTCACCAGCCATCCTATTCTGTCTTTATCTTTCCTTGCAGATGCTCCTGGCATGCATTTCACTGTGGTTTCAGCTCCCTTCACACTGATGGACTGTGCTTCCACTTCTCGCAACATAGAGTCTCCCATGACCAGAATCCTCATGTTGCTCTGTGTATTCTTCCTCTCCTTCCTTGTACCTCCTTCCTGCTTTCTTGTATTAGGTTTGTCCTGCTTGATTCTTCCTTCTTCCTCACCTGGCTTCTGTCCCCTGGCTGGGGAGGGGGGGGAAACGATTCTGGGTGTGGATAGAGTGTGGCTGGCAGTGCCCCATCTTAGCTCTAGGTGCCCTGCTGCCCGCTCCCACCACTCTCCATTCCCAAGACCCGTGGGCTTTTGGGATAGTGGGTGGGTAAGGGGGTGGTGGGCAACCCCAGTTCAGTCTCCTCTGCAGCTTTGTGATCTCTTCTCTTGCCTGCCATAGTTCCCTCCGTAGTTCTGCAAGTGTCCTGCAGAAGAGCACCCCAGTCTCCAGAATGTCTGCCTCCCTACCAGCCCTCGAAATTATGGCAGATCTGGATGTCCATGTCTGTTTTCCTCCTGACCTGTAGGCGTCTCTGTTTTTTTCTCACTTCACTGAATCTTCTCTGTCCTCTCTTCCTGTTCTCACTGGTGTCTTCCTTTGTGAGCCTTGCAGGAAGTTCCCTTGGGCTTCTATAAATATAGAAGGAACCTGGGTAGGTGGGAAGCTATATTACCACCCCTTAGCAGTAGCTAGTAGCAGTTAAGTTATGGGGGAAGGGGAGATTTAGCTGATTCCCCTCTTCCTCTCCCAGTTGAGGTACTGTTAAAAGCAAATGCAAAGTATATTACCATTCCTTAGCAGTTGTTTTTAGCAGTTAAGTGATGGGGGAAGGGGAGATTTAGCTGATCCCCCTCTTCCTCTCCAAAATGAGGTATCTTAAAAGCAAACGCTAGCTTCCCGCTCCAGAGTGAGGTGCATTTAAAAGTAAATGCTAGCTCCTTTTCAGCTGCTAGTTGCTGCTTCTGAAAGCTGAAGCAAACATCAGTGGTGAGGAAATTAATGGAAACCCTACTGAAGGAGAGACTGATGGAATAGCTGGACAAAAATGGACTGCAGGACCACTGGCAATACAGTTTCATTGGGGGGGGGTCATGTCAAACAAATCTTATAGATTTCTTTGACTGGGTGAATAAACAGGTGAATAGGGGAGGGCAGTTGATGTGGCCTATCTGGATATCAGTAAGACCTTTGACACTTAACCGTACAGAAGGTTGATTAAGAATCTTAGCAACCTGGGGGTTGGGCAGAAGGTGGTAAGCAGAATATCGGACTGGTTGAAGGATGGGAGGCAGAGTGTGGTGGTAAATGGCAGTCACCCTGGGGATGGGACAGTGACCAGTGGAGTACCATAGGGATCAGTACTGGGTCCTATCCTCTTCAGTGTCTTCATAAGTGACATGGCTGAGGAACTGGAGGAGAGGTGTGTCTCTTTGCAGATGACACAGAAATCTGCAACAGGGTGGACATAGGGGGGGTTAAGAGAATGCAAAAAGATCTGGAGAAGGAAACTAGAGAGTGGTTGAGGGTGTGGCAGCTCAGTTTCAATGCCAAAAGTGCAAAGTCATGCACCTGAGGTGGGGTAACCTGGAGGCTGTGTATAACATGGGGGAGGCACTTAGTCACCAAGCAAGAGAGGGACCATGGGGTAATCATGTCTGATGATCTCAAGGTGGTAGGGTAGTGTGACAAGGCAATAGGCAAGGCTAGCCAGATTCTGCGGTGCTTAGGAAGGGGGATTTCTAGCAAGAGAAGGGATGTGGTGTTGCCACTGTATCACTTACTGGTAAGACCCCACCTGGAGTACTGTGTCCAGTTCTGGTGGCCACACCTCCGCAAAGACATTGACAGGGTGGAGGTGGTCCAGAGAAGGGCTACTTAATGGTGCAGGAGGAGGATTACTTAATGGGGGGGGGTGCACGAGAAACCATACAAGGAGAGGCAGTAGGAGCTAAACATGTACTCCCTGGAGGAGAGAAAAAGACGGGACATGGCTGAGACCTATAACCAACTACCTTGTGAGGGTAAACAAGGTGCAGGAGGAGATCCCATTGCAGAGGAGGAGGAGGAGACATTAAGCTTGAGGAGAGGAGTTTTAGAGGGATGTGAGGAAATACTTCTACACAGAAAGGATGATGGATGCCTGGAACAGCTTGCCACAGAAGGTGGTGGGGACAAAGTAGTGGGGAGTTTCAAGCTATAGAAACAGATATATTGTCAGCAGATAAGGACTGCTAGGCCCATCCAGTGCCCGTAGGCCCTATGCATTGTATGCGGCCACTGACCCTATGTGATCAATGGCATTACATCACTCCCTCCCCTCTCAAGCTTCTCTTGTGCCTGTCCCGGGCATGCTTAAACTCCCTCACTATGCTTGCCCCCACTACATCCTGTGGCAGACTATTCCATGCATCAACTACACATAGACACATGGACGTAATAGATGGATGAAAAGGAGGAGGGAGGGACACCTGTGACCAGATAGGGTCCAGGGTGTAGTAATAAGGAAGGAAAATAGGGCAGATTGGATGGGCCTATCGGTCCTTTTCTGCCGAGAGATTCTATATTTCTATGATTACCTGGTGAAATTATTTTAAATAAGCTGCAGAGGTTCTGTATGTTTTCTGGCAGTGTGAAAGTGACGCTGTTGATCTGTGTAGCAATTTTATTTTATGTTTTTATGTTTTATTTATTTTTCTTTTTTGGGGTGGGCAGGATAAATGGTTTATCTTTTAAATGTAATCTGAAATCAAAAGTAGCTTAAAGTGAAGGGCTTTATTGAAAACTAAAAACTGACAAAAAAAATGTTTTTTTGAAAGGAGAGGCTGGCAACATTATTGGAGCTTTAGAATGCATGAAAATGCACCATTCACAATGCATTTAAAAATAAAATTCCTGGGGGAGCATGCCTGCAGATCCCTCTAGCACTGAAGACTCCATCCAGTATGTTATTGCCCATCCACCCCTTGTTTATGGACCCTGCACATGCCTCTGATTATAATGAAATATAAGCTGAATTATGTCAGAAAATGATATTTTTATCGGTTTTCCAGGGTACTGGAAAATTGCTTTAACTAACCAACTTTAACAAGGCCTGCAGTGTCCACGGCCCTGCAGCTAGATCCAGGAAGAGGGAGGAACCTTAGTCCCAAAAGTCAATAGTAAATGATCATTCCACACTATGTAATGTAATGTAATCATTATCTGTATTCTGTATCTGTGTTCACCGCTTAAGTTCTGTGAGCTGAATGTTTTACCTAACGTACTGCTGTAATGTGAAAAATGTATATGTCAAGTCCCATTGCCCCAGGGCTCTCTTGAAAATGCTGCTACTTGTACTGTATGCCCATGAGTCACCCTGTTTAAATGTAGTAGCTGTCTGCTTTGTTAGGTTAATCTGCACTCAGCTGGTTAATTTATGTCTCCACTGCAAGTATGCTATCTATGTGTGCTTGTTAGGTTACCTGTACTATGCTGAGCTTCTTTACCTGTGTCTTCACTGTGAGAATGCTAAGTTTGCTTTCTTAGCTTAACTGCACTATGATTCGGCTGTATGTCTCCACTGCAGTTTTTTCTGACTTTTCATCCTCCATGCTTCCTGCATACCTTTGCCTGCATCTCGTAATTGTTGGTTTGTCAAGATAACGTGTAATGCACTACTGGTTAGCCTGCTTTCCTAATGTTTTACTGATACCTTGCTAAGTATCCACACTAGCACCTATCTGGGCCACACCTTTTTGAAGGAACCTGGGCATTAAGTCACTGCAGTAGCTGAGATGCAACCCCATTGGGCCACTGTTATCGCTCTAGACATTTGCCGATTACATATCCCAGTTTTTGCCCCACCCTTCCTGCAACTGGAAACCTACAGCTATATAGCTGCATGAGCCAACAAGTCAGGTACATTCCAAGCCTCTGTTCCATCACTGGCCAACCTACTCTTCCAGACACTCCATTCCCCCCCCCACCGATTAATGGGAACCATGGGGCACTATCTCTATGGCTCCATACTCACAGTTTGCAACTTTTAGGATATTATAAGAGGTGTAAGGCCTAACCAAAAGGCAGCCCCCACCAAGAAACAGAACAAACGGAATGTCATGCAATCCCTGGCAGGCATGAGAAATGTTACAGTCTACATCCACTGGTCACTGGGAACCATTCACCCAGCCCTGGTCCAGTGCATTCTAACACTACTCCACCCTTACTAAGTTCCAACTCAGGATTTATTGACTGCCTCCATAACAACTTCTGCAGCCTGCCTCACAAGTTTGCAGAATACAAAGCCTTAATACTTGTCAAAAACCCTGAAGTGGTAGCGGTAACTGAAATCTGGCTGACAACAAGGATTTCGGACAATGAGGTAGCACTTCCTTCTCACACCCTCCTTAGACGTGACTGTTCAGGTAAGCGGGGATTAGGGTGTTTTCTATACATCAAGGACCACCTACAGGCCTCATGGATCACTACTAAGGACACTGACCCATCCTGCGAGTTCATAGCTGCCAACACCAGATTCAGACATGGAAGCAAGAACCTAATTATGGCTGTCTTTTACATTCCCCAAACATAGTTGACTCTGGCCTAGATGCCTTTCTTGGTCACGTAAGTTGTCTGAACCGATGCTGTGAAAAGCTCATCCTAGGCAATTTGAACATCAACTGGCCCTCACCACATGCTAAGTGGTACAAGAACAAACTGGCTGACCTCTACCTCAGTCAGATGATCAAGTCCCCTACTTGTGTACAAACTTAAGCCAACAAAATCAAGAGAAACACTGATTGACTGGATCCTGGCTTCCCACCCAGAAAGACTGTCGTGTAGAGATAATACCAGATCTGTTTAGTGATCACTGTCCTGCTGCTCCTGGTATGGCAGAAGGTTGAGGCATCCTTCAAAATTCATCTACACCCACTGCCTGAAGGGAGAGAGAATCACCGATCTTCAAAACCCCCTTCGTAACATCAGCCTTGCCTTGGATTCTCACAGACATTCCAAACTGTATATGACCACTTTACTCCACTCCACTAAGAAAGGAAAGAGTCAGAGGAGACACTAATCACTGGCTGACCTTGGAACTCCTCGCTGTCCTCCAAGAGACAAGGGACAAACTGTGGGCCTCATACAAAGAATCGAGCTCCCGCCAGGACCTACAGATGTACAAAGGGCTGAGAAACCAGTGTAAAGCCACCATTCATAAATCCAAAAGCAAATTCTGCAAAACTAAAATCCTTGAATCCAGTAACAATCCCAGGAGTCTTTGGAAATCTATCAACAAAGTCCTATGACTGAAAAGCCATTTCACCCCCAACATCCTTCATGTCAATGGAAAGAATACCACTGATCCTCAAGCCATCACTGAGGCATTTAATTCTTTGTGAACATGTGCAAAGACCTGCCCCCTTGTACCCAGTCTACCACACCCATCTTGCATAATCTCTCAGTCTTCTCCAGCAAAAATAGACCCAAATTCTGTTTTAAGTGGGTAAGCACTGATATAGTTAAAAGTATGTGCTAAGCTCAGCAACCAAAACAAGAATTGGACTCAACTGCTTGAGCATGAAGATACTAAAAATGGCCATTGAGGAACTGGCTCTACCTATCCAAAACAATAATCAATTTTTCCTTCCAATTTGTTTCCCTTCCCAATGCCTGAAAACAAGCTAATGTAGTCCCAGACTTTAAATCCAGTGGCAACACGGTGGTCTCTAACTATAGGCACATTTCTAGCCTCACTTCATTTTCTAAGGCCTTAGAAAAGATTATCAGCAACCAACTGGTGTCCTACATCATGGATCACAACCTCCTCGCTGCTGAACAACATGGTCTCAGAAAGATGCACAGCATGACAACTGCCCTAATTAAGCTATCTGAAGAACTCCACAAGGCCCTAGACAAAGCAGAATATGTCAACATAGCATTTCTTGATCTTTCCAAGGCCTTTGACTTAACCATGACCTCCTAATTATAGAGTTCCAAGAGTTGGGCCTGTTATATTCATTTATTTATTTGTTTGTTACGTACAAGACCCTTTAGGCTGAGCCTATTTTCAAAGGGTCTAGAGTCAAGGTACAAAAGTGTTAATAGACAACAGCTATACATTCTACAGGTATAGTATACACAGTGCAATATGAGATCCAAGTAAAGAAAATTAAGTACATATTTTACAAGTTAAGCAAGAAGACAGTGAATCAGGGCAGCCAAGGCATAAGGGATGAGGAAATCGGGGGAATAGGAGAACAACAAGGTGAGGAACTGAGCTGAGGTGGGCAGAGAAGAGAGGGCTAAGGAGTCAACTGTAGCAAGAACAGGGCTTAGTGGGGGTGAGTTGGGAAAGTAGAATGGTTTTAAAAATAGGAATGGAGTCAGTGCCTCTGAGGGATGGGGCAAAGGAATTCCATAACATTGAGAATCTAAATGAGAAGCTGGCTTGACCCGGGGTGGGTTGTCTATGACAAAGGACCAGCGGGTGTTGTTCTTGACCCCTGGTAGGATATGTGGGGGCAAAAGATGTTATCATAGCCTGGACTCCAGGGGATAACAGTCACAGAATGGCCTTTTTTCCAGTTACAGGTGTGTTGTATTGCAAGTAGGAATCAAGGTTTAGCCAACCTAGTCTATTATATAATGTGTGCGTGTGGGAATCAGACCTCATGTTGAGCACAAGACGGCAAGCTCTGTTTAGTAAGCATCTAACCCTATTTAGGACTTTATCACATGCCATGCTGTGTACCACAAGACCATCATCAATGAGGCCGAGGATGTAGCGCCTCACCAGCAGTTTCTTAACCTCAGGGAGGAAGACACTTCTCTCCCTGCATAGCAGGCCAAGTCTGAAGTTGGCCGCCTTTAGTAAGGTGTCTACATGTGTTGCACACATTAGATCAGTGTCAAGGGTTAGTCCTATATATTTGAAAGAGCAAACCTGCACACTAGGGGCCCCAGAGGTGGTTGTGATGTTTAGCGAGGGCTGGAAAAGAACTTTGCCACGAATGTAAAAGATTATTGTTTTGGTCTTTTTGGAGTTTAGGATGAGGAGGTTGGTGATGAAGCCACAATGTAATTCTCTTACTACTTAGCCCACAGATCACAAAATGCTAGATATGGAGAGGTGTTCTCCAGCTTGCAACTTCTAACCACTGGAGTCCCACAAGGCTCACTCCTTATCTCCCTGCTATTCAGCCTGTTTGTCAACAAGGTTCCAGAAGTTTGTGTCCACTCCAAAACATTACTCTCTGCTGATGACACAATCATCATCACCTGACATCCCATTCTAGAGACACTGAAATGCAACCTACAGTCTGACTTCAGCAAGGTTTGAGACTGGTTCACATCTAACAGGCTGGGCATTAACAACAAGAAAACCAAATCTCTTCTGTTTGGGAGTACCCATGCCCTGAAAGGTGGCCCTGAGCTGCACATCACAATACCGGCCAGGAACCCCATTGAACAGGTCCAGGTCTTCAAGTACCTGGGCACACAACTTGACTTAGCCCTATCCTTCACATCTCACGCTGACTCCCTGGTCAAACATATCCATCAATGCCTTGGCTTTCTATACAGAAACAAGCACAACTTCACCCCTGAAGTAAAAAAATTCCTAGTATCCAGCCTTATCATCTCGAGGATTGACTATGGTGTTGTCATCTGCTCTGCAGTCAGTGTGCTCTACAGTGTTTTACTTGAAAGAATCTCAGTAGCATTCGGCTGAGTCTGCAGAATTGCACCCTCAACTTGAAACCAGACTCCCACCGCTGTGACCTATACCTGTTCACCAACAAATGTCCGTATGGCCGATGGGGGTGCCCAATCTCGTCGGCTCCTGCCCCAAAACAACTTCAGCTGCCACGCTGGGAGCCCACCCCAGGTGGCAAAAGTCCCGTTGTCTTAAAAAAATGACCTGTAAGAAAACGTGTTCCTCGCTGACTGTCTTGACTCCTCCCCACCCACGCCTACCGCCCACGCACCCTGCCTCCCACACCCCCTCACCCATACTTATCTCCAGAGTCTGGTGCGACGATCTTCGGTGGACCAGGAACACGTCTACACTCTTCAAAGCCGACCGCGAACTGAGGAAATGCCAGTAAGCTGCACAATGGAATAAATGTTTTTTTTTTTTCAACTTTGAGGCATATCTCAGACATTTTTAGGAATTTTTTCACCATATTTTCAACATGGGGTTCTTGGGACCCCACCTCATGAATTCTGGCACTGTCATTTTGTTATTCGGTCCCAAAAGGTAATTTTGCGGTCACTGCGCGGAACCACCTTTCGGGACCAAGTAACAAAACAACAGTGTCACAGTTCATGAGGTAGGCCCCCCAAAACCTATGTTGAAAATTTAGTGGAAAAAATTCCCAAAACTGACTGTTTTACAAGCGTGCACTGTGCAGTTCCTACGCAAGCTTGTAACGTCGCAAATTTTTTATATTTTCACTCCAGATTTTCAACATTGCCATTTTACCACACCTCCTTATGAGCAGTATAGCTGTCATTTTTCACATCTCGCCCAAAATGTGTTTTCGTGCAAGTAGTGCACAATGGCACCATCGGAGGCGAAATCAGTCTTTGGGACAGATTAAGAAAATCGCAGTGACACTGTTCATGAGTAGAGATCTTAAAATGGCTATGTTAAAAATTTGGTGACAAAAGTCCATAAACTGATTGTGTTACAAGCGTGCATTGAGCAGTTTCCACTCACCGTCATAAGTTCATGAATTTGTAATATTTTCAGTCCAGATTTTCAACACTGGCATTTTTTCACACCTCCTTATGAACAGCACAGCTGTCATTTTTCACACCCTGACCGAAATGTGTTTTCGCACTTCTGGCACAGAAGTGCGTGGTCGATGTGGGAAATCAGTGTTCGGGACACATTAAGAAAATCACAGTGACACTGTTCATGAGTGGAGGTCCCCAAATGCCTGTGTTGACAATCTGTTGTAAACAATCCCCAAACTAGTTACATTACGGGTGTGCATTGCGCAGTTTCTACGCACGCTCGTGACTTCGCCAGTTTTTTATATATTCACTCCAGATTTTCAACATTGCCATTTTTTTATACCTCCTCATGAACAGTACAACTGTCATTTTTCACATCCTGTTTAAAATGTGTTTTCGCACCTGTGCTGCCAAATGGCATAGTCACTGTGCAAAATCAGCTTTCGGCTAACGAACTGATATTGCCACTGTTCATGAGATGGAGGTCACAAAAAACCCATGTTGAAAAATTGGAGCGAAAATACCAATGAACGCCTGCACCGTTAGGGTTTCCGGCCATAACGCCCCACCCTGTAGAGACTGACAGGCATCAGGTGTGACTTGGGATTGTCATTGTACGTTTACATTATTCCACCCCCACCCACACCGCAGCCAGTGACAGGCATCGAGGTGTGCCTTGGACTCTTGCCCCAAAGTTCACCCCATTCTCTTATACTGCACCCATTTCATCATATTTCCTTATGGAATGGGGTGAGCATAAGGCCCAAAGACCCCAAGGCACACCGTGACACTTGTCAGTGTCTGCAGGGTAGGGTGTGGTGAAATGGCATGGCTGTTATGCCTGACAACCCAAAGGCACCCCCCAATGCCTGTCAGTCTCTGCAGGGTGGTGGTGGTGTTGGCTTAATTTCAATACTTCACTGCCATTCCTATTATGCATCTCTCTAACTCCTACACTACCAATGCCAATGGCAGCAAGTAAACATTCAGCATTGACAAATGCTTGTTATTATACCTGTTGTGTATTATATTGCTCTGCTGTCGAATGTAACTTGTTCTTCTATTGTATATAACTTGACAGACTTGGACACCTTTGAAAAAGGGCACTTGAGCTCAAATGTCTCTGAACACAATAAAATAAAATAAAATGTTCTTGGCTAATGTAGCTGTCAGCATGGCTCTGTTGGTAGCACATACGCCTCTGGGCCAGAAGGTCATGAGTCATCTCCCACAGGGTTAACGTAGTTCTCAGGACCAATAGGACATTTCTTCTCAAAGTGGCGTCTTAATTTCACCTCGACCAACCTATAACTCTCCCTGTATTTTTAATGGGTAATCCAAAAAAGGACAAGGGCTCAACAGAAGGAAATAAATGCAAAAATCCTTATGGCCCACCTGCTACCTGCTCAAAACAAGGTCGTAATCTTTCCGAGCTGGCTAATGAGGGAGAGGAAACTCTGCAGATGTTGATGTTGGGTCAAAAAATGAACAGAATGTTAATGTCTATGACAAACTTAGCAGAGAAATTATATTCCCTAACAAATAGGGTTACTAACCTGGAAACCAATGTGGTCTCCCTAAAAATCAATTCCATAGAGACATGTAAATGCTTGGAAGTGGCTATGGACGCTACTACAAAGTTAGTCCAAGAGAACACACATCTGAGGTCTCGTTTGGAGAGTCTTGAAAATCAAGCCAGGGATGCTACCATAAGAGTAATCGGAATGCCTGAATGAAAACGAGGAGATCATTTAGGTCTCTTCTTGAAAGAATGGCTGGAGCAGTAGTTGGGCCAACCATTGGAGGACCACAACACTATGGTGCAAAAGGCCTGTACAGTGGCATTCAGGGGCAGGCCCGATAACCCCAATGCACCCAGGGCGATCGTGATGGTCGTGGATGGGGTGGGGACAGGGGACTTTTTTTAGCCCTGGCAAGACAGAAATGGATTATGCTTCAAGATGACCAGCGGGTATCGTTATACCCAGATTTAAGTTATGCCACCAGGCAAAAAAAGGAAAAATTTGATGAGGTCCAAGCCATCCTGCACAAGGCAGAAATTTCACAAAACATGCTATTCCCAGCCTCTCTAAGATTCATCCATGAGGGCAAAGTGTTTATTTTTTCAGATCTGGCTGGAGCTCTAAAGTGGGTCCAAAAACATTCACCACCACGCTGGAGAAGAGGGGACCGAGCCCAACTGGACTCCGAGGAAGAAGATGAGGGGGATACCTGAGAACATCCAGAATACACTGGTTCAGGTTTGCTGGCTAAGCTGACTAAAAATTTAATTTACAGAGACATTCAGTTGTTTAAAATAGTGGCCACGATGTTAATTATTCTTGGGGCATGAATAAGTTACTTAATATGGAAACTTTGTTTTCTAAAATAGTGGCCTCGATGTTAATTAATCCTAAGGCCTGAACAGGATTAGAATTAGTAAGGCAAGGCAAAATTTATTTAAAAGACGCCCAATCCCGGAGGCTCTGGGCACCGTACAAGGCATTTAAACAAACATATTTAACATAATAAATATATAAATTTACATATAAATACAGATCAATACAAAAACTAAAACCTAACAATAAATCCATATCTAAGCATTAAATGCCTTAGAAAAGAAAAAAGCCTTTAACTGGGCCTTAAAAACATCCACCGATGAAGCCTCTCTGACCATAGTTGGTAAGGAATTCCACAGAACAGGGGCTGCGGCACTGAATGCTCTATTGCCAGCTGTTTTCAGCCTAGTTCTGGGAATGGTCAGGAGGCATTCACTGGAAAACGAAGAGGCGTGAGGAGGGCAGGTGACAGAAGGTCTAACAGGTAGCCAGGGCCCTGTCCGTGTAGGGCCTTATAGGTGAGAAGACCCACCTTAAAGAGGACTCTCCACCTGACTGGCAGCCAGTGCAATTCACGCCAAAACTGGTGTAATGTGACAGAACTTTTGCTGCCGATCACAGTCGGGCAGCTGCGTTTGCACCAGCTGCAATCTCGTAGAGATCCTCCCGTGACCGAGATAGAGCGCATTACAGTAATCAAGCCTAGATGTGACTAAGGCATGTATCAAAGTAGGGAGGTCCAGAGACGGAACAAGGGTTTAATTCTGGCAATGTTTCTGAGGTGGTAAAACAGGTACGAACCACAGAGGATATCTGAGCCTCCATGGTTAATTCTCTGTCCAGAATCACGCCGGGATTACGCACCCAAGAGGAGGCCTTCAATGGCACAGACCCTAGGACAAGCCCAGTTTCTGTGTCAAAGGCCATCCTATCACGAACTCTGTTCAACTCCACTACTAATACCTCCGTCTTATCGGGGTTCAGCCACAACCAGCTGGAGGCCATCCAGTCGTTAATTTCGGCCAGATAGATATTAAGTACGTCCACTGCATTGGATGTTCCTGGGGCAAAGGAAAAATATAGCTGAGTATCATCGGCATAGCAATGAAAACTCAAGCCATACTTCCTAATGATCCCACCCAGAGGCAGCATATACACTGCGAACAGCATTGGAGCCAATACTGATCCCTGAGGAACTCCACAGAGAAGCAGACTAGGTGTAGATGAGAAATTTCCCATCATAACCCACTGTCTCCTGTTAGTTAGAAAGGACTCAAACCATTTGATGACATTGCCGGTGAGTCCACATAGATCCCCAAGGCGAGCAAGCAGCACACAATGGTCCACAGTGTCAAAAGCTGATGAGAGACCGAGGAGAACAAGAATTGTCTTGTCTCCTCGATCTCCAGCCCTGAGTAGGTCATTCTGCACCCGAACAAGTGCAGTTTCAGTGCTGTGTCTGGCATGAAAAGCCGACTGGAAAGGTTCATACAACTCGTGGGAAACAAGGTGCTCTTCCAATTGAAGCGCTACCACTGTCTCAATAATCTTTCCTAAAAATGGAAGGTTAGAGATTGGACGGTAATTTGCCCTGATCTCCGGGTCCAAAGATGGCTTCTTTAAGAGGGGTCTTACCAGAGCCTCCTTCAAGGCATCCGGAAAGACACCCTCAGACAAGGAACACCGTACAATCATGGCAAACACCGGGCCAACAGAGCCAACGCATCTCATTAAGAAACGCGTTGGCACCGGGTCCAGTTCACAAAAGGTGTGCCTCACATTGGTTGCCACCTCAATAACCTCACTATCCTCCACTGGTCTAAACTCTCCCCAACCAGACGGTGCACTCAGAACACATCAGGCGATCACTGCCAGCTATAACATTACTGGCTGAAGGAGCCACCAGCCGGATCGCAGACACCCTGTCCAAAAAGAACCGAGCGAAATCCTCACAATCCATGTTAGAAAAGACCCTCCCGAGCCGTAGACAGACAGGATGTAAAAGTCTATCAATGGTCCGGAAGAGTGAGGCCGGTCGGTTCCTTCCGGCAGCAATCTCCCCAGACAGAAACACTGTCTTCTTACGGTTGATTGCCTCCTGGTAGCCAACATAATGGGCACGCAGGGCCAGTTTGTCCGCATCCAGACGGGATCTCCTCCAGCAGCGCTCAATCTCTGACCCAGTTTCTTCATCTCCTGAGCTCACCATCAAACCATGGTGACCTCAGGTAGAAGTCCTGGGTGCGTACACGGACAGGTGCGAGGGAGTTTATGGTGTCGGATAACACCTCATTATAGGCATCAACTCCGACCACAACACCTCTCGCGCATGCATCACCCACTCTAGACAAATTTGCTGCTGCCAGGAAACCCCCAAGGGTAAAACCCCGTAAAGGGCGACAGCAGATCATCTCAGCAGGGGAAGGGCTTATGGCGGGAGCCCCAAGCGTGAACTGGACCGTGCAATGATCAGACCAGATAACTGGATTGATCTTAAGATCACCAATATCAAGTCCCAGTGAGAACACCAGGTCCAACATGTGGCCATCCCGATGAGTCGGTAGAGTGACTGCCTGCGTCAGACCAAGGGAGGACAGGATCAGGGAAAGTTCATAACCATGTCCATGACTCACATCATCGAACCAAACATTGAAATCCCCCAGAAAAACACATCTGGGGGATTCCAATGATGCAACGGCAACGAAATCTGCGACCTCCTGCAGGAACTCTCCCATCAATCCAGAAGGGCGATAAATAAGAAAGATCCTGCAGCCCGCATCAGGTCCTCCCCGGATGGCCACACATTCAAAAGAACCCGGAGCTCTCACTGGATGCACGGTAAAGGTCAGGCTGGATCTAAACCAGATGGCTACACCGCCACCCCTGCGCTCCACTCTGGGACAGTGCACCACGGTATACCCGGGGGGGACAGCAGCCTCAAAAATTTGGCCCGCATCGTCTCCCACCCAGGTTTCCATGATAAACGCCAGATCGACCCCATCTGAAATCAAGGCAGCAATGATTGCCATCTTATTTCTGATCAATCTGGCATTACAAAGCACTGCCTTCAGGGGATTTGGGGTGATGCAGCCCCACAGGTTACCTGGCCATTTGATCTAATAGGCTCCCTGGGGATGGACACCAAACACGACCGGCCTCTCCCATGTGCCCGTCGCAACCCAGGGCACCTCCTGGACCTGACAACTTCAATCCTCCCATAACCCAAACTGGGATTTTGATGGTGCGCGACCAGTGCTATCCCTACCAATCCCCATCTCCCAACAATGTCTGATAATAACATCAGAAACTGGAAAGGGGATGAAAGGGCGCAGGTCGCGCAGCATCAAGCTATCATAGACTATTCTAGCCCCTCTCGATCCTCCCATATCTATTTAGGCACAGCAAATACAAAGCTATCTAAATAAAAATAATAACTAAGTAAGAAATAACCCACCAAGCCTAGCTTCTAAAATATAACAAACCTACAAAGAGGTTAAATAGTTAAAACATTTCAAATTTAAATACAACATGTTAAAACAAAGCCTAACCCTCCTACATCAACTAAACATTTCAGTGCCGGGTGGCGCTCGCGCCACTCACTACGCTCGCGCTTGCGAGCAGTGCGAGATATTTATCGGAAATGCCACAGGACACACGGGTCCTAGCTCCCCCCAGTTCACTCCAGTAAAGCGCCCAAAACAACAGGTAACACCTGCTTGCAGTCTCTCACACTGCACAGGTGTAACAGTCCCAGAGACGTCTTACAGGATCACCAAAACAAACGGACCAGTTTCCTGCTCTCTCAAGACCTCCCAGCTATCAATTGCAGTAGTAGAGGTCTCTATTCAACACACACAGAAGCCGCTTGCGAGCGGTGTGAGATATTTATCGAAAACGCCACAGGACACACGGGTCCTAGCTCCCCCCAGTTCACTCCAGTAAAAGCTCCCAAAACAACAGGTAACACCTGCTTGCAGTCTCTCACACTGTACAGGTGTAACAGTCCCAGAGACGTCTTACAGGGGCGCCAAAACAAACGGACCAGTTTCCTCTCTCAAGACCTCCAGCTATCAATTGCAGTAGTAGAGGTCTCCTATTCAACACACACAGAAGCCACTTAGACGTGCGGGCGAGATATTTATCGGAAATGCCACAGGACACACGGGTCCTAGCTCCCCCCAGTTCACTCCAGTAAAGCTCCCAAAACAACAGGTAACACCTGCTTGCAGTCTCTCACACTGCACAGGTGAAACAGTCCCAGAGACGTCTTACAGGATCGCCAAAACAAACGGACCAGTTTCCTGCTCTCTCAAGACCTCCCAGCTATCAATTGCAGTAGTAGAGGTCTCTATTCAACACACACAGAAGCCGCTTGTGAGCAGTGCGAGATATTTATCAGAAATGCCACAGGACACACGGGTCCTAGCTCCCCCCAGTTCACTCCAGTAAAGCTCCCAAAACGACAGGTAACACCTGCTTGCAGTCTCTCACACCACGGAATTAGCAACAGTCCAGAGGCGTCTTAGGATCGCCAAAACAAATGGACCAGTTTCCTGCT
Organism: Neoceratodus forsteri; assembly: GCA_016271365.2. NCBI lineage: Eukaryota > Metazoa > Chordata > Ceratodontiformes > Ceratodontidae > Neoceratodus > Neoceratodus forsteri. Next base: position 150,942,867 of record JADMNL010000030.1, read on the forward strand.
CTCTCAAGACCTCCCAGCTATCAATTGCAGTAGTAGGGTCTCTATTCAACACACACAGAAGCAGCTTTGCGGCAGTGCGAGATATTTATCGGAAGCATACAGGACACGGGTCCTAGCTCCCCCAGTTCACTCCAGTAAAGCTCCCAAAACAACAGGTAACACCTGCTTGCAGTCTCTCACACTGCACAGGTGTAACAGTCCCAGGAGCGTCTTACAGGATCGCCAAAAAACTGGACCAGTTTCCTGCTCTCAAGACCTCCCAGCTATCAATTGCAGTAGTAGGGTCTCTATTCAACACACACAGAAGCCGCTTGAGCAGTGCGAGATATTTATCGAAGCATGCCACAGGACACCGGGTCCTAGCTCCCCCAGTTCACTCCAGTAAAGCTCCCAAAACAACAGGTAACACCTGCTTTGATCTCTCACTGCACAGGTGTAACAGTCCAAGACGTTTTACAGGATCAGCCAAAACAAGCGGACCAGTTTCCTGCTCTCTCAAGACCTCCCAGCTATCAATTGCAGTAGTAGGGTCTCTATTCAACACACACAGAAGCCGCTTGCGGCGGTGTGAGATATTTATCGGAAATGCCACAGGACACACGGGTCCTAGCTCCCCCAGTTCACTCCAGTAAAGCTCCCAAAACAACAGGTAACACCTGCTTGCAGTCTCTCACACTGCGCAGGTGTAACAGTCCCAGAGACGTCTTACAGGATCGCCAAAACAAACGGACCAGTTTCCTGCTCTCTCAAGACTCCCAGCTATCAATTGCAGTAGTAGAGGTCTCTATTCAATACATAGATATACTTGTATAGTATGGTTGCTTTCGACTTGCATGAAACTGACAATTTCTGTGTCCACTGGTAGAGATCATGGGGATGTAAGTGGAAGAGGTTATACCATATAGCAGAGTAATAATCCTTAAGAGGAGGTGCTTTTATAGCACCAGTACAAAGGTTAAGCATGTTTTTCTTCTCATTTCCTTTAATAAGATTTTTTTTCCCCCAATTCTTTTTTCTGCACCTGTGCTCAGGGAACTCTCTTCAGCTGCCCCTGCTCACCAGAGAGACTGTACCTCCCTGTCTGAAGCCTCTCACCAGGCCCACTCTGACCGGCACATCCCCTGGCTCTGTACCCCCGAGGCAGGGCTGCCAATGCCCTGGCGCTCTATCAATAGTCTAATCCGCCGGTCAGGGTCAGGGTCAGCATCCTGGTTGAGGAGCCTGACTGTGGGAACATGGTCTTCCGGCTCTGGGGGGAGCAATCACCTATCTCTGAGACAGGGGATTTTTCTTGTGCTTAGTGTTACCCCTCCTCCCTCCCCCGGAGCTCGGACATGCAGTGAAGTCTTCTGACGTCCGCCACAGCTCTGTCCCTCTACAGTTGCCCTAAGCATATGCAGTGCCTCTGGCTTCTGCCAGGGGCCGCTGCTGTGCCGGGCATGCCCTGGATCCCTCCCCAGAGAGAGGACTGCTGTTCTCTGGATGCTCGATCCTCTCTCTCTCCCCTGCCAACCCCTGATGATCCGGGCTCATTCCCGAACCCGGGTTGCCGAGGTGGTGCGAGGTGTGGCTTCCAGCGCCTCAACCCTCAGCACCACTGGGCCAGCCCTTTAATAGGATGTTGAGTTTTCTATTCATTATAATGTAAGATGATTTAAATTTAACATGCAGCTCATGGGCTCATAATATGCAGTAGATATTATAAAAGTTGACTAGTTGTTTGTCCTCTGAAGATGTATCTAATTGATGAAGTACAATTTCTTTATTTGGCATGTATTAAGAGGAGTGGCATCCTCATTGAATATATATATGATGTTCTCCTCATGTACTCATTCGCAACTTCCAATGGATGTATCATTGTACAGAGGATAATGGCTGAGGTTCTGCAGTTAACAGCATTGTAATTACCTCGTCCGATTGCCATGCTGTGCTTGTAAACCTCTAGAGCGCAGTTCGAGAGGTTTACTATCGGCATGACAACCATGAGAGGTGATTTCAACGTAGTTAACTGCAGAACCTCATCCATTGTCTTTTCTAGTGTATGGGGTTAGTAGCAGAGTAAAGTGAAGAAAAAACTACTTTTTTTTTTTCAAAATAAGGCTTACCTTACAGAAACACTTCACGTCATTGATGATCGAAAATAATATTTATTGCGGCTCAATTTAGGCAAAATAAAAATGGAATGGTTACAAACACTTCAATTTAAAATATTAGTAACAGGAAAGTCCTTGTTTTAAAAAAAAAAAAAAAAGGCCTTTGACTGTTGCTGCTCCTGAAGTAGAATGCAGTTGAATAACAGTCAGCATGTGCTTGCTCAGGAAGAGGATGCGTCAACTGCGTGGAACAGAGGGGTTGTGGGAAACATTTGTCAGCTGAGATGGGATTCGCGATCACTGGAGGTTGCCTGTGGATGAGGGTGGGGGAAGGAAGAGACAAAAAACAAAAAGAAAATGTGACCGCGTTTAAACTGCCGATGCAGCTTCTTAGTTTAAAACGCTCGCAAGTCGCATTCTAGGGTTAGAATGTTGTCGGGTGACATTGATTCCATCTTGTAAGTTCACCGATCTGATGTAGGCAAGCAAGGTTTACAGCTTTTACGTCAGAACAATGAGATTACAAGAAAATAAAAAGAGCCCTCCTTCCCTCCCCTCCACCCCCCCCCAAAAGCTAGTTCTATTTTTATAGGCACAGGATTTGACTGACAACAGGAACTTCCTGTTTAGGGGCAGGAAGTGAGTGATCACAGAACCTGCAGGACCCACCATCCTAGAAGGGCAAGAGTAGCTCTCCGGCCCCCTCTAGCTGCTGGAGGTCTGCCTCTGAACAAGTAAGGGGTCTACTGAGAAATATAGGATATTCTTGTCTCAGAACAGGACAGTCAGGAGCTTAAAGGGCACACAGGCAGAAAGTAAGGAGAGAGAGAAAAAAAAACAGAGGAAAGAGTAAGGATTGCAAACAGTTAAGGGGCCAGAAATAAGACATGATTGGAGTGGTGCAGTGCAGTGGCTGTGGAGCAGCAGTCTTCCGGGAGATGTTCTGGAGGATGCGGTGTTGTCCCATCTGCAGGCACCTCTCTGGGCTGAGGGAGGAGGTTGCTCATCTCCAGGCTGAGTTGGCCAGGATTTGTGGGACCTCCTCTTCCATCCAGGGACCACCAGTGCCACTGCCGTTGCCTCAGAGGTTGCCAAGAAAGAGGAGCGGTTGGACCACAGTGGGCTCAGGGAGGGTGAGGGTGGTGGAACAGAGGCACATCCCTCCAGTTGTACCTCTCCACAATTCCTATGCCATTCTGGCAAAGTGTGGTTCCTCTATGGAGGCACCTACAGTGGAGACCAAGGAGGATGCTGGGAACCTCCACAAAGGAGACCCACAGGAGGGTAGCAGGGGACCCTGCAGGGGAAGGAAACAACTCCTGGTGGGGGACTCCATTGTTAGGAAGGTAGAACTGGGCAAGGAAGGGGAGAGGGAGGTAAGGTGCCTGCCTGGCGCCATGGCTTGGAGGGACAGGGAGCGAATCCTCAGGATTGCCGGAGCAGCTGCACAGGGGAGGGAGCTGGATGTCATTGTCCACTTAGGGACAAATGACCTGGCTAAGAAAGGGATTAGAGAAGTGCAGGAAGAGTTTGTGGAATTGGGGAGGGGCCTTAGTCAAGTAGCACGCACGGTAACCTTCTCGGAGGTGCTACCCATCTATGGCATAGGAGAGGCTAGGGTGTTCCGTACCATGGGATTCAATCAGTGGTTGAAAAACTGGTGTGGAGCTCAGGGATTTGGCTTCATTGGGGACTGGGGGTCCACCTGGAGTGATGCAAGCCTATACTGGCATGATGGGCTGCATCTGTCCAGGAGGGGAACCAGGATCCTAGGTGATAGGTTTAAATGCTTCATTGGCAAGCTTTAAACTAGCCAAGGGGAGGCACTGGAAAGAAGCAGGAAATCCTAGCCCCCAAACAATCACGGTAGTAAGTGTGGCAAACACCAACATGGAGGTGTCGATAGGGAGAAGGGCAGGGGTAAATGGAGAAAGTGACAAAGGTAAGAAGGACAGGGATGGGGCAAAAGGGGGTAAGGCCATCAGGAAATGGAGGGTAATGAGTACCAATGCCCGTAGTCTGGGCAACAAGCTCCCTGAGCTGGTGGCCTTAATGGAAGAGGGATGCCTGGATATCGTAGCAGTCACAGAAACATGGTACACAGAGAACCATGACTGGGATGTTAACATACCAGGGTACATAACCTACAGGAGAGACAGGCAGGGGAGAAGAGGGGAGGAGTAGCTCTCTGTAAAGGAAGGGATAAAAGCAACTGAACAAAAGAGTAAACAGGGAGGAGAGGAGGCACTGTGGGTCACCTTGGAGACTGGAAAGGCACCACAATCCGCACAGGGTTGTGTACAGACCCCATCTCAGGGGAAGGAATGGACAAGAATATGATGGAAGGCATTCTTAGAATGGCAGAGAAAGGGAGATACTGTTGATGGGAGACCTGAATATGCCAGATGTTAACTGGAGCACATTTGCTGCAGCGACATCCAAGAGCAGGGCCATTCTTGGCAGCCCACCACAGGTGGCAGGCTAGTTTGCGAACCCACTCGTGAGGGAGCAATCTTAGACCTCGTACTCTCAAACGGGGGCAGTGAGAGGATCTCAGATCTAGAAGTGGGTTGCCATCTGGGGACAAGTGACCATCAAACAGTGTGGTTCACGTTAAACTCAGCTACAGAGTCAAGCCATACAAAAGTGAGGGTACTGGACTTTAGGAGGGCTGACTTTGGCAAGATGGGAGAGTGCCTCAGAAAAGCACTAGCAAACAGGCTAGAAGGAGGTGTGGAGCAACAATGGGGAATTATCAAAACTGCCATCACAGAGGCAACAAGCCTTTGTGTGAAGCAAATAAACAAATCAAACGAAGAAAAAGCCACTATGGTTCTCAAGAGAGGTGGCTGTGAAAGTCAGGAAGAAAAAGATAGCATTCCAGAAGTATAAGGAAACACAGAAGGAGCAGGACAGAGCTGTACCAGTTAAGGCAGAAAGAAGCAGGAGGGAAGTCAGAATAGCAAAGGCCCAAACTGAGGAAAAGATAGCCAACTCAGTTAAGAAGGGATAAAACCTTTATAGTACATCAGCGGTGAGAAAAGACAAAGGGAGGGATAGTGAGGCTGAATAGAATAAACAGTGGGTGGGCAGAGGGGACAGTGAAAGCAGGAATACTGAAACGAATATTTCTGCTCAGTATTCACAAAAGAGGAGGGAAGTGCCTAATCCAATTAACAAAAGCACTCTTGATAGGGGGTCGATCCCAGTCCTTTCACAGAAGAAAGGGTTCTGCAAGAACTCCTAAAACTGAAGGTGGACAAAGCAATGGGTCCTGATGGAATTCACCCCAGAATTCTAAAAGAATTAAGGAAGGAACTAGGTGAAACCACTGGCTACTCTTTTAATAAATCATGGGAGGATGGTGTGGTACCCGAGGACTGGAGGAAGGCAGATGTGATTCCCTTCACAAAAGTGGGACCAAGACAGAGGCAGGAAACTACAGACCTGTCAGTCTGACCTCTGTGGTAGGGAAAGTGATGGAGTCACTTCTGAAGGAAAGAATAGTTGAGTACCTAGAGGTCAGTGGAGCACAGGATCCAAGGCAGCATGGGTTCTACAGCGGAAGGTCATGTCAGAGCGAATCTAATAGATTTCTTTGACTGGGTGACCAAAGTAGTAGACCAGGAGGGGCTGTGGACATGGCCTACCCCGACTTTAAGCAAGGCATTTGACACAGTCCCACACAAAAGATTATTAGTCAAATTAACCAGCCTGGGAGTGGGTCCCAGGGTGGTAGCCTGGGTAAAACATTGGCTGGACAACAGGACACAGAAGGTAATTGTAAATGGAGTCCACTCTGAAGAAAGGGCGTTACTAGTGGGGTACCGAGGTTCAGTATTGGGTCCAGTCCTTTTAATGTCTTCATCAGTGGCATTGCAGAGGACTGAAGGAAAAGTATGCCTTTTGCAGATGACACAAAGATCTGCAACAGGGTTGATACACAAGGAGGCATGGAAAGAATGAAAAGGACTTGGCAAGGTTGGAGGAATGGTCTGACCTATGGCAGCTAGATTCAATGCAAAAAGTGCAAAATAATGCACCTGGGAAACAAGAACCCAGGGAAGAATACACAATGGGTGGGGAGGTAGTAACAACAACAAAACAGGAAAGGGACCTGGGGTAATCATATCAGATGACCTTAAGGTTAGCAAGCAATGTGAGAAGGCAGTAGGGAGGGCCGGGGTATACTGGGATGTATAGGGAGAGGCATCAGCAGCAGAAAACAGGAAGTTGTTATCCTCTGTACAGACAGTTGGTGAGACCCCATCTGGAATACTGTGTCCAGTTCTGGAGACCCCATCTCCGCAAGGACATAGACAGGATAGAGGCAGTCCAGAGGAGGGCAACTAAAATGGTGCAGGGTCTGCAAGAGAAGCCGTGATGAGGAGAGACTAAAGGAGCTTAATATGTATACCCTTGAGGAAAGAAGGAGAGGGGACATAATAGAAACTTTCAAGTACCTCAAGGAATCAACAAAGTCCAAGAGGGTAGCATCTTTCAGAAAAAGAGACTTGCAAGAACAAGGGACACAATTTAAAGATAGAAGGAGGGCGGTTCAGGGGCAATGTGAGGAAGTATTATTTCACAGAGAGGGTAGTGGATGCATGGAACAGCCTTCCTGAGGAAGTTGTGGAGTCTAAAACTGTGGGAGAATTCAAGAATGCATGGGACAGACATAAGGCAATTCTTGTGGGGGGCAGGAAGATATAGGCTGTTGGTTAAATAGGATCTGCGGCCTATCCTGTAGGTAGGAAAATGGGCAGACTAGATGGGCCTAGCGGTCCTTATCTGCCGACAAAGTCTATGTTTCTATGTTTCTAGAGCAGGCTGTGTATTACAAGGGCTCCCCATACATTATAAACCCAATAAATATAAAGTTAAAAAAAGGAAACATACTGAGGGATTCTTGGGGTGAGAAGAAAATATTACTTACCATAGTAATATTGTTTCTTCCAGGGGATCCCTCAGTATGCTTGACCTCCCACCCACCCTCTCCTCATATAACCTTACTGTAATCAGTTCTGCAGTCCTTGTCACAGGCCAGATGTCTTACTGAAGAGCTATATACTGTGTGATTTGTCACAGTTAAGCAGGTGTATATAGTTCACCTATAGGCAGTTTGTTTTTTCCTTTTCTTTCTTTTTCTACTTTTTTCCATAGTTCTAGAGTAGGGTTAGGGAATGGGGGCCTTTTTGCCCCTCAAGCTTCAAAATGAATCTGACTAACAGCAGTACCTACAGGCAGCAGTCTTCAACTGCAATCTGATTGGCTAATGCTCTGCCATCTTTGCAGAACTTCTGTCTCTGGGGCAGCTGAACCTAGCTGGCAGTACTTCAATAGTAAAGCATACTGAGGGACCTTCTGGAAGAAACAATATTACTATGGTAAGTAATTTTTTCTTCTTGCCCCAGGGGTCCTTCAGCATGCCTGACTATAGCAGAATGTCAGTTGAATTCAGCTGCCCCAGAACTGGAGTCAATGGTAATGAGTTCAATGAATTGACCAATGAGGAGAGAGCAAGAGGGTGTACTGCCAACAGTCAGCCTAGAGGGCACCAGAATTATTTCTCCACTGACTGAGCAACACTGCCCCGGAATGCTCCCTCTCTCTCTCTTCACTTCACTTCACTTGAAGAAGGTTTATTTCTTTTAAAAGAGTTTGTTTTCTTGTTTGTGTGCTGCCTTTAGTTACTTTTAGAGTTATTTTTTAATATATTTTCTGGGGTTTTTTTCCGCAGTTCCTTTTGGTTCCCAGGAACTGCTGATTTCCTGTTTCATAGCGGTACCCTATGCAGTTCCCTCTCTTTTTCTGAGGTAAAGTTTATCACGTCTGTGAGGAAAAATCCGCGGTTGTACTTTAAAATACTTTTAAACATTAGCAGTTCCTATTTCTTTACAAGAACCGTGTTTTTACTTCAAAAAAATGCATTTTCTCTGTAGAGGAACCATTTTAATCACAGTTCCATTTCTTCAGGGAACTGACCATTTTTACTTCATTTTCCTTTGGAAAACAATATTTTGATAGGGGTTTCTGACATATTGGCATGTCCGAAAGACCCAAGAAAAGAACTGGACCAAGTTTCAACAAGCATTTGTCAATGCCGAATGTTTGCTTGCTGGCATTGGCATTGGTAATGCAGAAGTTACAGAGCTGCATAATAGGAATGGCAGTGAAGTATTAAACTGAAGCCAACCCCACCACCACCCTACAGAGAGTGACAGGCATTGGGTTTGCCTTTGGGTTGTCAGGCATAACGGCCACGCCATTTCACCACAACCTACCTCAGACACTGACAAGTGTCACGTGTGCCTTGGGGTCTTTGGCCCTATGCACACCCATTCCATCAGGAAATATGGTGAGATGGGTGCAGTATAGGAGAATGGGGTGAACTTTGGGGCTGAAGAGTCAAGGCAAACCTCGATGCCTCTCACTGGCTGCAGGTGTGGAATGGTATGAGCATTATAGGCAAGAATCCCAAGTCACACCCCTGATGCTTGTCATTCTCTCTAGGTGGGGCTGCAGTTGGAAACCCCAACAGCTCAGACACTCGGTATTTTCACTCCAAATTTTCAACATGTTTTTTTTGAGACTCCCACCTCATGAACAGTGGCAATATCAGTTTGTTAGCCAAAAGCTGCTTATGCACAGCGACTACGGCATTTAGCACCACAGGTGCAAAAACACATTCCGAACATGATGTGAAAAATGACAGCTGTACTGTTCATGGGGAGGTAGGAAAAATGGCAATGTTGCAAATCTACAGTAAAAATATTAAAACAAGCATTTGTCAATGCCAAATGTTTGCTTGCTGGCATTGGCAGTGGTAGTGTAGAAGTTACAGAGCTGCGTAATGGGAATGGCAGTGAAGTATTGAACTGAGGCAAACCCCACCACTACCCTGCAGAGAGTGACAGGCATTGGGGTGTGCCTTTGGGTCGTTAGGCATAATGGCCACGCCATTTCACCACACCCCACCCTGCAGACACTGACAAGTGTCACGGTGTTCCTTGGGGTCTTTGGCCCTTATGCGCACCCCATTCCATTAGGAAATACGGTTAGATGGGTGCGATATAGGAGAATGGGGTGAACTTTGGGGCCGAAGAGTCCAAGGCATACCTCGATGCCTCTCACTGGCTGCAGGGTGTGGAATGGTATGAGCATTACAGGCAAGAATCCCAAGTTACACCCCTGATGCCTGTCATTCTCTACAGGGTTGGGCGTTATGGTTGGAAACCCTAATACCTCAGGCATTCGTTGGTATTTTCACTCCAAATTTTCAACATGGTTTTTTTGTGACCCCACCTCATGAACAGTGGCAATATCAGTTTGTTAGCCGAAAGCTGCTTATGCACAGCGACTACGGCATTTAGATCCACAGGTGCAAAAACATTCCGAACAGGATGTAAAAAATGACAGCTGTACTGTTCATGGGGAGGTGAAAAAAATGGCAATGTTGCAAATCTGCAGTAAAAATATAAAAAAAAAAACTGGTGAAGTCACGAGCATACGTAGAAACTGTGCAATGCACACCCATAATATAATTAGGTTGGGGATTTTTTACAACAGATTGTCAACTCAGGCATTTTGGTGCCTCCAATCATGAACAGTGTCACTGTGATTTTCTTTATCTGTCCCGAACAATGATTTCCCACAGCGACCACACATCTCTGCGCTGAAAGTGTGAAACACACTGCCATGTTGTGAAAATGACAGCTGCACTGTTCATAAGGAAGTGTGGAAAATGCCACTGGTGAAAATCTGGAGTGAAAATATTACAAAGTCATGAACTTACGAGGGTGCGGAACTGCGAAATGCTCACTGTAACACAGTCATTTTATGGACTTTGTCACCAAATTTTCAACATAGCTATTTTAAGACCTCTGCTCATGAACAGTGTAACTGTGATTTTCGTAATCTGTCCCAAACATTGCTTTCGCACACCAACAGCACCATTGTGCGCTACATGTGCGAAAACACATTTTGGGCGACATATGAAAAATGGCAGCTGTACTGTTCATAAGGAAGTGTAATACAATGGCAATGTTGAAAATCTGGAGTGAAACTATTAAATTTGCAAACTTACGAGCATGCATAGGAACTGCGCAACGCACACTCGTAAAACAGTCATTTTTAGGAATTTTTTCGCCAAATTTTCAACATAGCCATTTTAAGACCTCTGCTCATGAAGAGTGTCACTGTGATTTTCTTAATGTGTCCCATACATTGATTTCGCACATCGACTGCGCCATTGTGCGCTACATGGGCGGAAACACATTTTGGGCAAGATGTGAAAAATGACAGCTGGACTGCTCATAAGGAGGTGTGGTAAAATGGCAATTTTGGAAATCTGGAATGAAAATATTGAAAATTCACGAACTTACGAGCGTGCGTAGGAACTGCGCAACGCACGCTCGTAAAACAGTTTTTGGAATTTTCCACCAAATTTTCAAAATAGGCTTCTTGAGAGCCCACCTCATGAACACTGGCAGTGTCGTTGAGCACTGGTTCCTTAAAGGTGATTTCACACGGTGACTGCAAAATCACTCCTCGGCCCGAATAACGCCATGACAGTGATAGTATCATAAGAAGGGTCCCAAAACCCCATGTTGAAAATTTGGCAAAAATTCAAAAATGCCTGAGATATGCAACAAAGTTGAAAAACCTCATCTGTCCCATTATACAGCTTACCGCATTTTGTCAGTTCACGGTCGGCTTTGAAGAGTGCAGATGTGTCTCCGGTCCATCAATGATCGTCGACGAGCTCCGGAGGTAAGTATAGGATGGGGGTGGGGAGGCAGGTGCGCAGGGTGGGTGCGGGTTGTGGGGGGCAGGGAGACTGTGGGACCGCTTCCTTTACAGGGTGTTTTTTTTATTACGACGATGCGGGACGCTTGCCATGCTGGGGTGGGCCTCAGCATGGCAGAAGGATGGCTGGGGGCGGAGCTGATGGGGATTGGGCACCCCTGCCGGTTATAGTATCTATTGCCACGCTGGGTGGGCTCCAGTGTGGCACCCTGTACTTGAGGGGGTGAGGACAGTGGAGCCGACGGGGATTGGGCACCCCGCCGGCTATAATGATGAGCGCGACTCGGCGTGGGCACCCAGCGTGGCATGTGGAAGGCTTTGGGGAGCGAGCACGCCGACGTAGTTGGGCACTTCACGGCTATACAGTGTGCGCAGGGGGCAGCATGCAGTATGCGTGCGTGTGTATATGTGTGTGTGTAGGGGGAGCTGCGCATGAGCAGGCCTGATCGCTGCTCACTGAGGTGTAGCTCCCCCTTTCAACTGTACGCCACTGCATTTTGGAGCTGTCATAGACAGCTACAGCATGCATTGGAGGACTGGGGCCGCACCTGCCAGCACACTGACTGAATTGGAGGAGGGGGTGACACACCTCCGAATACTCGGATGATGGCACTATGTTTCTTGCACATGCGTGCAAGCAAACATAAAAACTGGTGAAGTCACGAGCGTGCATAGAAACTGTGCAATGCACACCCGTAATGTAATTAGTGTGGGCTTTTTTTACAGCAGATTGTCAACTCAGGCATTTTGGGACCTCCGATCATGAACAGTGTCACTGTGATTTTCTTTATCTGTCCTGAACAATGATTTCCCACAGCGACCACGCATCTCTGCGCTGAAAGTGTGAAAACACATTTCGCCATGTTGTGAAAAATGACAGCTGTACTGTTCATAAGGAAGTGTGGAAAATGCAACTGGTGAAAATCTGGACTGAAAATATTACAAAGTCATGAACTTATGAGGGTGCGTGGAAACTCATGCAGTGCTGACTCGTGAACATAGTCATTTTATGGACTTTTGTCACCAAATTTTCAACATAGCCATTTTGACCTCTGCTCATGAACAGCGTAACTGTGATTTTCTTAATCTGTCCCAAACATTGCTTTCGCACACCAACTGCACCCTTGTGCGCTACATGTGCGGAAACACATTTTGGGCGACATGTGAAAAATGGCAGCTGTACTGTTCATAAGGAAGTGTAATGAAATGGCAATGTTGAAAATCTGGAGTGAAAATATAGAAAATTTGGAAACTTATAAGCGTGTGTAGGAACTGCGCAACGCACGCTCGAAAAACAGTCATTTTTAGGAATTTTTTCACCAAATTTTCAACATAGCCATTTTAAGACCTCTGCTCATGAACAGTGTAACTGTGATTTTCTTAATCTGTCCCAAACATTGCTTTCGCACACCGACTGCACCATTGTGCGCTACATGTGCGGAAACACATTTTGGGCAACATGTGAAAAATGGCAGCTGTACTGTTCATAAGGAAGTGTAATAAAATGGCAATGTGGAAAATCTGGAGTGAAAATATAGAAAATTTGCGAATTTACAAGCGTATGAGGAACTGCTAATGCACGCCGTAAAACATTTTTAGGAATTTTTTCACCAAATTTTCAACATAGCCATTTTAAGACCTCTGCTCATGAACAGTGTAACTGTGGTTTTCTTAATCTGTCCCAAACATTGCTTTCGCACACCGACTGCACCATTGTGCGCTACATGTGCGGAAACACATTTTGGGTGACGTGAAAAATGGCAGCTGTACTGTTCAGAAGGAAGTGTAATAAAATGGCAACGTGGAAAATCTGGAGTGAAAATATAGAAAATTCGCAAACTTACTAGCGTGCGTAGGAACTGCGCAATGCACGCTCGTAAAACAGTAATTTTTAGGAATTTTTTCACCAAATTTTCAACATAGCCATTTTAAGATCTCTGCTCATGAATAGTGTCACTGTGATTTTCTTAATGTGTCCCATACATTGATTTCAAGACACCGACATGCCCATTGTGCGCTATATGGGCGGAAGTACGTTTTGGGCAAGATGTGAAAACGACAGCTGTACTGCTCATAAGGAGGTGTGGTAAATGGCAATGTTGAAAATCTGGAGGAAAATATTGAAAATTGAACTTATGAGCTGTGTAGGAACCTCAAGAACGATGCTCGAAAAAGTCAGTTTTAGGAATTTTTCCACCAAATTTCAACATAGGCTTTTGAGAGTTCGCTTTATGAACAGTGGCAGTGTCATTTCTGTTACTTGGTCCCAAAGGTGATTTCACGCAGTGACTGCGAAATCACCCTTCGGGCCCGAATAACGCCATGACAGTGCAATAATTCATGAGGAGGGGTCCCAAAAACCCTATGTTGAAAATTTGGGCCCAAAATTCCCAAAAATGCCTGAGATATGCAAAAAAGTTGAAAAAATCCTATCATACATTATACAGCTTACCGGCATTTCCTCAGTTCGTGATCGACTTTGAAGAGTGCAGGCGTGTTTGATCCACGAGTCGTCGCGCGGGTCAGAGGTAAGTATGGGGTGAGGGGTGTGAGGCAGGGTGCCCAGTGGTGGGCAGCGGTGGTAGACTTCATGGACCGTTTTGTTTTTCAGGTTTGTTTTTTTTTTTATTACGACGACGTGGATGTTTACCACACTGGGTGGGCCCCAGCGTGGCAGAAGGACGGCTGGTTGGGACGTGGAGCCGATGGGGGATTGGGCACCCCATCGGCCATAAGATTTGTTGCCACACTGGGGTGGGCCTCAGCGTGGCACCCTGTACTTGGGGAGAGTCAGTGGAGCCGACGGGGATTGGGCACCTCGCCAGCTATACATGTAGCCATGCTGGGGTGGGCACCCAGCATGGCATATGGACCTGTGTTTCAGGGGGCGCGGACAGCTGACGGGGATTGGGCACCTCCGCCGCTATACAGTGTGTGCATGGGGGGCAGACGCAGCGTGTGGTGTAGGGGATAATGATGAGCAGGCGATATCTTATCGCTGCTCACTGAAGCGTAGCTCCCCCTTTCAACTGTACGCCACTGCATTATGGAGCTGTCATAGACAGCTCCAGCATGCATTAGAGAACTGTGGCCGCACCTGCAAACACACTGACTGAATTGGAAGAGGGCTGACACACCCCCGAAAACTCGGATGATGGCACTATGTTTCTTGCACATGCGTACAAGCAAACATAAAAATTGTTTAAAGTGCCATAAAATAGTGGCTAAGGCAGACAGCCACAACCTTTGTTTAACTTGTTTAGGTCCAAACCATTCCTGTGAGATTTGCCCTAAATTTTGTGCAGACACTGTGAAAAAAGAGGGCAAAAAGATTAGAAATAATGGCATCCCAGTCTGCCATCCCCTCTAAAAAAGGTGCTGAAGAGGGTTCTTCCTCTCAACATAAATCTAAAGATAGGTCCTCTAAGGACCGCCTTGAGAATAAATCTGACAAAAATAATAATAATGATCAAGCCAAAAAAAGACAAAATGAGCAGATTCCTGATTCAGTGCCTGCTAAAAAGAGGCAAAAAGGAAAACATATCACTGCCCCTCCCGCTGAAAGGCAAAGGAAAACACCAGTGACACAGAAAGACACACCCTCAGCTGAAGAAATGGCTAAGGCTTGGCAAATATATCAGATTTTGCAAAACATGGATGGCCTATTTAATGCTCTGGCTGACCCCAATGTTACACATTTTTCAGACCCGGGTTTCTCCCAGGGCTTTTATTATGGTGATGATGATGATGATGATGAACCAGAGGATGAACCTATTGAACCAGCTGTATCCCTTGACCAAGAGTTTGGTAATTCCTCTAATGGCCAAGAGGATTTTTCTTCTCATTTCACGTTTGTGCAGCATATGGTGGACACCCTGGACATTACTATCCAGGAGACCACTGAACAAGAGGAGGACGTAGACTATCTGGATATAATGGGTCTCCCTCCTACTAGAAAATTGCTTCTTACCATTCATAAATCCCTTTGCGGGGCAACTTTTAAGCTACTCCAAAATCTTACTTCTGTGCCTGGAGTAATAAAAAACTTAAAAATACCAGTTAGACAAATCTAATGTGGATCTCCTTTCTGTGCACCCAGACAATGAAGGGGATGTACAGGCTGCAGCTTGTGACAAACCTAAAGTGTCACTTTCTTTTCAGCCTCCTGAAAAGGAGTCAAGAAAGCTGGATTCAATGGGCAAGAAGTCTTACACCACAGCCTCTTTGCTGCTTCGCCTTTCTACCTATATGGCCTATGCAACTCAATACCAGAAAGCCCTTTGGAATTCTGTGCTTGCCGTAAGCCAGCAAGCCCCTGAAAGAATGGCTCAAGACCTTACAGAAACTGTAAAGATCACCTTGGAGGCTACCAAATACCAGTTCCATATGGCTGTGGACACTAATTACACTGCTTCTAGGGCTATGGTGCAGGCCATTTCATTGAGGTGTTATGCCTGGTTGAGGACTATTGATCTTTCACAGGACACTCAGACCAAGGCTACAGATTCCCCCTGTGAGAATAATTCTCTTTTCGGGGATAAAACTGAAGCATGCATAGAAAAGGTGGAAGAATATAAAACCACCTTTCAAAGCAATACTGCTAAAGATAAGGCCATTACTTCCCAAAGGTCCCACAGCAGGGTAAACAGAGGCTGGGGCTATTACCCTAGGGCTTTCTACCCGATGCCTGTGCCCCTAGACTAGTCTCAGATGAGATGCTATTTCAGGGAGAAGGGTAGGAGAGCCCACAGAAGATCCAACTACTCACCCTTTCCCAGTACCCAGTCCAAGCAAACCTCCTGACTGCAATGTCCAGGTCACCTCCCATCTCCCTGTAGGGGGAAGGCTGTCCCTCTACCTCTACCAGTGGCACCTCATAACCACAGACAAATGGGAGGTGGAGGTGGTGGGTCAGGGGCTTACTCTACAGTTCAAAAAGTTCCCTTCCCTCCAGGGCTTCAAACTTTTCAAACCTCTAATCCCAACAGAAAAACTGGTGTTTGAGCTAGAGGTGAAAGCACTTCTGGTTGCAAAGGCAGTGGAAAGAGTCCCCTTCCCCCAGTGGGGAAAAGGCATTTATTCCAGATACTTTCTCACACACAAGAAAAATGGGAAATGGTGACCCATTCTGGACTTAAGGTACCTTAACAAACATTTGATGAAGCCCAAATTCAAAATGGTCACCCTGACTTTGGTGATCCATTCCTTGCAGCAGGGAGACTGGCTAGCCTCCCTGGACCTCAAGGACACCTATTTTCATATCTCCATAAGGCTGTCCCACAGAATGTTCCTCAGATTCAGGCTGCCATCAGGCCATTACCAGTTTACAGCCCTACCTTTTGGTCTCGCCTTAGCTCCCAGGGTCTTTACAAAGTGCCTGGCAGTTGTGGCAGCTCACTTAAGAAGACAGCAGGTGTCAGTCTTCCCGTACTTGGATGACTGGCTGCTAGTGGACAAGTCGCCAGACAGTGTCAGGGAAGCTCTCAGGCTGACAGTAAGCACCCTATCATCCCTGGGGTTCATTATCAACAAAGAAAAAGTCCCATTTTGGACCAGTTCAGGTACCGGACTTTATTGGAGCACAACTGGATACCATCCAAGGCAACACCATGCTTCCTATGGACAAGGTACAGAACTTCCTCAAACTGGCAAATTCCTTTGTCTTGGGTCAGCCAAGACCAGCTAGACATTTCCTCAGACTCCTAGGCCACATGGCTTCTATGACAGCTGTGGTCCCAGTGGCCAAATTTCAGATGAGGGACATTCAGTATCACCTAAGAACTCATTGGGCACAAGGGCTCAAAAGACAAATTCACTCTCAAAGCTAGTTCCAGTCACAAAAACCTTGCTACAGCCTCTAGACTGGTGGAAGGAAATGGAAAACCTAAGGGAAAGGTTCTCATTTCAGCAAAGACAGCCGTCCAGGACTCTTACCACAGATGCCTCCCTCCTGGGATGGGGAGCTAATCTAGAGGACCAGTCCATAAGTGGGGGCTGGTCTCCTGTAGAGTCACATCTCCACATAACCTTCTAGAGCTGTGGGCTGTGTACCTGGTCATCAAGGCCTTCGCCCCACAGCTAAAAGGTCACTCTGTTCAGATCAGAACAGACAACACCACTGCCATGTTCTGTATTAACAAACAGGGTGGCACAAGGTCCACAAAACTGTACAGAGGCCATGAAAATTTGGTCTCTGGCCTACTCCCTGGACATGCATCTGTCTGCCATTCATAGTCCAGGCAAGGACAATGTATTGGCAGACTCCCTGAGTCGTATCAGCCAGGGCCACCACAAGTGGACCCTAAACAGACACATTCTAGACCAGTGGCTTTAGCAATTGGCTACAAATGCTAGCATATACCCACCAACCTCCGCACTTACCCCCTACTGCACTTCTAGCCTTGTCTGTCTGTCTAACGTGTTACCCGTAGATAGTGGCTGTCACCTATGTATTGTGTAAACATAATTCAGGTCTTAACTTAATTCCATGTTCTTCCATGGCTGACAACATAGTATTGTTTAAACCTACCCCATGTTGTATCACTTCTTGATGTAGCCCCCCCCCGCATATAAGGTTGTTGTAAATCCCTGTACACTGTTACTCTCTCTCATTGTACCAATGTGTAACTCAAATTCCAAGTCAATGTATGTAATGTTACTCTCATTTCATGATTCCAATGTGTAACTCAATGCTATGTATCATGTACTCATCTGCTCTCCTCTGTAACTCCTGGTCCACTGTGAAACAAGCATCTTGTTGCTCAGTGTGCCTTTCCTGGCAAAACATTTCAATAAATAAAACAAATAAATATTCAGAAAGTGGGGCACACCAGAGGTAGACCTCGGCCTCCAACCTTAACTATCACCTTCCTTTCTACTACTGCAGGCCTCCGCTTGAGGTACAATAGCAGTAGATGCTCTGACTCTGGACTGGGAGGGCAAGTTCCTGTATGCCTTCCCTCCATTTCCTCTGATATTCAGAACTCTTCTAAAGCTCAAAGACCAGTGAGCCACCATGATTCTGATGGCTCCAGACTGGGCAAGGCAGCCTTGGTATTCCCTACTCCTTGCCCTCTCGATCAAGAAGCCAGTCCGTCTGCCTCTGAGCCACAATCTCCTGACTCTGCCTCAGACAGGAGTGGCTTATCCCAGCATAGAGTCTCTTCACCTCAAGGCTTGGTTCTTGAGGAGGTAGAGTTTCCTGATTCTCAGTACTCTGAGCAAGTGCTCAAAATCCTTTGCATGGCTAAAAAATCCAGCACTAAGAAAACCTACACTTCAAAGTGGAAAAGGTGTTCCTTGTTGTGTAGAGGTAAGTACATAGATCCTCTCAAGGCCTCTCCACCTACCCTACTAGATTACTTGGTCCACCTGCAGTCTTCAGACCTTGAGGCCTCATCCCTCAAGGTGCATCTAACAGCCATATCAGCCTACCTCTCAGTTGGGAAAGAGAAATCTGTGATTTCCCTTTCTATTTTCAAAAAGATTGTCAAAGGCCTGCTACACCTTCAACCCCCACTAAGGGAACCTGTCCCCCCTGGGATTTGAACCTTTGCATAGCCAAGCTCATGGAACCTCCCTTCAAGCCCGGGGCTACTGCTCACCTGAAGTATGTCACCTGGAAAACTGTATTCCTAGTTGCCATTACCTCTGCCAGAAGGATTTCAGAACTGAACCTAACTACATCATTGCCCACAAGGACAAAGTAGTACTTAGGACCAACAGAAATGTTTTGCCTAAGGTGGTCTCTGAATTCCATCTGAACCAATCCATCACTCTCCCAGTCTTTTTAACAGAAACATCCACACTAGGTGAGTGTAAGCTTTACAGCTTAGATGTAAAGAGAGCCCTGACCTACTATTTGGAGCATAAAAAGCAGCTCAGAAAACCAGCCACCAAGAGGACTGTTTCTCACTGGATAGTGTCTTGCATTCAATTCTGTTACAGTAAAGCTGGCAAACAGCCCCTGAAGACCTGAGGGTCCATTCCACTAGGGACATGGCTGCCACAGTGGCAGCCTCAAGAGACATCCCCATTTGCTGTGTGCAAAGCAGCCACATGGAAGACTGTACACACCTTCACTAAGCATTACTGTCTAGATCTGATGCCAGATTTGGTACAGTGGTTCTGCAGAGCCTCTTTCCTAAGTAGGTTCTGTACCAGCCTCCCAACTGCATTGCTTTGTAGTCTACATAGAAACATAGAATTTGACGGCAGATAAGGACCACTTGGCCCACCTAGTCTGCCCATTTTCCTACTTAACAGATAAGCTGCAGATCCTAATTAACCAACAGCTTACTTCCTCTTACACCCCACTAGGACTGCCTTTTGTCTGTCCCATGCATTCTTGAATTCCCCCACTGTTCTTGACTCCATGACCTCCTCTGGGAGGCTGTTCCATGCATCCACAACCCTCTCTGTGAAAAAGTACTTCCTCACATTAGCTCTGAGTCGTCCCCCCTCTATCTTCAAATTGTGCCCCCTTGTTCTTGCACATCTCTTTTTCTGAAAGATGCCACCCTCTTGGACTTTGTTGATTCCCTTGAGGTACTTGAAAGTTTCTATCATGTCCCCTCTCTCCCTCCTTTCCTCAAGGGTATACATATTAAGCTCCTTTAGTCTTTCTTCGTATGTCTTCTGGTGCAGACCCTGCACCATATTGGTTGCCCTCCTCTGGACAGCCTCCACTCTGTCTATGTCTTTGAGGAGATGGGGTCTCCAGAACTGCACACAGTATTCCAGATGGGGTCTCACCAACTGTCTGTTCAGAGGGATAACAACTTCCTGTTTTCTACTATTGATGCCTTTTGTTTTCTACTTTTGATGCCTCTATAGTCTGCTATAGTCAAGCATACTAAAGGACCCCTTGGGTGAGAAGAACAAATTACTCACCGTAGTAATATTGTTTCTTCCAAGGTGTCCTTTATTATGCTTGACCTCCCACCCATCCTGCCCTACATAACCTGACTGAGGATGGCTCTGCATTCCTTCTATCTTTGCCAATTTTTTTTCTACAGTTTCTTGCCTTAAAAGCAAGTTTTCACAGTTCTTAATGTTTTTTCTGTCATGGTGTATTTTTGAATACTTTTTATTCCTGTTGTTACAGTTCACATTTAAGGGCCATGTTTATGCCCTTCCAGCT
Organism: Neoceratodus forsteri; assembly: GCA_016271365.2. Taxonomy (NCBI): domain Eukaryota; kingdom Metazoa; phylum Chordata; order Ceratodontiformes; family Ceratodontidae; genus Neoceratodus; species Neoceratodus forsteri. The sequence goes on from JADMNL010000030.1 coordinate 150,962,910, forward strand.
TTGAAATAATTCTGGTGCCCTCTAGGCTGGCTGCTGGCAGCACACCCTCTTGCTCTCTCCTCATTGGTCAATTCCTTCAACTCATTACCACTGACTCCACCTCCAGGGCAGCTGAACCCAGCTGGCATTCTGCTATAGTCAAGTATACTAAAGGACATCTTGGAAGAAACAATAATACTATGGTGAGTAATTTTTTTCTTGTTTGACATGACCTCCCCCTTATAAATCCATGCTGCTTTGGATCTTGTAAGTCACTGGATTCAAGATATTACACAATCCCTTCCTTCAGTAGTGATCCCATTAATTTCCCTACCACTGAGGTCAGGCTGACTGGCCTACAATTTCCAGCTTTTCTTTACTACCACTTTTGTGAAGTGGGACTACATCTGCCCTCCTCCGGTCCTCTGGAACCACCCCCATTTCCACTGAGTGGTTGAACAGGACTGTCAGAGGTGCAGCCAGCACCTCTCTGAGCTCCCTCAATATCCTTTGTTGTATCCTGTCTGGTCCCATTGCCTTGTCCACTTTCAGATTTGGGAGTTCCTTCAGGACTCTCTCCTCTGTAAATGGACTAGTATCCACCACCCTACCTTTGATGCCCCTGGCTCTTATCTGTAGAATATTGCTTTTTGTACCCTCTAATGCAGGGGGTGGGATTCGAACAAATGAACTGTAGTAAATCACTACTGTGGATTTGTGGAGTTTGTTGTATCTATTTCTGCATCTGCAGCCCCAGTGGGCAAATGTTTTCTGTCAGTCCATCAAGTCAGAATAAAACGTACTACTTGGCTCTGTTTCTGCATGTGGACATTCTTCTGTGAGTGACTGTGTGATTTCTTGGTGCTCCCAGTGCCATGGCCCACCCCAGTTCCCAGTAAAAATACTAATCTTTTTTGTGTGCCCCTTCCTCCTGAGACTGAGCCAGGAAAATGCCTTTAACAGGGGAGTGTGTGGACTGTTCTGTTGCCAAATCCCAACTGTGATGCCAAGGTGAAGAAAGGGGTCCTTTAAAGTGTCATCTATGTTTCATAGGAAGGGGTCATTACATTGGTTTTCAAAAAACAAAACATACAATCATTTACATCAAAACAGAGTAGAGAAGGGGACGGCACTAACATGGTGACAGGCGGCTACTAGTTGCAAGAGCTCCATTCGAGTAAATACAAGATTCTGAATTATGGCAGATTAATCTTTTATACACTAAGGCTGGGCATAATATTTACAGCTGATGGGGTCTATGTAAATGTTGTGGTAAGGATGTGTCCCCTAGAATAAAAATGAGAGGGGAAAGTTAAATATTGTTTTTCAAATATTTTTGACGTATGTTACACATTTCTTGCCATCTTGACTGTATCTGGGAACAGGACAAAAATTGGTGACCTTCAGTAACTGGAGGGGTCCACAGCTCCAACATACATGTTGGGATGTGCTGTCTATTTTGTTTTGTCTTTGTGAGGAGTAGTAGTATTTATGCAATACTTTAAATTGACCTACTGTAGTCTTCCATTAACTAACCTACTACATTGATATGCATTTTTCCATATTTTTGCCCCACAGGGGATCTGAAATTTGGAGTTTAGGTCTGTTTCCCATGTGTATTTAGATGAAAGTGTAACTGAGATATTGCAGTTTGAAAATTTTTTATATAAGAGACTTGTTCATTTTCTGAGATGGGCTACTTTTAAAATCTGAGTCCATCCAGAGTTGACTACAAAGTTGCAGGTTGGTTAGCATCTTGTTCGGTTTTGTCGCGTAATTGTAAGAACATCCAAAAATGGAAATTAGCAATATGGTATTTCTTCCTGAGGTAAGTGAAAGCTAGCATTTCATCTGTATCTGTGTCTATTAAATCTTTCATTTGTGTTATTTCTGCTTTGCACTAGCCAGTGTCTTTAAATTGTCTTCTATTGTGTGTAAATTTAGGTTTATTCCAAATTGGTACAAGATCATATGGGGCTGGGTTAAGTTTTAATTTCTTTATTAAATGATTACAAAGTCAAATTGTGGAATAAAGGGTTGGTTGAGTTTTAAAATGTGCAGGAAGTGGAATAAAGAAAATATCTGCCTGTGGATGTGGTTGCATCATATTTTTTCTATGTTTAACCACATAGGATCAGACACTTCAGTAGCAGTATTAAAACCAATATAAGGATTGTTTCAACATAAATGCCCAAACGTAATCTTGCCACCAAGGATAGCCGAAACCCCCTACTCTCCATGGGTATCTAAATTTTTGAATGTTTAATCTAGGTGAATTTCAGAGCAAATGATCAAGTTCTTTATAACAATTACTGTTAATTCACATTGGAAGGTTATTGAGTACATATAGAAGTTTGGGGGGAAAGAATCATTTTTATGGAGTTACTCTTCCCACATAATGAAAGACTAAGTTTTGACCATTTCTCTAAATCTTTCTATAGTTTGTTAATAAGTGAAGAAAGATTATAAAGGATAATTTTGAGAACTGAGTTAAAGATGTGCATGCCTAAATGCAAAATTCCCTTCTCTGTCCATGGAAAGGTAAAGGAATTAGATTATCTTTCTTTTTCAAACTTGGAAGAGAGCATCTTTATTCTCTCTGATTTATCCCAGTTGACAGAAAACCTGAGAGTGAGCTAAATTTGTTCAGTAGTGGGATGAGATGGGAGACTGAGTAATGATGTTGTGCTAGAGTGAGTAAGAGGTCATCTGCAAATGCAAAAACTTTATTTTCTATTGTTCCTAGTTTAATACCATGAATTTGAGTTGCATTGTTAATGTTTTATCAGAGGCACTAGTGCCAAAATAAAAAAGGAAGGGGAAAGCGGGCATCCCTGAATGTGCCTCAATATAACTGAAAGGGTTTAGAGATTGTTCATTAGTGATTAAGGATGCTTTGGTGGAGGTGTAAATAGTTGAGACCCGTTGTTTAAATATGGGACTGAAATTGAAAACATTTAGAACTTTCTGTAGGTAAGTCCAGTCTAAAGAATCAAAAGCATTCCCAATATCTATTGACAAAGCAATCAAAGGTATAGTTTGTTTTTTTGCTGCCCAGATAACAGAGAAGAGTGTAAGTTATTTGATGAATGACAACCTCTAACAAAATCTATTTATTCTTTACATATTAATTTGTTTCTTATCTATTAGTCTATTTGCTAAGATCTTAGTTAATATTTTATAATCAAAATTTAAGATATAAATTGGCCAATAATTTGAGACCTTTAATGGGTCTTTATTTTTTAGCTGTCAGGCAGATAGAGGCGTCATTAAGGGAACCCACAATTTATTTTTGTTCTAATATTTCCTGATATAATCTACATAGGTAGTTTGTTATTATTGGATTATTATGTTTATGGAATTCACTGGGTAAACTGTCTGGTCCTGGAGTTTTCTGTGGACATACTTTCTGAATTGCTTGGGCAATTTCTAGCTTAGAGATGGGTTTGTCTACTCTAGAACTTGTTTCTCTAAATCTGTTAATTTAGGGAGATTATCAGTTCAAAGGAATTCCTGTAGTTCAGTATTACAAGGGGTGTCTAGAGTCTTAAACAAATTAGAGTAATATTCCTGGATACATTCGTTAATTTCTTGTAAATTATGTGTAATATCTTTGTTTTGTTTACGTAGTCCAGAAGTCATGTTTTGATTCTGTTTTTTCCTAAAACAGAAGGCCAGAAATTTCCCTGGTTCTTTCTTGACTCTCAGTAATATTGCCTTGTGCTGAAGAGAGCAAATTCAGCTATATCCAAATAGATTTTATTACTCTCAACTTTGAATCTGGTAGATTAAATCTTCTATATTTTTAGGGGATTGTTGAAGTTTTGTTTCTAGCTGTTTAATTTGTTGTTCTTTATATTCTGTCTTTCTTTTTTGTTTATTTTTATTGGATGAAAACCCTGTTATACTCCCGCTAATGTATAACATAGAGGATAATGTATGGTCCTCTATCGTTAACTGGTCAGTTAACAGTCAAGAGGTTGCCAGGGCGACCATGTAAACCTCGAGAGCGAAGCTCAGAGGTTTACGCCGCCATGGCAACCTCTGAGACGGTTAAATTGACCGGTTGCCGACAGAGGGACCATACATTATTTTTTATAGTGTATGGTCCCACCTCAAAAGGCTGCTTACTTTTCCATAAGTAATCACCGCCGCGGCCCTTCAGTCCTTCCCTAACCACTGCTGTTCGGACGTCAGTTCCCTGTCGAAAAAAAAGCGCGCACATGCGCAGACCACACGCTGTTGTTAACCTATCGATGTGACGTAGGATCGATAGGTTAACAACATATCTACATCACATCAATAGGTTAACAACCTTAGGAAATGATGATTTCCTAAGGTTAACAGCGTTCTACCATACATTATATGCTTTATAAGCATCCCAAAGAGTTTGAGTTAAAGTTTCATTAGTAGCGGTGATTTCAAAATATAGAGAAGTTTCTTTTGAGAGTCATTCTTTGAATTCAGGATCTTGGATTAAGGAAGTATTACATTTCCATTTGAGTTCCTTTCTAGAAGAAGGTTTGAATAGAATTGATGTTTTGAGTAAGGCATACTCTGATATGATAGTGGCACATTTAATATACGATATGACATTGCAGAGATTGATTGGCATGAAAAATAACCTAGTCTACTGAATGAGTTATGGCAAGCAGGGAAAAATGAATGGTCTTTATCTTGGGGATGTACCAATCTTCACGTATCTAGTAAACCTAAATCTTTCACAGTGTCTTGTGTTTATTGGAAGTAGAGATTTTACTGGCAATAAAAGCATAAATCCTGTCTAACAAGGGCTCCATAACTTCATTAAAATCCCTACCCTGCATTATTTTAAAGTCTTTACAAGAGATTAAATTGGGTAATAAAGTTTGGAAGAATGTTGATTTCTAAGTGCTAGGGACATAAACACTGCATAGTGCTATGTTTCTGCTGTATAGGAATCCAATAAGAATTGAAACCTGCCTTCCTTGTCTGTCAGAGGTTTAACTTTAATAAAGAGAATTCCTTGTTTTTTTTTTTTTTATTAGGATAGCCAAACCCTTTTTTTAAGAAAAACAATTGTGTTCCTCTTGAGTGACCCATTGCCTTTGAAACTTTTCAGCCTCCTCAGGTATCAGATGTATTTCCTATAGAAAGTCTATATATATATATATATGTTATGCTTTCTAAAATGATTTAGTACTTTTTTCCTTTTTATTGGAGAACCAAGTCCTTTAACATCGTAAGTTGCCAGGTTCAGTACAGACATCCTAACCTATAAACTTTATAAATAGCCTATAAACAGTTTTATACAACTAACAGTCTAAAATTATAACCAGTGCTGGTGTAACAAGGTTAAAAACAATACTGTAATAAAGAAGTGTTAAAATGTTGAATACTTAAATAATGAAACTTAATTTAACTAAGTTACTAATACTACTATGCAAACTAACAATGTATAACTGTGCCCTTATACTGTAAGTTCTTAAAACACTAGGAGTACGATCTAATATCTATTGTATAGTCCTCAAAAAACTAAAATAAAATGAAAAAAAAACAGAAACAAGAAAAAAAACACAAGAAATAACAAGAAAATTTTATAAATAGCAGATTAGTAAATTAACTTTCATTGTGTAGAATGCAAGCTGCAGATATCTGCATTGAGCTAAAATCGCAAGATGCTATCTGCAGTTCTGTGACAAACCAAAGTCGACAAGCTACCTGTACCATAAGTTAACATATTGTCTATTAACTGACAGCATGAAATTAGTAGGTGATTTCGGAAAAAAGTTAAATGGCGTAGCCATAGCGGGTTGTGGAAAAGTTCCGTAAATGCTACAATGAACGACATTAATCAAATCCTAGATAGTGGTTAATGAGTAGAAAAAGGAATATAATTATAACTGTGTGAAAAGAGAGAGAAATTAAATAACAGTTTTGAGTAGTAACTTAAAGTTCTACGATAAGTAAACTCATTTACCTGAGTGTGATTAGTTTCATCATGCTATAAAGGTTGCAGGAATAATTCATAGCTAAAAACATCTAATGCCGTGGCTTAGCTCAGCCATCATACAGCCCTGATCTATATTTGCTACTCCATCTATAATCAGCATGCATAGGTGATGTGGGGGAGCCATTCCAACTTCTTGGAATCCTCACCCAAGCACCAAGAATCTTTATTCTAAACGTATCTGCTCAGGCATCCCTTAGGATACTCCACTATCACTACTATGTAGCAAACTATGTTTCAAACCCCAGGAAATTTTACTGTATTCTGACTTATGCAGTATGGTCTCACCATAGGACTGCCCCCCGGAGCCAAAATGGTTAATAGAACCTATGTAAATGATGGAATGCTAGGCTCAAGTTCGGTTTTCAAATCACTATCCCTGGTAAACAGCGTCTAAACCATCAGATTCTTTACTCCGCTTGCCTCAGTAAGACGTCTCCGGAGAGCTCTCCTTCATCGCTTGAAGAAACTTTATTTTTCTTGGTTTTATCACTAGTAAAGTTTATTTTATTGGTGTTCCTTTTACTGTCCTTGGTTTTCAGGTAGTAATTGTTTAGATTTTTAGTTAGAGGGGTAAGTAGTCATTTTCTTCCCAGTTTTTTAACCAAGAAGAAACCGACAGGCTCCCTGTTTTGTGTTATTTGTAAATTTTAGGTTAAATCTTTATTTCCGATTCAGTATAGTTGGTTAGTTGTGTTGTTTTTTTTAACTGGGGTAATTCCTGGTTCATGGGTCTAATTTCAACCAGGGTAACTCCTGGACTAGTTTTCTTTCAAAATTCCAGGGTAATTCCTGGTATTTGTAATCGGTTTTCAAACCACTTAAAAAAAAAGTGTCTGGTATCTAGATTATGTCACAGAAAGCAAAAAAGAGAACAGGACCCACAGGTTTCCAGCACTGTACCAAGGGCAGGGAACTGTTTGCAAAAGCAGATCCACACCTTATTTGTTCTGTCTGGGGTCTGACCACCTTCAGACAGACTATGAAATTTGTGCCAATTTCCCTCAATCTACCACTGATAGAAGGCTTAAAAGGCTGAGAGAAAAAATGGCTGAAAAGGCTGCTAATCCAGCTGTTGAGCAACCGGATGAACTGGCGGGGCTGCCCTGTAACAGGGGCGATAGCCCTGTTAAAAACGAACTGCGGATAAGGCTGCTGAACCAGCCATCGCAGCTTAAAAGAAGAAAAAGGAGAAGCACCAGGAACCACAACCAACACCAACTGCGGTTCCTTCGGCTGAAGAGATCGCTAACGCACTCAGGATTATTCAGTCCCTGGCTCCAGTTGGGAAGCAGCCGGTCCCTCAAACTCCCGGTTCTCAGGAAATCCCAGTTTAATAGACCACAGTGGAGAGCCTTTTGGGGATACTTAATTTGGTGATGAGCCCAATGATGAAAATGAGGATAAGGACTATGGGGAACCCACAGACCCAGAAATTTCCCCTGATCCTCATAGGCCAGATTCCCCTGATAAGGGAACGGAGGATTTCATCTCCTATTTTGCTTTTATGAAGCAAGTGGCTCAGTCCCTCGACCTCCCATCCCAGTAATTTATAAACAATGAGGAGGAAGAGGACTATAAAGAAATGATGGCTGTCCCACCATCAAAAAGGTTGCTCCTCCCTCTACACAAGTCATTAAGAAAGCAGACCATGAAGGTTCTGCAGACCCCCACTTCTGTCCCACCTACAGACAGAAAGCTGGACAAGAAGTACTGGGTAGCCAAGACTGGGGCTGATTTTCTTTTTGGACACCCCAGCCATGAAGGTGTGGTACAGGCTGCAGCTTGTGACAAAGCTGGCATCTCTCTGGTCTCCCACCCTCCAGAGAAAGATTCTAGGAGGGTGAACTCCATTGCCAAGAAAGTTTACCTGTGATCTTCCCTGGCTATTAGGCAGGCATCTTACATGGTCTACATAACCAGGTACCAGAAAAATATGTGGTCCGTAGTGTTGCAGATTGCCAAGGCAGCCCCTCCTTCCATGGCTGCTGACCTGGAGGAAGCTGCTAAAAGGGGCATTGAAGCTGCAAAAACACAGTTCAGGATGGCAGTGGATTCCAGTGACACTGCATCCAGACAAATGGCATCTGCTGTGTCACTTAGGAGGTTTGCTTGGCTCAGAACTACCAACCTGACACAGGACACTCAGAACAAAGCCATGGATTTTCCTTATGACTGTTTCTCTGTTTGGGGAACAAACAGAGGCATACATGAAAAAAAAGGATGAATACAAGGCTGCTTACAAAAGTGCAGCAGCTAAAAAAAGAGCTGCCAACCCCCAGAAGCACCATTTAAGGGGGGGCAGAGGTAGAACTCCTTATAGGCCTTTTTTCCAGCCTCAAGTTTTTCCCTAGTATCAGCCTAGGGGAAACTTCAGAGGCAGGGGCAGTGGCCGCACTAGCCCCAGTGTCCAGCCAGCAGCACAGTCCAAACAGACACCCTGAGGGGACTGTTCAGGTTGCCTCCCCCAATTCCAGTAGGGGGCAGGCTGGCTGACTACTTCCAGGAGTGGGAAAATATCACCACAGACAAGTGGGTTCTAGAAGTAGTGGGCCAGGGACTTGTACTCAGTTTCAAGGCAATGCCAAAGCTGAGGTCAAGGACTTTTAAACCATCTTCCCCATTAGAAACAGCCTTGCTGGAATCAGAGGTTTCAAACCTTCTACTGCTTATTGCAGTGGAACCAGTTCCTCCCAACCAGTTGGTAAAGGGACTGTATTCAAGGTACTTCCTCACAGTAAAGAAAACGGGGGAGTGGCAACCCATTCTGGATCTCAGATGTTTAAACAGGCATATGTCCAAACCAAAATTCAAGATGGTCACTCTGGCTACCATACTATCTTCTCTAAGACAGGGAGACTGGCTAGCATCCCTGGATCCGAATGATGCCTACTTTCGATTCCATGTCATAATAGCAATCAAGCAACAGTGATCGCTATTATGGCGAGTGTACACCACCAAAAAATAATTTTGGCAATGCACACTGGCAGCGCACTGAAAAACGGTGGCCGAGACCTATAGGTCTCGTTTTTAATGCGGAGGCTATGCCCCTGCTTATAGATTCTCAACCTCGTGGGTGCGTCGGGAGAAACTGAGGTAACACATGCCGCCAGGTGGCAAAAAAAAAACCCTGCACCACGCCACACCAGAACCCGGCACCCTGTGCCTCCCAGCCGACCACCCTTCCCATGATGCCAGTGATCCAGCTCGGCAGCTGCTTGCCACAACCCCTCCCACATGCCATCCCTCCCTGTGTCCTCTCCCCCGCGGGTGCATACGCGCGAGTTCCTGTCTCAGTTTTCACCGACTGCAGTATCTGGTCCCCTCCTCCCTAGGTAGCCTTGATCACAGTCACCAAGATTGAGTCACCGTTATTCTAGGCGCTCAATCTCGGTCGCTATGGTCATGGACTACCCCTACTTTCATAACTCCATCAGAAGGTCACACAGAAACTACCTCAAGTTCGGGTTACCCTCAGGCCATTACCAGTTCGGGGCAGTGCCTTTCAGGCTGACATCCGCTCCAAGGGAGTTCATAAAATGTCTGGCTGTGGTAGTGGCACACCTAAGGCATCAAGGGGTGTCAGTGTTTCTCTACCTGGATGACTGGTTCATAGTGGGCCAGTCACACCAGCAAATAAGGGAGGCTTTGTCAATAACACAAGACACTCTCTCCTCTCTGGGATTCTTGGTGAACCACAAGAAGTCTGTTCTGGAACCAGTTCAACTGCTGAGATTCATTGGGGCAGAACTGGATACAAAAGAAGGGGTGGCTTACCTTCCTCAGGACAGGGTGGACAACCTTATCCAGGTGGCCATTTCCTTCAAACTCCATGTCTCCAGGCCAGCAAGGCACTTCCTTCAGTTGTTAGGCCACATGGCAGCTTCCACAGCAACTGTGCCAGGGGTCAGGTTCCAAATGAGGGACATTCAATTTCACTTAAGAAAGCACTAGTCCCAAAGAAGGGACTCTCTTTCAAAGTTGGTTCCAGTCACATTCACCTTTCTCCAAGCCCTGTAGTGGTAGCAGGAAAGGAGCAATCTCAGGCAAGGAGTGCCCTTCCTACAGCACGTTCCCTCTCTGGTACTCATGACGGATGCATCCCTCCTAGGAAGGGGAGCACACTGCTCACGGTACATGGGAAAAGCAGGAATCTCTCCTGCATATAAACCTTTTGGAACTCAGAGCAGTTCTTCTGGCTCTTCAGTCTTTTGTCAGTCACGTCAAAGGAAAGGTGGTCCAGGTCAGAATAGACAACACAACCACCATGTACTACATAAACAAGCAAAGGAGAACAAGGTCAACTCCCCTCTGCACAGAGGCAATGAGAATCTGGGCCTTGGCATACTCCCTGAATGTCTCCCTCTCAGCTGTCCACCTTCCAGGCAAGGACAATGTCTTGGCGGATGTCCTCAGCAAAATAAACCAGAATGAGTGGTCACTGAACAAACAGGTCTTGACGACTATTTTCAGGAGATGGGGCACCCCAGAGGTGGATCTGTTTGCAGCCCCAGACAATCACCAGCTCCCATAACGTTGTTGCAGGCCCCCCGTCAAGGGCACAATTCCTCTGGATGCACTCATGCTGGACTGGAAAGGGAGGTTCCTGTAGGCTTTTCCTCTGTTACTGAAAGTACTAAACAAACTCAGGCTTCAACCAGCCTCAATGATCCTCGTTGCTCCAGACTGGGCCAGACAGCCTTGGTAGTCCATGCTCCTATCATTGTCAGTAGCCAAGCCAGTCAGTTTCCCAAGGAGGTACAATCTACTGTCAACTGCACAGGGCAGGATCATGTATCCCAACCTGCTATCCCCCAGACTCAAAGCACGGGTCTTGAAGACTTCGAGTATGCAGATTTGCACCTCTCAGAAGGAGTTATGGATATACTGAGAGTTTCCAGAAAGCCCTCTACCAAGAAATCATATGCCTCTAAATGGAAAAGATTTTTCTTTTGGTGTTAGGGTAATGGCTTAGACCATACCCAAGCTAATCTCTTCATAGTCTTGGACTATATGACCCATTTGCATTCCACAGGTTTAAGTATTTCCACCTTGAAAGTGCACCTGGCAGCTATTTCAGCTTATTTATCAAACGGTAAGGCATCTTCTTCGGCTTCAAAGCCAGTGTTGAAGAAGTTTTTTAAGGGGTTACTACACTTGCATCCACCACACAGGGAACCTATCCCCCATGTGGGATCTGAATATCTGCATTGCTCAGCTTATGCAGCCCCCCTTTGAGCCCATGTCTACAGCAGACCTCAAATATGTGACTTGGAAAACTGTGTTTCTGGTAGCCACTACCTCTGCCAGAAGGATCAGTGAGCTCCAGGCACTGTCCACGGAGCCGGATTATATTGCTGTCCATAGAGACAAAGTAGTTCTGAGAACTAACAGAAATGTTTTGCCCAAGGTGGTATCAGAGTTCCACCTTAACCATTCTATTACTTTGCCAGTTTTCTTCACAGACCATTCCACCTCAGGTGAGCATAGGCTGCATAGCCTGGATGTTAAAAGGGCAGTCAGCTACTATCTTGACCACACAGAAGGTCACAGACAGGATCAAGCCCAGTTTTTCCTCACTTGTGGAGAGGTGGGAAAAGGAAAACCTGCCACAAAACAATCCATTGCACAGTGGATCGTAGCCTGTGTTCAGTTTTGCTATGGCAAGGTGGGCAAGCAACCACCTGCAGGCCTCAGGGCCCATTCACCCAGGGGTACTGCAGCTTCTTTAGTAGCTGCTAGAGATATCCCCCTAGTGGACATTTGCAAAGCTTCAACTTGGAAAGCAGTCCACACATTCACCAGACATTATTGTTTGGATGTCCAGACCAGAGGTGATGCCAGGTTTGGTACAGCAGTCCTGAAGATCCTATTTCCTAAATAGGTTATAAGCCCACCTCCAAAGGCACTACTTGGTAATCTGCATAAATCAGAATACAGTAAGATTTCCTGGTATTTGAAGAACAAATTACTCACCTTAGTAATCTTATTTCTAAGGGAATCACTGTATTCTGAGCTCCCTCCCTCCCTTCCTCCCCTACTAGACACCTATGGTCACTGCACTACAGCTGTGGTAGAGTTGTTGCAAACCTGGGGGTATCTAATGTTCTCTTTTTTGGGCATCTGTGACTTGAGTCTTAGTGATGCCACTTTGGAAGTGTTTCTGAAGAAGGGGTAATTCCCTAATTTTTCCCTTTCTGTTTGTCTGGGAGGGTTATTATTGTTCTTATTATTATCATTATCATTATATTAATAGGAAACTGCTTAGTGCATGCTTCGTAAGAATCTGACGGTTTAGAAGCTGTTTACCAGGGACAATGATTTGAAAACTGAGCTCGAGGCTAGCATTCCATCATTTGCATAGGTTCTATTAACCATTTGGGCTCCGGGGCAGTCCTATGGTGATGCCATACTGCATGAAGAAACACAATTACTAAGGTGAGTAATTTTTTCTTCTTGGTCAGGGCTTAGGAGTGATAGAGGGTGGCTTTAGATTTTTGCTGTGATTACAGAGAGATGTCACGCACCGGATCTTGTTATCTCTCCAGATAAGGAATTACTGCAGAATGTCTAAAAAAATGTGAACGTGTAGTTGAAAAATGTTGTACACTGTAGGGATAGGGAACTTAGGAAATGCAAAAATATTGTAAATTTCCACAAGCTTCAGAGACATATTAGTATTCCTAAAGAAAAAGGAAAGAAGCATGTTTGAAAGAATGAGGAATATTCATGAGCACAGATGTACATCTCTAGCTCATAAAATCTGCATTGGTGACTGCCGAAGTGATATCATAATATAATAACTGGTGACCTCGATATCAACCCATTTTTGAGACTTGTAAAAAGTCATATCAACCTGCAAGTTGATATGGCAAAGTCATATCAACCTGTGAGTTGATATGGCAAAGTCGTATCAACCCACGCAAAGCTGCGCAAACCGTGCAAAACACCAGTTATTATAAAAAATAAAAGATAGGCAAGTGTGTGTTATAGATTTTTTTTACACACCCTAGGTATGTGATGACTATAAACCTCTCGAGCTTCGCTCTCGAGGTTTATGGGTCATCACACACCTTGGGTGTGTAAAACAAATCCATAACACACACTTGCGTATTCATTATTCTCTTTTCATATTTCCACCAGAAGTGTATTAATCAGTTTTGGGTGGTAAATTGGAAAGCCAAGTAGCAACATCTAAATATTAATCTGGAAGAAGATAGAATAAAAATAATTAAAACTCACAATTTACAGGTATGCAAAGAAATTACTTAATCAGACTTCAGCAGATTCACGTGACTTGAGTTTTTGGATTTTAGGTGACAGAGTACACTCAAGAATGATGAATATAGACAATTGGGTTGACATGTGAATCTTTGTGTCCCAAAAAAAGATTTACAAGTGACTTCTTCGTGGATGGAGGAAATAGAGTTGTAATGGTAGAGGTTGCAGTGATCTTAGGTCGATATTCAAAGAAATTAAAGTTCTGCTATAATTGGAGGGGAAAAAGTACAGTAGAAAGGCTAGTAAAATCAGAAGGAATAAAACACATTTTCGTGAACGTGAAGATAGAACTTATTTGATCTGGTTGCAACAATCCTTAAAATTCAGCTACATCATTGTGAAGATGGGGATGGTAATTATTTCAGCCAAGCAGATCGAGTGGTGTTAGAATTTGTGGCTGCAATATCCAGATCCTCGAAAGGAGATGGGTTGAAGTCAGTTTGTCTGCAGATGCAAAAAGCATTCATTGGCACTGAGCTCTTCCTCCATTAGATCCTGAGAGAAAGTGTTTTACTGACTAATGGACGTATCTGTAATGGGCACTGTATTGGTTCCCTTCATGTTCATTTTTCTAGAACTCTTAGTGGCATTTTCTAAACGATGGTTATTTATTTTTAGCCAGCAGGATCATTTTCTCATATGTTTTGAATGATCAGGCCATTGATTTGAGAATTATTTTAAACCTGTTCTGGGAGAGTCCGTGGCAATTTTGTGTTAGCTTTGGAGGAGTTACTGACAAGAGTGTTGATTTGTAGTTTATAAATCCTGGCCATAAGCACTTGAGTCTTTTGTTGTGGAGGAGTGATTTAGCCTCGAGCTGTCATGCAATGCAAGTGACAGTTTGAGGTGGCAATAGCAGTATTTTGAGATGGTAAAGGCCAACTTCTATTAATAAAACCCCAGGCTTCCTCCACAGTGTGCAGTTCGTGATACCCACCTCCCTTCTGCACCATTAAAATGGCTGGATATTTAACATAGTACTGAACATTTAGTTTTTGTAGCGCTGATCTGACTGGTGCAAATGTTTTTCCGTTTTTCAACTACCTCCTCAGAGAAATCTTGCAAAATATAAATGTGATCTTTGCCCTAAGATAAGAATTTTCTCTCTCGCCACCCTCAGAATTTTTTCTTTAATTTAAAATTGTAAACATTTACTTTTATGGGTCTTGGCCTCTGGCCTGGCTTGGGTTTAGCCGTGGTGCCCCTGTGGGCTCTTTCGATGTCTAATGGCCAGTTCCACCGATAGTTTAGTAAAGATGGAATAAATACCTTTAGAAAACCAATCATATATGTTCCTTTTAGTTCCTCAGGCACACCCACAAATTTTAAATTATTTCTCTGGCATCTGTTTTCTAAATCATCTGTCTTAGCACTCATTCTCCCCAGTTGCCAGGCTTCCCCTTCCATGAAATCTTCTAACTTTGTCAGAGATTTCACTCCTCAGAAGAGTCCATACACTTTGTTAGATCAGAAATGTGTGTGTTTGAATGCGCATCTTTTTTTTTCAGGTCCACAGTGTCTTCTTTAATAGAGGATAACATGTCTTTTACGAAAACCATATTGGATATATGTGTGGTACTATTTCTATATGGCAACTGGGATGCTGTCCTGTTATAATAATTAGAGTGCGCCAAGGTTGGTTTGCTGCTGCCTGGCACTATCGTTAACTGTATACTGCTGAACTTTTTTTTTTTTTTGCTGTTACTTTCTCCCCTCCCTGACCCTGGTTGGCTCTTCGTGTGGCTGCTGTCCCCATGCTTTGCTCCTTCAGGCCCTCACCCCTGTACCTCCCACAGCTTACCCCCCGTGTCGGGGCTGTGAGGAGCCCCCTACTCACCCACCGAACAGGATTTAGGTTGGGGTGTTACCTCCGGAGTTGAAGCACCAGGGGACAGCCATCAAGCTGCCACAACCAGCCACCAGGGTAATTTTCCTCCTAATTTTCTCCCTACGGATGCTCAGCATGTAATGACGCCCGCAGCAGGCACCCACACGCATCCACATGCATCCCCACCAAGCATCTGCTGAGCACCCGTGCCCTATGCTTGTGGAAGTGTAACGCCAAGCCCCAGCCTCCGCCAGGGGTCACACGTGCGCCATCCGCGTCCTACCCTCCTACCCCGAAGATGGAGAGCAGCCCATCTGCTCCCTGCCATCCCCCGACAACCCGCGCTCATTCCCGAACATGGGTTGCCAACATGGCATGAGGTGAGGCGTCCAGTGCCTCAGCCCTCAGCACCACTGGGCCAGCATACTGCTGAACTTTTAATCAAAAGCAAAACAGTAATAAAAAATAAAAACTCGTGGATTTTTGGATATTTCATTTCTCCAAAATGTATTTGAATGAATTCTGGTGACTGGTAACACAAATATTACAATTATTTTAAAATTAGTACTTCAGAATCAGTGTTGGTACCAGAGCTCTTGGTTTAGGCTGTCATCCTTCTTGAATGCATGCGTAGACCGTCATCACCTTCCTTTCTCTAGCTCCTTGCTGTTCCTCAATTCCACTACCTTGAGTGACTGCCTTGCCTGGAAGAAAATGTTGGTCTCCATGCTCAGTCAGTCCCAGTTGTGTTGAGCAACTCCTAACACTTGTGCTTCGTGTCCGTTATTTATTTATTTTGTTTTTGTTGATTGGAAAAGGAGGGCTGGGCAATTCTGTCTACTTTGAGCTTTGTTCCGGGGGCAATTGAACTTCAACTGGATTAAGCTGTTGGTGGTATTATTAGTGAATGGGGAAATTTGGCGGGACACTAGGGAAATACCCCTACTACTTTATCCTGTCTTTTGTCTCCTCTTCTGTCCCCCAACCAGCAGAGAATCCTGCGGACCCTGCATCTGGGGTTTGGTCAGAGGGAGACTTGGAAGCCGCAACACATATAGACAATCCCATTACCCCTGACTCAGATGATATACTACAGGAAACAATGGAGGAGGCATCCTTGGAAACCAGCCTGTTTCTGTTCAGCCTTCACCAGCTAAGATGCCCCCCTCCACCAGAGGAATATGCAGTTCTGGAATCAAAAGGAGAAAAGAAAAGGCTTAGAAAGGGGAAAACCCCAAAAAGTACTAATGAGGTTAAAACTGTGACCCCACCCCTATTCCTCTTAGGAATAAATACAGTGTCATAGCTCCAGGTACACAGTGGAGTGATACTGAGGCTGAGGACAGAGATTCAGAGCCTCTTCCATAGCCTCGTCTTTAAAGGAACTGTCATCAGATCAAGAGGACTCCCTTTCGGAGGACTCAGCCTCAAAGAGAACCAGCTGAAAAATGTGTTCCCAAGAAAAATTTACATAAATGCAGGGTTTTATACATAGTCTCCTCTTTAGCGTGCTGGCTCCACTGGATATTACAGCCTTAAATATCAACAGAATAAAGGGTTTTTAAAAGTTTATATTCACCTTTGCCACTTAGCAGACTTGTGTCAGTCAAACCATTTTACTGCAGGGTACAGGATTAAAAACAGGTATGAAATTTTGCAGGCATCTCGAATGTGGCATAAAGGACCTTCTTTTTGGTCTACAGGTACAGATCAATGCAATGGGTTGGGTATATTGCTGAAAGACTCTGCCCTTAAAGTTTCTTGTCTGGTGGATATACATCCAGGGAGGGCTTTGTTACTGGATGTCTCCTATGACAGAACATGGCTGGGGATAATTGCAACACATGTCCGTCTGACCAAAGCCCTCCATGCTGCACTTTTTTTGAGACATCCAACCATTTTTGCATACTTCATTCATAGTGATATGAGGTGGGGATTTTAATTGTGGAATGGCATTGTCAGACAGAGGTCTGCAAACTGACAAAAATGTACAGTGACTCAAACTGTCTTAGATTTGTTACTAATACAGCATGCCTCTTAGATGCTTATAGATGTAAACATCAAACAGGTGATAATCAGTCAATCAATGTATTATGTTTGGCGCCCAGTCTTGGAGGCTCAGGGTGCCGTGCAATAAAAAAAAAATTAAAACAGTAAAATTATATATATAAAACCACATCATAAATAGGATTTCAGCAAGCAAGATTTAAAAGGTATCAACAGGGATTTAAAAGGTATAAGCAGGGAATGCCAAGTTAAAAAGATGAGTCTTTAGGCCCCTTCTGAATGCCTTCACCATGGGAGGCCTCCCTCAAAGGTCCTGGCAGTGAGTTCCAGAGGACCAGGCTGGCCACCCCGGATGAACGATCACCTGAGGTTTTCAGCCTGGTCCTCAGAACCGCTAGGAGACTGTAGGTCGAGGAACAAAGGGAGCGGGTCAGGATGGCGGGGGTAAGAAGAACAGGTAGCCAGGGCCCGATCCATATAGGGCCTTATAGGTGAGCAAGCCCACCTTGAAGAGAACTCTCCACCTGACCGGCACCCAGAGCAGACCCTGCAGGACCGAGGTCACATGACAGGACCTGGTCAGTCCTGTCAGCAGCCTGGCCACTGCATTCTACACCAGCTGCAGCCAACGGAGTTTCCCTCTACTGACCCTGAGAAAAAGAGTGTTACAGTAGTTCAGCCTGGATGTTACAAAGGTGTAAACTAGTGACGGCAGGTCTCCGGGCGGAATTAGGGGTTTAATCTGGATGATGTTTAAAAAACACTTTTGACGACAGCCGACACCTGAGCTTCAAATATCAGCTTGTCATCAAGGGCAACACCCATATTTCTCACCCTAGAGAATACCATCAACAGGACCAACCCCAGGAGCAAGCCTGTTGTCATCTCGGATGCATCCCCATCATGCCCGTGACCCGGTTCTATCACCAGTACTTCCATCTTGTCCTGGGTAAGTCTCAGCCAGTTAGAGTTCATCCAGTCCTGGATCTCAGCAAGGCATTCATTCAGCACATCGACATCACCAACTGTCGCTGGTGCAAAAGACATATACAGCTGCGTATCATCTGCATAGGAGTGAAAACTCAGACTGTATTGTCTAAAGAGCCTGCCCAGAGGAAGCATGTACACTGCAAACAGCATCGGTGACAGGATCAAGCCCTGAGGAACTCTACAGGTCAAGGGCATTGGGAAGGAGGAGAATTTCCCCATCATCCACTCTCTGCCTCCTGCCCGAGAGAAAGGACTCAAACCAGTTGATGACAATACTGGTGAGTCCACAATGTTCTCTAAGGTGATCCAATAACACAATGTGATCCATGGTGTCAAATGCTGATGACAGATCAAGGAGAATGAGAACTGACAATTCCCCTCGATCTCTAGCCCTGAACAGATCATTGTGCAACTGGACTAGTGCCGTCTCTGTATTGTGCCTTGTCCTAAAGCTGAACTGGAATGGCTCATAGATGTCCAAGGTCTCCAGGTGTTCCATGAGCTGCAGAGTCACCATCTTCTTGACAACCTTCCCTAAGAATGGGAGGTTGGAGATAGGTCTATAATTCGCCAGGATATCAGAGTTGAGAGATGCGACAGGGTTGAATAAGGCCCTGTCCCATTTGTTATAAAGAAAGGGTTGAATGCAAGGATCTGTTCTATCCTCTCCTTTTCTGTCTCTTCTTGTCTGTCTGGTTGCACAACTGAATGTTCTCGTGAGACCTAGGAAATGATCACTCTGACAGTCTCACAGTTCTCCGCCTCTCACTATCCCTCTGCCTTCACTTGCTGTTTCTGTCTTTTCTTCCCCTTGCATATCTGCGGTTATAAAAATATATGTGAATCCTTATGTGAAACTGGGATCCCTTGGTTTGAAATGTATATAGTTATACTGTTGAAATGATTGCAAAAAGCTATTTGGAATTTAGGGGATTCACCCGGGATGCAGTTTGAGCTCCTCTCAGGCTTGTTTTCAAACTCTTTTGCAGAGCTGTCAGTAGCGGGCCACTTTGTGACATTGTTCTGTTTGCAAGCCTGCTCTGCAAAGAAACTGGCAAGAACATTTTGTGAGAAACAGGATGTCTCTTAACGAGTTCCCAGGCAAAGACTTGTGAAAAAAAAAAGCAGCAATGCTTTTGCTAGAGAGAATTAGAGACAGAGACTGAGATTTGGAATTGAAAAGAAACCCTCAGATGAAGGGCTTTGTTTTCTCTGTTTGTACTGCCTTTGTAACTGGTTCTACGGAATAAGTTTTATTTTTTTGTTTTACTGTTATTGATAATAATGAAATGCTACTTGAGAATTTTATAACTGCTCCTGGTTTTCCTATGTATCCTGGCCTGTTCCTCGATGACAGTACCTATTATAGAGGTTCATACTCCACAAGAATTGATTATATATTTGTTTCACGTGGTATCAGTATTAGAGGCTTGGACTTGGAGGCAGGAAGTGTTTGTTCATAAAGCTGTACAATGTACGATAAACTGGGATGGTGCCCCTACTTGTAGAAAAGGGCCTTGGAGGTTAAATAACTCAATACTGCAGAATCCTAGCGTAGTGAAAAAATGGGAATCTTTATGGCGGGCCAGAGTTTCTGTTATCTACATGTGTGACAACATCACCCTCTGGTGGGAAGATAATAATCAGATTTTGCTAAGTTTTTTTCAAAAATCTGCAGAAACCAGGCAAATGTGAAATATTTGGCATATTTACATTTAAGGGCTCAGCTTCAAAATCTGATTTCAAAAAGCTGAAACAGAACATGCTGATTATTGTACCCAGATTGTAGTCTGCAGAAAGGAGATGAATAAAATGCAGTGTGGTAGAGCCCTAACACTGCAGCAGGAGATGAGACTTGGCACTCAGTGTAAACAGCTAACCTTTGACCCCTACCATGATCGCTAGTCCACAATTGCACATAGATCTTTCGGTCATTATACAATAAGGATGGGAGGATAGTTGCCTCTCCAGCAGAGTTAATTCAGATGGCCTCAATTTTTGTGGCGGATATTTTCAGCATCCAGCCCAGTACAAAGTCAGACCATTCCTTTTCTCATTTGAATTTTCATGATCTTTCAGGTCAGGATAAGGCAGATCTTCCCTGTATGTATCTTCACCATTCATCCCTGCTGGATTATACACCAGAGGTGCTATGACCCTGCGGGAGCTTATAGCTTAGAAATTTTTCTAGGGGGAGGAGCTGGTGCCGGTGTCACCCATGAGGGCAATGCACAGCGTGCTGCTTGAGCGCTGGCCAGTAGCTGACGCTGGCTCCTTCCTCATCTCAGTTCTGTTCTTCCCACTGTCAAGAGTGCACCTTGTGGAGCTGACAAGCATTTACTATGCAGTCATAGTTCAAGTCATCACTGAAGTTCTGTTCATCGTTACTCAATGCCATAAATCTTCACGTGGGTGAGACCGTTTCTTTCTTACATTATTTGTTTCTATGGCACCGAGTCTTTTTCTGGTTTTGTGTTTATTTTGTGTGCAGTCAATCATGTCCAGTCCAGGGCCTAAATCGTCAAAGGTGGGATGTGCCCCCATGTGTTGGTGCCCCTGTGGCAAGTCCATCTCCATAACAGATCACCATGATCGATGTCTATCTTGTCTGGGCACTCAACACAACATGGACAACTGTGACGCGTGCTTCTCCATGGACTACCAGGTCCTCGAAACGCATGCGTTGAAGGTGGATCGGAAACCTCCCACCTTTGGAGGACAGCATTGGTCCAGGGATGCCAAGGCAAGAACTTTGGACCCTTCCCCCGAGTCGCCCACCAGTACTATATGTAAGCCAGTGGGGAACAAGCTGCAGTCGGTTCCAGCCTCTCTGGAACCTCAGGCTCACCAGAGGGGTCGAGTGGACAGTCGGCCTCCTCCTGGGGGCCAGTTGAGCACCTCTCTAGGTCATCAGCCTTCTTGGAGCTGTGACCACCCCCGATGTCGCAGTCAGAGCTATACACTGGACCCAAACTGGTGGAGCCCTTGATTCTGTCTGCCGACTCTGCTCGAGCTCCTAACCCCATTCCTGGGGTTGGTGAGCCTACATCCGATGCCGCGATGGCGCTGGACGTGGTAGAGTGACGGGGTGGCCTCTCTACCGATCTTTCCGGTCTCCTCCTCTTTAGAGGAGGATGATAAGGATGCCCCAGAGTGGTTGCCCAACTTTGAGAAGTCTCCCGATTCTGAGAAGTCATGGCACCTACCTAGGCCTAGTGGCAAAGTTCCTGAGGTATCTTCCTCTTGTAGCTCCCTGACCAGGCCTGCCCTTGGGACCGACTCTTCAGAGTCTTCCAGTGCTGTTGGCAGTGCCAGAGACTCTCATGGCACCAACCGTGGTGCTGAGAAGGAAGACAGCACCAAAGGCGGTGCCAGGTCGGAGGATGGTGCCTGATCTGGGAACGGCGCCGTGCCTGGTGCTGAGTCGGATGTCGGCACCACCATGGATGCTGAGTCTGGTGTTACAGCTGAGGGTGGTGTCAGTCCAGTCTCCAATACAGAGGTGGGTTTAGGGATGACTCTGACTGGTCTTTTAGGGTCTGGAGCCATCCCAGAGCTTCCTCCATTGGTAGCTCAGGGATTGCCGAGGGGCAGGTCCCTCTCTGAAGGGAAGGGTTTAAGAAGGCCTGAGGTGGTTCAGAGGCATTCTCCTAGGGTTGCTGGTGGCTTGGAGTGGAGCCACAGTGCTGGCCCTTGCATTTTCGCTCTCCTCAGTGGGGGGAATCTGCATCAGGTGGGGTCAGGGGCCACCCGCAAGGGCCAGACTGTCCCTGATCTGCTCACCACAGGGCTTTTTCCTTAGGGCGCCACTTGGGTCGCTCCTGTACCCTACTGGGTCCTAATCTCATGGACAAAACAGCACACATAAAGACTGCGCTGTCAGTAGTGCATTTGGCTTTACAGCAACAGGGGAATTACAGTGATACGAAAGCATCACTACCCCCTGTCGCTCACCAGAAAGGAGGAAGTGGATGTAGCCACTGCCGGTCAGGTGCACAATCAAGCTGCTCCCATGGTGGAGTGGCTAGAGCACCTGACCCTGCAGTGGATGGGGTTGGGGAGGAAGGTTTGATTCCCTGCCAGGGAATATTTTACTTTCCAATTTTTTTCCTTGCCCCTGTGTCCACACCCCCTTGGAGTTGATTATAATAGTTTCAAGGGGTGTGGGGGCACGGGGGCAAAGCTCCCTGCAAAACAAAAGAAAAATTTTTCGGTGTTGCCGCACGCTGCTTGTAGGTGTGCGGTCTTGATATGTGCAGTTTCATTCATGACATTATGACCTCGTGCCCTCCTGTACAGTTGGGCGACCTATAGTAGGCACTTTGCACATCCCCACCCTTCGGAAGAGGTCACGTGAGTGTTCCTGAAGCCCTAGCAGGGATCCTCCTCTGATTCACTAGACTTCTCCCCCTCCCTTGGATCCTCTGCCTCGCCCTTCTGCTCTTCCAGGCATTTCGGGTCCTGCGAGGCCCTTGTCTTGGTACCAGTTCAGAGCCTCAGCTGCAGTTTTTCCTCACTACTAAAGAGCTCTGGACCACGTTACCTTTAGATCAGAAGCCCCTGCTGCACCAGAGTCTGAATCGAGCTCTTCTGCTTCCTTGTCTTCCTCCTCAGAGGAAGAAGACTCATTGGTCCATCTGTCCTCAGATGCTGATATCACCAACTATCAGTGGTTCTTGTCGAGGTTGTTGGAAGAGCTCACATATCTCACTTTGCAAGTCGCGATCCTGCTCATGTGATGTGTTGTCTCCTTGAGGAGTTCTCCTCGGAGAATATTGTTATTCCTCTGTGGCCTGTTCCACTTCTGGCAACGTCACATCAGGTCTGGCAGTACCCCTCTGTCCCCTTCCCTGCCCTGAGGGACTGCCAGCACAGATATTGCACACTCCTTGGGTCTCCAGGTTCCATGCCTCACCCCACTTCTGGAACAGAGCTACTGGATACTCCAACTGGGCATCGTTGCCTAAGACATGACCGCCCCCCGGAGTTTAGCTCGGCCGAGTTTGACTGCTCGGGGAGAAGAGTTTTCTCCACTGCATGTCTCTTCCTCTGTATCTGAGCTCATCAGGCCCATATGGCTGCCTATGCTAGGCATTTATGGATGGTGCTAGGACAACTCCTAGCCACTCTGCCTGACTTGAAGGCAACTAGGCAAGCCATCTGCCTTTCTGCTAGTGGCCTACAGCTAACAAGGCACCTGTCAAGAGCATCATACGACGCTAACGAGGTAGCTTCTAGGTTGGCAGGAACTGCTTTCTGCATAAGGCAGATGGCATGGCTTCACCTTTCCAGGTTATCAGCCTTGGCCCAGCGTAGGGTGATTGCCTCCCCTTTCCAAGGAGCTCAATTTTTCTCCCACAGGGTGAGACAGGAGTTAGTGGAGCACCTTCCTTCTCCCAGGCCATGTGAGTCCCCGTCTCACCCTGACCAGTTCCGAGCCTTGCCAGACCCATAAGGGGCTTCTTCCCCCTGTGATTCTCCCCCCCACAAGGGGCTGAGGGAAGCTCTTCCCTCAGGGAGGTGACAGGTCCCCTTCGGGGAGCTTGATACTCACCCACCAGTGATGAATGGTGAAGATACATACAGGGAAAATATGAAAATTATGTACCAACTGTAATTCTTGATCTTCTTGTATATCTTTACCATTCATCACTGCATCCCACCAACCATTCCCTCTTGGGCCTAAACCTCTGAGCTACATAGATACATAGACAGTGTCGGCAGATAAGGGCCTATGGCCCACCCAGTCTGCCCATTTGAGCTTGTAAGTTCAGTTTATGTTTTCCTAGAAGTCTGTTGCCCCTTACCCCTGACCTCCAAAATTCCTTTATGTCTATCCCATGCATTCTTAAATCCCGTGATTGTTTCAGCCCCCACCACTTCCTCTGGGAGGGTGTTCCACTTGTCCACCACCCATTCTGTGAAGAAATTCTTCCTCACGTTTCCTCTAAATCGTCCTCCCTCCAACTTCATCCCATGCCCTGTAGTCCTGGAACATCTTTTTCGCTAAAATAGTATATTCCTGCACCCTGTTCCTCCCTGTAAGATACTTGTATGTCTCTATCATATCCCCTCTCTCCCTCCTCTCCTCCAGGGAGTACATGTTCAGTTCCTTCAACCTGTCCTCATAGGACTTGTGATGCAATCCATGCACCATCTTTGTTGCCCTCCTCTGAACCTTCTCTATCCTATGTCCTTACGTAGGTAAGGTCTCCAGAACTGTACACTGTACTCCAGGTGGGGCCTCACTAGTGTCTTGTATAGTGGAATTATGACCTCCCTTTTCCTGCTGGTGATGCCCCTGCCTATGCATCCCAGCATCCTATTTGCTTTACCTGCTGCCTTGTCACACTTGCCTGCACCTTGAGGTCATCAGAGATGATAACCCCAAGATCCCTTTCCTGCTTGGTGCATGCTATATCCTCACCCTCAACTGATATATTGTGCCAGGTTTTTGTGCCCCATATGCATTATCTTGCACTTCTTTGCACTGAATTTCAACTGCCAAACCCCTGATCATTCTTCAAGTTTCTGCAGGTCCTTGTCATTCTGTCTACACCCTCTGGTGTGTCTACTCTGTTACAGAGCTTTGTGTCATCAGCGAACAGTGAAATTCTGCCTTCTAGGTCTGTGCAATGTCACTGATGAAGATGTTGAATAGGACCGGTCCCAGCACTGATCCCTGTGGTACCCCACTGGTCACTCTTCCCTCTGTGGAGTGACAGCCATTTACCACCACCCTCTGTGTCCTGCCGCCCAGCCAGTTACCTACCCACCACACTACTGTCCTGCACACACCCATATTCCCCAGTTTGTGTAATAGTCTTCTGTGTGGCACAGTGTCAAAGGCCTTGCTGAAGTCCAGATAGGCCATGTCCACTGCCCTCCCCTGATCGACCTCCCTAGTCACCCAGTCAAAAAATTCAACGAGGTTGGTCTGACATGACCTCCCCCTGGTTAAACCATGCTGCCTTGGGTCCTGTAGTCCATTGACAACCAGATGTTCCACCAATCTCTCCTTCAGTAGTGCTTCCATGATCTTCCCCACTACCGAGGTGAGGCTGACTGGTCTGTAGTTCCCTGCTTCCTCTTTGTTCCCACTTTTGTATAAGGGGACTACATCTGCTATTCTCCAGTCTTTGGGTACCTCCCCTGTTTCCAGTGATCGGCTAAACAGGATAGTCAGAGGTTCAGCCACCACCTCTCTTAGTTCTTTAAGGACCCTGGGGTGCACCCCATCTGGTATAATTGCTTTATCAACTCTTATTACTTCCAGTTCCTTCAGGACCCTTTCTCGTGTAAAGGGACTTGTGTCCATTTCTGCACAATTCCCACCCCTTGTACTCCCTTCAGACCCATTACTCTCCTCTTCCTCAGTAAAGACTGAGCAGAAATACCTGTTCAATATGTCAGCTTTACTGTTGTCATCCTCCACGTGGCCCCCATCCTCCCCTTCAGTCTCACTATCCCTCCTTTGCCTTTCTTTTTCACTTATGTACCTGTAAAGTTTTGTCCCCTCTACCCACTGATTTTGCAATGTGTTCTTCTGTCTGAGCTTTGGCTTCCCTTACTGACCTCCCTTTGCTTCTCCTGGTACTTCTCCCTATCCCCTTCTGCCTGTGTCTTTTTGTGTTGCCTCCTCTTTGCTTGCTTTCCCCCCAGTTGAGGCTAATTGTGGGCAGAGTCCTACTGGCTCTTTCGGGTGCACTGATCCTTTTGCTAAGCATCAGTGACCCTCCTTGGGGGAGAGTAAGTGGGGCTGCTTGCCCCCCTCTAATGTGGGCTCCTTGTGAACCCTTCAGTGTAGTCAGGATGGGGATCCTCCTCTCGGGGCTCCGCTGTGCTTTATGGGAAGAAGGACCGGAGCCTGGTCCGGTGTCCTGAACTTGGGACCCTTGCAGATTGTAGAGGGGTTTAGGTGTTCCGAGGATTCCCTTTCCTTTTTCCTTTTTGGTTATTCAGGCTGGTTAACCTGGGGCAGCTTCCCCTTCTTCTCCTCAAAGATAACCCCTTGGTCAACCCATCTTTCCTTGCCGCTGGCTTGGAATAAGTAAAAAAAAAATCTGGGTTTCTTTCTACCAAAAGGCTTGGGTTGAGGGAAGGGGGTCCTGCCCCAGTGTAGGTCCTATCACCACCTCCATGTCCTTGGGACAGACTTGAGAGACCCTGGCACCTACCCTCTATGGGTCGGAAGAGTACGACCCCTGGGTTGACTCCACCTCCAACTTCTCGCCATAGTGCCTAACATGTTCAATTGGTCTGGACATTTTTACAGATGACAGACCATTCTGGTCTTCTCTCCCCCAGCCTGCTGGAGTGATTAGGGAGAATGGAGGTGGGTGCTGTTCCTTTTTAGCACCCAGATGCTCCCTGGCATCCCTAGAGGAGAAGGGTGCCAATTGGTCTCTTATTGCCCCTCTCTCTCTCTCTTTCTTTCTTTCTCTTTCTTTTTTCCCCTCACCCCTCCACTCCTCTATCCCCTTGGGACTGCCCAGTGGTTGGGGCCTCCGTATATCACGCCCTCAGGTAGCCTCCCTCTCCTCTTATGTCGGCTTTATTCTCCTTTCTGTTTTATATCTTTTCCTTTTACTATCACTCGGGCTTCCTTGCCCTGCCTTCTTTCTTCTCTATATCTGTTTTCTATTCTCTCTGATTGACAGCACTGAGGCGAGGGAGGAGTCGGCATCGGTTACTGGCCAGTGCTCAAGCAGCACGCTGTGGGTCGCCCTCATGGCTGGCGCTGGCTCCTCCCCCTAGAAAAATTTCTAAGTTATAAGCTCCCACAGGGTCATAGTGCCTCTGGCGTATAACCCACCAGTGATGAATGGTGAAGATGTACAAGAAGATCAAGAATTACGGTAAGTACATAATTTTCATATTTGGTGGGCCCCCATTACTATATCTGAAATGGAGAAAGGAATTGCTTTCCTCAAAAATAATACTGCTTCAGGAATAGATGGCCTTAGTGCAGAAATGTATAAACTGTATAATTCTCAACTAGCCCCACGATTGGTTGATCTGTTCAACTTTACATTAGAAAATGAATCGCTTACTGATTCAGTGTCTACAGCAATGTTGGTTTATAGTTACAAAACAGGAGTCAAAGCGGATCTAGGGAATTGGTGCCCTTTAAGCCTGTTAAATGCTGATTATAAAATTCTAGCCAAAAGTTTGGCAAACAGGCTGTCTTGAGTTGTTGAACTTCTCATAAGCCGATACCAAACTCGTTCTGTAAAAACAAAAAGGGTAAAAGACAATCTTACCTTTCTGTGCAAGGTTTTTGTCAGGGGTATTTCAGACTTTAAATGAATATATCCTCAGTGTCGATCAAGAAAAGGCCTTTAACAGGCTTACTCGTGAATATATATTTGATACAGGACAGGCTTTTGGCATTTCGGAACCATTCATAAGGTGGACAATGTTTGTATAAGCAAGCAGACATCGTTCCAAATATTAATGGCTGGCTGGGGCAGCATATTCAGGTACAGAGAGGGATCTAACAGGGATGCCCTCTGAGTCCACTCCTATACATGTTTAGTTTAGATCATCTTTTATATAGCAACTGAAACCCAGAAGCTGAGGGCATATCCATGTGACTCCCCTACAAATGGGGGTTCCTAAATTGTCTTCCTGGGCATGTCTAATGTCCACTGCCAGGTTGGTGTTCTGTGTTCTAACCATTTAAAAGTGCCTGCATGTGAGTGCCCTATCAGTCTCTGTGCCTGTCTCTTTAAGAGCTGTCATCTTCATAGTATATAATTAATCTTGGTGGGGGCCGAGTAGTTTCAGGCTCGAGTCCCACTCGGGCTGCAATACAGCTGCTTCATTCTGCCATCGCTAATTGTGCAGAGGGAGCTTTACAAGGATCTGCAATTGTCTGCTGATTATCTGCTTTAATAATAATATCGTAGTTTATCTAACCTGCCTTCCTTTGCAGCATGGACTTTCTGCTACTTACCACCATCTTGGTTCTGGACTGCCAGTTTGGCCCAGTCAGTACCTTTGGGGACTCTAAAATGGAGACTGTGCCCGGGGGTCTTGTGGGAGTGAATTTCTGTAGGAACTGTAGTTTTTACTGTTTGGCGCCTAAATGGACCTGGAGGGGGAGCCCTTGCTGTGACAGGCAGATGGCTCAACCAACCGAACCTTTTGGATCACTGGGAAGTCCCACAGCTGCCTGCAGCAGTGAGTCAGTGTGTTGTTGGAGTTGAGAGAGTAAACAGCTCAAGTAATTTGAGCAGCTGCTCCTACGTAGTAGCGTGGGGGAATCGGCGGGAAGGCTGTGTCTGGCCTGCCTGCTACCATCTTCTCGAGTGAAGAAGTCTGCATTAATATCTCTGACTTTATCCAAAATTGCTGTAATTGTGACCAGAATCCTGAATTGTGACAAAATGAATTTCATCTGGGGTGGACCAAAGATTTGTCTCGGGTGATGGGCCTGTCAGGTATTGAGACAATCGCAGAGTGTACATTTTGCACAGAGACACTGTCAATTGCAACTGGACTGTCATCCGAACTGTGGTATTACCTAGCTTTACTATAATTACGCTGAATGTGAAGTGTGGGTCGCGATTTGGTTCCCCGCATTGCCTAATGTGTCACGCTTGCTGGAAGCTGCATCCAGCACTTCACCGGACTGTATCCGAACTGTTTACCTGATCCGGGCCTCACCATCTCGACCTAGATTGCCGCTCATGCTGCAGAGAATCATCCGATGAAAGACCTGCCAGAGGATTCGGCCCCCTGCTCAACGCCATCGAACAGGATCAACAACCATGGTGCATTTTGTGGGCCCTGCTTCTCCTGGAAAATTAGCACTTCATTCTGAGGTCTTCATTTTGTGCATCCTGGTCTGGGTAGTGTGAATAAACATCAGGGTAGCTCCCTGCAACAGAGCTCAAACCAAAGTGTGTTATCTGATTTAATTGTTTTGCTTGATCCTTATGAACTGAGCCCTCCGGCTCCAGAATACAAATTGTGGGTTAAAGTACATGTTGTTTTTTTTCCTTTCTAAGGGCCCCAACAACAGCTGCAACACTGGCCTACCCCGGGCAATGCTTCAGGCTAGCCTGCAGACCAGCTGGGTACCCAGAGTGTGTGTGACTGTGTTAGAGGGACTCTTAGAGGCATGCATGCTTAGCCTGATTAAATCAGATCCAGAATAAAACACCAGATTCCTGCCCCTCCCTTGTTCACATCCCCCAATAAATCAGATCTAAATCTTATTGCATCTACACTGGATATTGTGTAGCTTTGTGGTGAGGATACCGTGTTGCTATTGCCTTTCTCCATTGCAGGTCTTATTTTGCAGGGGGTCTCCAGGGCCAGTGCAGCTGATCCAGCCCGGGTGGTAAGTGTGCCAAGTGTGGGTATAACATTGCATTCTGGTGTTCATTGTAACTGTCTAATTGCTGACCAGTATAGGCCACTAGAGGGGTTGGGGGGGTATCAGTGTCCCAGAGGGCTGTACCCAGAGCAGCTACGCTACCATTAACCCTGTCCTCTGGGTGGAGGCACCCATTCACAGAACTCAGGCCCCTCAACCTGCGCTTAGGTATGCAGGCAGGGGTAGTATCCCTTGGGATAGTGCCACCTAGGGGTTACATTCATACATCCTGAGGTGCCCCAGACAAAAATTATGGCATATGCAGACAATATTGTAATATTTGCTAAGACAGCAGTCAGGCATGGCTAGTTTAGATAATCTGGATCTTTTTGCATCAGTATCTGGATCACAGGTGAAGTTTGCAGAAAGTGTTGGCTTCCCATTAGGAGCTTCTGCTGAACAATGTCCACAACAAAAAGCCTCAGTTTTGATCCAAACATGAGATTCAAAATTTGGGGTATAACATTTGAGCAGAGAAATCTTGCGGAGAAAAACTGGGAGCCCTGTTTATGAACAGTGGAACAGAAAGTTAATCTGCAGAAATATAAGAACATTTCTAAGTTAAAACAATTTTTTTTTGATAAAACCCCTAATTTTTCCTGTTTTTTATGCCTCAGTTACATCTTTTCTTCCCCCACCAAAACTGGAGGCAAAACTACATAATGTTTTTTTTCAAGCCCCATGGGACAGTCACCTCTATGCTCTGAAGAGGAAGATAGGTATAGACCAGTACCAATTGGAGGGTTAGGGATGATCAACCGTTTGGTGTTTTATTACAATTTCTTTGCATATGGTAATATTGGCCAAGTAGTGAGACAAGTTGAGAAAGTTTGGGCTATGGGGGTTAGGGAATGGATGCTTCCATATCTTTCAGCATGGCAAAATAATAAATTGCATGCCCCCTCCTAAGTCTACTATTATCCCGGACTACATAGTCTCTTTTCAGAAGACTAAAAAATAGACATTGTCATACACTCAAATTTTAACCATAAGTAGATCACAGCTGTACCAATTTATCATGGATACAGCTTTTGGAGTAGAAGTGGTTTTCCGTTGTGTCATGCACCGGCACCGCAGTCAGTTATGAATAATCTGACAAACCCAAGGATGCCCCCTTTGTCTGGGATGCTTGGCTCAGTAGTCATGGACAACTAGGGTGAGAATCTCTCACAAGCATAAACTGATTAGTGAGCGTAGGGCCTAAGGTCAACATGCTTAAATGTTTTGAAAAGCCAAGAACATCTGTTTATGGAATGCCCCTATGCACAACCCTTTTGGAGGTATTTGGAGTCTGTGTGGAAACAGCCTGTGTTTGGCTCCCTCAGCTACCCTGAATTAATACTGAGTTTGTTCTCTTCTCCTTGGAAAAAGTATAGTACTAGCACACTACAAGATCATTTGTGCAGTTTTGAAATATTATCTGTGGCAGGCTAGATGTGTGTGGGTACTGCAACAAAAACGCATCTTATCAGGGAATTATTAAAAATGTTTCTGTTACATTACGGAAGGTTTATACGCAGGACAAAACAACATGCTCGGATACTAAGTTGAAAGCATTATGGAATAAGTGCCTTTCCTTTTTGAGTCTTAAGGCATGTAGAAACACAAACTGTTTGGTTGGGGTGGTGGATATATGTGCTAATTTCTGGAACACATTACTGGTAGAAGTGTTTCTTATTCCATTATTCTACTTTTTTTTGTCATCCTGTATGTGCTACAATGCAAATTGCCTTAACAATAATGCCCAAAGTGCATATTTTGCTGGGTGTTTTATTTTTGAAAAGTTCCATTGAATTTTTAACATCCACCTGAACAATCACATGAGACCTCAGTTTAACGTCTCATCTGAAAGACGGCAACTCAGGAGAGCAAAACACCCTCATGCTGCACTACAGTGGCAATACTAGGATTTTATCCCATGTTCCTGGTGTGGGTCTAGAACCCACAGCGTTCCGATCTTCTTTCCTCAGAGGTAAATGTGCAACCTGCTGAGCCACTGATACTTCTTTTTGATACTTATGGTGATTCTCATCACTCTTGAAAGGTAAGGAGACTACACAAACTGCTGACCACCCTTGGTTGATCCATAAGACAAGTACAGTGTAGGCATCCTCAGTGTTTCACTGGCACCCCTCACTGCTGACTAGGACCTGGGAGGGACCACCCTCGTTCTAGTGTGGAAGGATATTTCTATCTCCACAAAAACTTGACATAAACTGTTTGACTAAGACTGGTAATTCTGGTTGGTTCCTGTGTGACTTGAGTGTAATGTAGACTGCTACAGAAAGGAACAGCTCCGAGGACAGCCATGCTGATGGTTTGTCATTTTAATTGGTTGTGTTCCTAGAGTTCAGTATCTCTTGACAAGCTTACGTATTTCAATGAAACCTTGGGTGTTTTCTGCTCTGAAGCTGCACCTATACACTGCTGCATTTTCGATAAACTACTGCAGTCAGTGCTCGACTGGTCCTTTGGTCCATTAAGGCAGTGGTGCCCATTGGGTTTTGTGTGTAATACAGACTGCAGCCCACTGAAGGAAATGAAGCCAAAGCCACCATGATCACTTCATTTGTAATCTGACCTGCATCTTGAACTGGGGCCCTACACGTGATGTCAGCATGGTGAGGGAGGTGCATGGGCCACCTATACAACCTCAAGTTAATGTGCAAATAGTCTCTCCACCCCTTACTCCCCCGCTGGAGGCAGCATCATGTGTCCATGAGGACTGCACTTTCAGCCTACTTCTGGTGCCAACTGGGATACAGCTCAGGAAGAGAACTTGTTTGTCCACATGCTTACCTCTAGACCAGTCAAAAACGGTCATTATTTAACATGTGCTGACAACACCGCATCCAGAGTTTTCCCAACCCCACCCTCCACTCCATCTCCCCTGCAAAGCTTCTACCTCTGTTCCAGTAGTCTCCCAGGTTACCCGATGTTACTCATTATTCAGTAATGCTCTTTTTTCAGTTTATTTTTTCCTTCCTTCCCCTGTTGCCTATACCTTATTAACATGGATATACCCTGTGTGGGACCTATGAGTCATCATGGAGACCAGCCTGCTGGTGTAGTGGTTGTGCAACCGCTTGCAATTCCAGCGACCCAAGTTCGAAAGCAAGCTCGGGAAGCTGGCGGGCCAGCCGAGGGGGGAGGGTAGGAGGAGCATCCAACGGACTGCTCTCCTCCTCCACGGGGTCGCAGTGTTTGGTGCATGCCTGACCCCTAGCAATGTGCTAGGGGAAAGCTACCAGGGCCTGCCAAGTTATGGTTGGAAGGGCAGGCAGATGCCTATGTCTTCCTGCAGGTGCGCAGATTGACATCTTGGCATCGTGGCACACTACGCCTTTCTTGATGGAACCACTACACCAAGCAAAAAATTCCCTCCCAAGCCTCAGGACCTCTTGGCTTGGCTACTGACCCTGTCCATTGCTGCTGCAGGGCTGGCTCTGCCATAAAGGGGTAACCTCATGGAGTTGAAAGTCCTGCAGTGGTGCAGTAACTGGGGAGAAGGGCCGGTCAGAGGGAAGCATCCACCAGGGAGTTTAAAATATAAATTAATAAATTATAAGTCATCATGGAGATGGCAGGAGGTTTTTTTTTTTTTTGCCCCACACTATATATTCCCTCTCCTCATTGTCATTGCTGGGGGAGACTGGAATATGACTTTAAACAGAAAGCTCAATTCCACATCGGGTATAGCCACAGCAGAGGGCAGACTGGCCAAGAGCTTTACCAGAGCCTTGAGGGATATGGGGTTGACAGATGTATGGAGGGCCAAGTACCCGTTAGCTAGGGACTATATGTTCTACTCTGCTAGACACAAAATTTATTCGAGGTTGGATATGTTTTTTACTTATACCAAGGACCTATCTTTGTTCAACTCAATGCAAGTGGGCACAGCCACACTGTCGGACCATCAGCCGGTAGTGGTGGAGGTCAAGTTGAAGCTCTCAAAGAAACCCACACAGTGGAGGCTAAACACTATTCTGCTCAGGGACAAAGACGTTAGGGAAGAAATTAAGAAAGTCATAAAACAAATAACAGAAATAAATGACAGACCAGGGACAACAGCCCAGATACTCTGGGACACAATATAAACAATGGTACAGGGGAAAATAAAATCCATGGCCACCCATAATAAGAGAGAAAGAAGGAAACAGCTGGACACATTACATGATCAACTTAGAACCACGGAAGGACTACAAAAACAAACATGGAGTAGAGATAAAGAATACTAAAAATAAAATACAAAACATCAACAAAATTGAGACAGAGAAGGCCCTTCAATATCTAAAACAATCCTTCTATGAGGGGGGTCCAGGGCAACCAAATTATTGGCCTATAGACTTAAACAAAGGACAGCCCGAGTCACAGCCATCAAACACCCTAACCAGAGAACTATATCCTATAAATGGGAAATGATAGCAGAATCCTTCATTACCTATTATGAGGCACTATATCCCCTGCAGAGAGAAACGTACCCAGAGGAAGCCAACCACTTCATCAGGCAACTAAAGCTTCCCAGACTCACTCAGGACCTACAACAAACCCTGATGGCTTTGATCTCAGGGGCAGAAATAGGGTCTGTCATAAAGAATCTGAAGGTGGGGAAATGCCCAGGACCTGATGGTTTTGATAGCAAATTCTATAAAGCATTCCAAGTAGAAACAGCATCCCTACTACAGAGTGTCTATCCTGGTCTGGCTGGAAGGGGAGGTAGTCCCTCCATCATGGAATTATACTACAATCACGGTTATATACAAGGAGAGGAAGGACGCTAAGGAATGTAGCTCATATAGGCCTATCTCTCTACTAAACGTAGATTATAAGATTTTTACAGCCATAATAGCAGCCCGCCTAAATCCCTTACTATTAGATCTAGTACACTTGGACCAAACTGGCTTTATGGAGGGCAGACAGGCCCCTGAAGGGGTTATGTGAACTATTAATATAATAGATATAATTAACAGGCAGCATATCCCCTCATGCATAATTAGTGTCGACGCCGAAAAGGCGTTCGATCGTGTCACCTGGAGCTTCCTATTTGCAGTTTTAGAGTGACTGGACTTCCCCCAAACATTCATAGAGACCATTAAAGCCTTATAATGTATGGTAGAACGCTGTTAACCTTAGGAAATCATTTCCTAAGGTTGTTAACCTATCGATGTGACGTAGATATGTTGTTAACCTATCGATCCTATGTCACATCGATAGGTTAACAACAGCGAGTGGTCTGTGCATGTGCGCGCTTTTTTTTTTGACGGGGAACCGACTGAAGGGCCGCGGTGGTGAATTTTTAAAAAATGTAAGCCGTTTTACTTTTTAAGTGGGACCATACACTATAAAAATAATATGGTCCTCTATCGGCAACTTGTCAATTTATTCATCTTCGAGGGCTTGCCATGGCGACGTAAACTCTCTCGAAGCTTCGCCTCGAGGTTTACATGGTCGCTCTGGCAACCTCTCAACTGTTAACTGGCCGGTTAACGATAGAGGACCATACATTATCCTCTATATTATGCGCCTCCCCACAGGCCTATATTAGGGTCAATGGGGGTATTTTCCAGAGGTTCAGGCTTGGGAGGGGCACTCGACAAGGGTGTCCGCTCTCACCGCTCCTCTTTGCCATCTATATTGAGCCATTAGCCCAAGCCATTAGAGAGGATCAAGGGATTCATGGGGTGAAAGTTGGGGACACAGAACACAAAGTCTCCCTCGATGTGGAAGATGTCCTACTCTATACATCCAGACCAGAGGAGTCTTTACCAAAACTGTGGAGTCTCCTAGATTTGTTTGGAAAGTACTCAGGATACGCCCTTAGCAAACAAAATCAGAGGTACTTAAATTCTACTACAACCCTTCCCCAGAAATTAACCATTTAGTCCCTCTGAACTGGAACTCTCTGAGATTAAAATATCTTGGCAATGTCATTACTAAAAACACCGCCACATTATTCACAAATAACTTTGATCCCCTGGTGAGCCAAATTAAGAAAGATGTGGAGGGATGGGAACCTCTTAACCTTCCCCTTTATGATAGAATACAAACAGTCATCATGAATGTGTTGCCCAGGTTCCTATACCTTTTTCAGTGTCTCCCCATTAAAATTCACCATAATCGACTACAAATCTGGTAGAAAATCATTACAACATTTGTCTGGGCAAACAAAAGACCCAGAATTAAGAACGCATCTATGCTCATTAATAAAAAACACGGGGGAAGAGCACTGCCAAACCTTAAGGATTACTACTTCGCAACCCACCTTAGGAATGCCCTCCTTTGGTCAGCCCAGAACTATATAGCCCACTAGAAAAACATAGAGATCATAAACACATGGGGAGCCCCATTGGGTGCCAGGACTGCCGTACCTGGGCTGGCACAACAGGACAGCAGTATAATTCTAATGACGGTGAGAAACACATTGTGGGCGATGAGGAGTTTATGGACCAAATATAAACTCAGTAATGAGTTGTGGCCACTGAGGTGGTTTGCCTGGGATCCGGACTTTCCCCCATCAACTCAGGACTTAACTTTTAGAAAGTGGGAGAGGTTGGGCCTAACCACCCGTAAGCAATTCATGGATGGAGATAATATACTGACATTTGATCAACTTAAAGAAAAATACAATTTATGACAACTGACCACTCAGATTTTAACAAATCAGAAATCATAATTACTCCCTGAGGGCCTCGGTGGGGGATGGAGGCCTGCCCGGGCAACCTGATGAACACTATGATAGAGATTCTAACACATCAAAGACTCAGGGACCATGTCTCAGCCCTATATGGAGCTTTTAGAGAAAGAGGGGCTAACCACATGGAGTCACTTAAAAAAAGATGGGAAGGTGAGATTGGGAGACAATATTCCTACAAGCACATAAAACCACTTATTCTCCACAATGTAGAGAATTTGAATGGAAGAAGGTGAGAACCCGCTTCTTTATCACCCCGGTGATGAAGAACAGGTGGGATGGACCCCCCCCCCATCATGCTGGAGGGAGTGCCGGGAACCAAGGGCTTCCCACTGCCACATAGTTTGGCAGTGCCCGTGCCTGGCCCATTTCTGAAATCAGGTCAGATAGGAGATGGGGAGATCCTGACAATAACAGAGGATGTTGGACCTAAACATGTGATCTTAGGACTGCCTCCTGGGGAGATCAAAGGGAAAGATAAAAGTATATTTATGGAACATACTTAAAACAGCCGCACATAAAGCAATCACCAGAAAATGGTTGACGCCTGAGCCTCCCACCATCCAGCAATGAATAGAGATAGTACAGGAAATACAGGGGATGGAGGAACTAACACACTCTCAATTCTCTCACACAGGCCTTCATCTGTAAATGGACTCAGTGGGTAATGTGGAAAGAACAACTCACCCTGGGTGGGGAAGGGAGAGGGGAAGAGGGACAGATATGAATGAAGAGAAGTAAGAGAACCCCACAACCTGTAAAATAACCATGAATGAAATGGAAAGACAATTGTGATAACATTGGATTGTAATACCTATGACTCTCACAGAATGGAATGTAGAATGGAGATCTAGCCATGATAAGATCAACTTGTAATAAGGTGAACCTTGTGATATGAAAAATGTATTACTGACCTGTGTATAAACTTACAATAAACTTGAATAAAAAAAAACATTCTCCCTCCTCCCCCTGGTGTGAACAGTGCCATAATGGCACTGCACTCACAGCAGGCCCTATGGGATAAGTAGGCTCCCTGGCACATCCACGGAGTCCCTACTGTGCCAGATCCCACCACCAGTTTTCCCCAGCCAAATCTCACTGCCTGTTGACAGCTGCCTACAGCTCTGCTTGCCTGTGACATGGCACGTGATCTCCACTCCCAAACATCAGTCACTTGCACAGCCAAACATCGAGCTGTCGGGGGCTGCCCAATCTCATTTTTTGTTTATTCTGTTTGTGTAACTGGTTCCACCTGTCCCTAGCCCACCCTGGCAGCACCCACGCCCTTCCTTCACCCAGGAGGCCAAACAAGCAGTTTTCCTTCACAACCAACACCAAGGTTGCCTTACAACTGGCCAGCAGGGTGTGCACAAATGGTGGGCGGCTTGTGCCTTTTCTAACCAGGAGTACCTCATTCATATAACTCAATGGGCCCCAGCCAAATCCAAAGGGGGATTCCAAGGCTTTCATGTGAACCCTGGTCTCCCAGGTGGCAATTTCATGGGGTGGGGGAGGGGTGTGTCCTAATGGTCTAATGGTTGTGGGGGGAAGGGAGAAGGGCCACATTATGCATGAGCACTTCATCCCTGCAACACACTGATGGGTTTGTCTCTATGCTCAGCATGGCCTATAGCACAGAAATAAAATTCTGGGTCTCCAAGTGTCTCCTTTCAATTGTTACTTTAGGAACATGACATTGTTTTCACAATTGCCAGCCTGCACAGCCCCCTAGTGGACAAAGGCTATATTGTTGGTTTCTGAGATGTAGTGTTTCTCGAACTTTCATACAACATTGTAACAAATGGGTCACATTCTTGGATAAACGTGCAAAGGAACGTGTGCTGAAAAGGAGACAGCTCTCCCGGCTCTTATATGTATTGTTATTGAGCTATGGAAGCATGCTGCCAACCCAGTACCTTGATACACATTAGCAAAGGGAATTTGTGGTGGTGGTGTGGGTGTTTACATAGATGCATAGAAGTTGTCAGCAGATAAGGACCATTTGGCCCACCCAGTCTGCCCTATAATCCCTACCTGTTATGAAGCCCAATGCCCAGACTGAACTCTGGAGCACCCCCCTCTTCCTGCCAGGATACCCCTATGTCTGTCCCACTCATTCTTAAATCCTATGATTGTTTTAGCCACCACCACCACCTCCTTTGGGAGGCTGTTCCAAGCATTCACCACCCTCTCTGTGAAAAAATACTTCCTCACATTACGCCTGAGCCATCCTCTTTCCAACTTCATACTGTGCCCCCTTGTCTTTGAGCACCTCTTACTTTGGAAGATGCTCCCCTCCTGTACTCTGTTTATACCAGTGAGGTATTTGAATGTCTCTCATTGCCCGCCCCCAACCTCCAGGAGATACATATTTGCTCAGAAAATCTATATGGGAAGTGCAGCATCACAGTCTTGCCTTGCACACCAATGACATGTGGGGAACGATCCTAAATTCCTATGCCTGCTTTCTCACTGCGACTGTGCCTGACAACAAAGACTGATCCCCATTAAAAATTTAAGGTGCAGAGCCACTTGTGAGCATCACTGTTTGTGAAGTTAGGTCAGCCCTTCCCGGATAAGGCTGCAGGTATTCACAGCACTGATCTAATTCCCCTGATCATGACAGGCAATCATGTGGCCTGCCCTACTGCCAGCCTGCTAAATGCTCAAAGTCTCAGCCTTATGTTTACTTGAGGTTTAAATCCAGCCTCTAAAGCAGCTTAGAAAATCAAGACCTTCGGAATTCCATGGTTCTGTGGCCTTGAAACTGAACTCAGAACTCACCTTCTAACATAGAACTTGTGCTGATGCAGAATTAAGTATTTATGGTGATTTTCATTTTAAAAAATACTTCTTTCACACAATCCCTGTCTCCTTTACCTTTTAGTTTGAACTAAATCCTCCCTCCTGCTCAACATGTGATAATGTTATTGATGTCCCACAATATGTTGACCAATGGCTGGGCAAAAATCTGTCATAAAACTAAACAGGCCTCACTCTGTGTACATTTTTAGTTATAGATTATAGCCTTTGAACTATATCTTAAGCTATTATGATAAAATATTGTATTTGTTAATATTGTTTTTTATCAGGTAGGTAATAAGCTATGAAAGGGTGTGCATAAAAAGGGTTTTAATGCACACCCGGGGAGGGTGTTATTGAGGATTGAGCCAAAGGCCGAGTGTCCTTATGCTCCTGGTCAGTGCAATAAATTGGCATTACGCAGCTCCTTGGCCTTATCTAGGCAGATCGTGAGGCTGGGACAGTGAATAAGTCACTGTTTACCATTCACTGGTTCAGTCTGCAGATTTTTTCTCCTCATCTCTGGTCCACACCTGGGGGTGGGGTACAACAGACCAACTAACTCCAATCTGATCTTGTTGTTCAAGAGCAGTCAAGAAGTGTACAGCAAGATGTCCAGAATGGCTTCTGACATTGGGGCACCAGTTTAAAAATGAAATTATTTACTGTATTAAAATGCTTAGTCTCGAGTTTAGCAGGTGGGTCAGGGCCAGCTGGAGTGGGTTG
This sequence comes from Neoceratodus forsteri, assembly GCA_016271365.2. Classification (NCBI taxonomy): domain Eukaryota; kingdom Metazoa; phylum Chordata; order Ceratodontiformes; family Ceratodontidae; genus Neoceratodus; species Neoceratodus forsteri. The sequence goes on from JADMNL010000030.1 coordinate 151,002,589, forward strand.
GGGGAGCAGCCAAAACTACATGCTGCTTCAATAGCACAGCACCTCCTGCTGGCTACATAGTGCATAGAGCCACGGACACTCATAGAGATTGCCCTGCCAGCACTTTGCGTCAGCTACCCCACCACTAGCCTTGGTGATACATTTACTTTATAGTGTGTGTGGGTCTGGGTCACATGTCTGAAAAAACCTATCAGGCTGCTTTCCCACTTGCAGATTATCTTCTCCCACCTCTAGTGGCTGCTATTTACAAAGACACACTAAAACATAACCCCATTTTACTGAACCACAATGCTGCCTCTCTACCTAGTTCTACTCGTTACTCTCCTACCTGCAGTGTCACTGCCTCCCTCCATCTATCCCAAGGAGCAGATGGGCAATATGACATCTTGCATACAGTCTGCCCTTCCTCCAGCCTTTGCACTCGCTGAGCTCCCCCCTGCAGCCAAACTATACATATGGATGGTTGGCCCCTGAATTCTACAACCCAGCTTTCACGCTGGTCTATCAGCCCTAAATTCATCTGCCCAGTGTTCCCCTGCAGAGGCCTCTCAGCCTCCCTATACAACCCGAAAGCCTCGGTGGCACACACAATTCACCAGGCTCTTGGTGACCCTATTACTCTTAATGTCTGGGGATGTTGAGCCAAACCCAGAGCCCACCCATCGACTCCCACGGGCCCAAAGTAGCACACCTTAACATCTGCAGCCTACTGCATAAACTAACCTTGCTCCAGCCAACTGTTGTATTCCTAAGACCTAACATCTTGATCATCTCGGAAACCTGGCTAAAGCCTCATAATAAGAACACTGAAATTGCCATCCCAGGCTACACAATCATCCGCCATGACCGCCCAGGCTACACAATCATCCACCATGACCACCCAGGCTACAAAAGAGGCAGCGGCATAGCTATGTACATCTTATCCACCCTCCAGTTTACCCCTGTCAACCTACCCTTGACCACAAAGTACATCGACACATTGCTGATCAAACTCTCCCTTCCCCACACTATCCCCATTTTCATAGTTGGTTCCTACTGCCCCTCTGATTTACCTATGCCCTCTATCCTGGAACACCTGGGCACCTTGAAATCTAGCGCATCAGGGGTGAGCTCCACATCCTCTGTGATTTCTATTTGAATTGGCTTTCCTGTGCTTCCTGAAAGTTTTGCAACCAAGTGGCTACCCTAAACCTGACACAACAGATCACTGAACCCACACGACTTAACCACAAATCGCAGAACCACTCTTTGCTCAACTGGGCTCTTACCTCACACCAACACTGGATAACTGCCTCAGGCCTACTACCAGACTCCCTAAGTGAACACCACATGATATATGTGGTATGAAAAATGTTCCGTCCCAAGGCCCCCCTCCCAGACTCATCCTTAACCGGTTGTTCAAATCCCTGGACCTTAACTCACTCCAAAATGACCTGGCTGCCACAGACTGGTCTTTCATACCCCGGGCTTCATCTGTTGACTCTGCACTGAAGTATACTCTCCCGTGGTCCTGGACCATGGGAGGGGAGAGAGCAGAGTGGCCAGATTGGGGTAGTGAGGACTAGGAGATGCCCTGGAGCGAAATGGGTTCCAGAACGTGGTCTGCCTTGTCTGGTCCCCATACCCAAGGGCTCCATGATTTATGGGCCAGTGGCACGACCGGCTCTGGTATCTCATCCGATTCACATGGTGTTGTGCAATGCTAGATCTATAAAAAACAAGATGGCTATTATATCCAATCTTGTTGGGTCATCAGACCTGGCATGCATCGTGGAGACCTGGTTGGATGAAAATGCTGGCCCAATTTTAGAGGCAGCCATTCCAGCTGGGTTCTCCATAATACAGCGTGCAAGGTCAGATCACAGGGGTGTAGCAGTCTGTTTTAGATCAGAATTGGGGCTTGGTGTTCCAGTTGAAGAGGTCAGATCCTTTGAGGGTATCGTGGCCGCAGGTGCGGGGTACAGGATCATTCTCATCTACCGTTCACCGGGGGTGAGAAGTTGTACCTGCAGGAAGTCACAGACTTCACTGTCGACATGGTGTTGGAGTCACTCAGGTTGATGGTGCTGAGTGACTTCAATGCCTGGGGCAATGACGAATTCTCACAGTTTGGTCAGGACTTCCTTCAACTGATGATTTGAATTATTGTCACCCATTGGACCTGGTCTTCCTCCTGGGAATGGAGACCTCTGACTTGGTGGTGGAACCAGTCAGTTGGTCTGACCATCACACCATAAGGTTCAATTTCCTGGCTCCCCCTCATAGGCCTGCTCCTATGGAGATGGTTCAATACCGCCCATTAAGGGTAGTGTCCCCAGAAGGCATGTTGGCGGTGTTGGACTTATCGAGATTACCGGGTGCAAGTGGGACCAGAGAACCTCCTACAGGCTTATAATTGAGCAGTGGTGAGGGCTCTGGATACCATAGCTCCTGTCCGAGTTTTCCCACTCACCCTTCACCCATGGTCTCCTTGGTTTGATGGAAAACTGAGGATGTAGGGGCGCGTGGGACAAAGGTTAGAGTGTTGTTGGCAGAGATCTGGCCGGGATGCGACAGGCTTAGACTGATGGAACATTATAGGGACTATCAGTTGGCAATCTCCCATAAGAAGGCAGCGTTTCTGTCCGGGGAGATTGCTGCAGCTCAGAACTGACCAGCCCAGGTCTTTCGAATGGTGGACAGGCTGTGCAGTCCGGCCTGTCAGCAAGTTTGAAGAGCCTTTTCTCAAGAAAAATGCAAGGAGTTTGCTTGCTTCTTTGCTGATAAGGTTGCCGACATCAGGTCCCAGATCCAATCAACTTGGTCTTTAGGGGGTGGTAGTGGTCATTTCAGGGTCACTCCATCTCGCTTGGGTTGGATGGAGTTTGACCAGCCGGAGATCATGGATGTCATGCAGATTATCCAGTCTATGTGGCCAACTTGCTGTATTTTGGACCCGGGTCCAACACGCCTATTAGTAGGATGTGTTGAGGTTATCGGCCCTGTCCCAACGGAGATAGTCTAGTGCTCTTTAGAGTTGGGTGAGTTTCCAAACTCCCTGAAAGAGGCAGTGGTTATCCCCCCTTCTTAAGAAATCTTCTCTTGACCCAGACTGTCCTGTCAATTACAGACTGGTCTCAAACCTCCCTTTTGTGGGGAACATTATTGAGAAAGCTGTTGCCTTACAACTGGAGAACCACCTTACCATCCATGATATCTATGATCCTCTCCAGTTTGGTTTCCGGAAGAAGCATAGTATGGAGACTGTTCTGATTTGCATACTCAATGATCTCCTACTGGTGAGAGATCGGAAGAACCGTTCTATTCTGGTACTTCTTGATCTCTCTTCAGCCTTTGACACTGTGGACCACTGTGGACCAGGATATCTGCGAGGCAGGTATTAAACATGGAGACTGCACTATCCTGCTTGGGCACAAAAGACAGGTAGAGCTGGGTATACCATCAGTTCAGTTTTGTGAATGTCGGCGGGCCGACTGACTGCCCGGTAGGGCTGCACGCCCATTGGTGCAGAGCAAGAGCCAATGGGCGTGCAGCCCATTCTGTACCAAACAGTTCAGTTTTGTGAATGATTCATTCACAAAAACTGAACATCTAATCTGACTATACCGCCATCTGTCCTGTCCAAGCGTCCCCTACCGGCAGTCAGTCGGCGGGCGGCGGGCGGCAGGCGGGTGGATGCTGCTCGCCGCCGCGGGGGAACGGGGTGGTGGGGCTTGCAGGGGTGGGGTGGGGGACACTAGGTCACCAGGGATGTGTTTTGGGGGTTGACAACTACATCCCGCGATGGGATTTTCGGTCCACTGGACCACCAGGGATATGATCAGGAGGTGGGGGTGTGTTTGAAAACTCCAGCCCAGGATCAGGCTTATCGGTCCACTGGACCACCAGGGATATATTCGGGAGGAGGGTGTTTCATTACTTCAGCCCGCGATCGGGCTTATCAGTCCACTGGACCACCAGGGATGTGTTGGGGAGACACATTGCTGCCCTAATCGGGCGGTGAGGCGGGGTATTTAGCTATGCCCACGATCGGGCCAGTGGGGGGTGGTGGTGGTGGGGTTTTTACGCTCTTTTGCCCGCGATTGGGCTGCAGGGGGCATCGTTCCCCGACAGCTGCTGCCTGGCAGGGCGTCAGGCGCAAGTCCTCGGGGATCGGCGCACCTGCATGCTAATGGCATGCAAATGGGGCCATAATCAGATGCAAATGGCCCCCCTGCACTGCATGAATTATAGCCCCATTTGCATGTCACCTTTTGAATATCGGGTTTTAGCATGGCGCAATGGTATAGCAGCCACCTGGGTTGAATGCTCCACTTTGTCAACTTGCAGTGGCGCAAGTTCACTGCGCCATGCACAGTGGCTGTGGCTGGGGGTGATATTCAAAGGGTTGCTCAATGGCGCGTTCCGAATATGCGTGACTCTGCGCAACTATTTTGCGCAGCGCAAGGGCTTGCGCCTATGAATGGCGCAGTTTGAATATCCAGCCCATAGTGTTCTGTGATTTTATTTAATTTATTGGTTTTAATTGGAGGATATGTATCTATACATAGATACATAGATACATAGATACATAGACAGTGTCGGCAGATAAGGGCCTATGGCCCACCCAGTCTGCCCATTTAAGTTTGTAAGTTCAGTTTATGTTTTCCAGGAAGTCTGTTGTCCCTTACCCCCTGACCTCCAGAATTCCTTTATGTCTATCCCATGCATTCTTAAATCCCGTGATTGTTTCAGCCCCCACCACTTCCTCTGGCAGGGTGTTCCACTTGTCCACCACCCGTTCTGTGAAGAAATTCTTCCTCACGTTTCCTCTGAATCGTCCTCCCTCCAACTTCATCCCATGCCCTCTAGTCCTGGAACATCTTTTTCGCTTAAAAATAGTGCATTCCTGCACCCTGTTCCTCCCTGTAAGATATGTTTTTAAATGTTTTGGATGTTTATTATAATAAATGTACAGCACTTCGATACCTGGTGAACAGCACTTTAGAAATAAAGCTTGTTATCATTATTATTCAAGACCAAGTTCTTAGCAGTCTGGGACAGTTATGCCCCACTCAGATGGACTCGTGTGAGGGGGCTCACCTGCCATGGATCACAGCCAATATTATGACCCATATCAGAGCCAGAGACCAGGCTTGGAAGTCACTCAAAGCCTTCAACTCTACCACAGTGCACGCTACATATCGTTCCTTACGCAACACCTGCACTAGGTTAATCTGGCAGGCAAAGCAAATTACTTTCAAGCCACCTTCCAATCCAACTTAAACCACCCAGCTAAATTTTGGAAGGTGGTCAAATCGCTCTTCTCCCCACCCTCCCAACCCCAACCCCGGTTTTAAATATGGTGGTACCTCCATGATGGACTCTCTTGAAGTGGCCTCCGAATTTAACACGTTTTTCACAAACTGTACCTTGGCACTTTTGGCCTCACTTCCTCCTTATCACCAAAAGACCACCCCCTCTCCCACCAACGCACGGGCCAATTTTCCCGTCTCCTCCTCTTTCTGTCAGGTCACCCCAATGGAAGTTTACAACATCTTGACTGCTCTAAATCCTTCTAAGGGCAAATGTCCATCTGGGCTGGACATCAAAATGCTTTACCTAGCTGCCCTGCCATTGCTATCCTCCTGGCCACTCTTTTCAACCTCTCCTTCTCCCTAGCTTCTGTCCCATTGGAATGGAAGCATGCAACCGTTATCCCGCTTCCAAAGGGTGGTGACCCCCTCCTCCCCGGTAACTACCATCCAATTTCCCTCCTCCCCATACTAGCAAAACTCCAGGAGCAGCTTGTACTCTCACAATTTTCTTCATTTCTCAGCTCCTCTTCTTTCTGCTCACCCTACCAGTTTAGCTTCAGAAAGTCCCATTCTATCGCCACTTCCCTCATACGGCTCACTGATTCCATTCTTGCTGGTAAGGATAAAGGCCACATCACCTCAGCTATTTTCATCAACCTGGCAAAGGCCTTTGACATGGTCTCCCATGCACTGCTCCTAGATAAGCTGTCTCAGGCAGGACTGTCTACCGAGGTCACCAGATGGTTCCACTGTTACTTGGTAGGCAGGTCCCAATCTGTCAAAATTGGTAACTCCACATCTACCTCCCTCCAAGTCACCACTGGTGTCCCCCAAAGCTCAGTCCTTGGCCTGCTCCTTTTCTCCACCTTCCTAAATGACCTGCCACACACATCCATCCACATGTATGCAGATGACATGGTTCTGTATACATCAGGCCCCTCGACTGCTGATGTGTCGACTAGGCTACAGCAGGACTTCAATGATGTCCAGCTCTAGTTTCATGCAAATCAATTTTTTCTTAATGCCAAGAGGACAGTCTCAGTGACCTTCGGCATGAGGCAGAGACTCTCTCGGCCCTCCAACATCCCTTCCTTCCATACCCTGGACAGAACTACTCTGGAGGTTTGCTCCTCCTTTAGATACCTAGGGGTCTGGCTCGACCAGCACCTCGATTTTTCTATACATGTCGATGCCATCCACAAAAAACTCCACCCCAAGCTGGGTGCCCTATTTCGTAACCGTGGTTGTATCCTGCTGCCAGCCCACTGCTCACTAGTACAGAAAATGATCCTCCCTATCTTTGACTATGGGGATGTAGTCTGCAGTGCTGCTCCCTAGTCCACTTTAGCCAGACTGGACACCCTTTTCCACTCCTTCTGCCATTTTGCTCTTGATTGCCCCCCACCACACACCACTGCACTCTCTACCGGACTTTCAACCTCCCTTCACTATAGGACCATAGACAGGCCCACAGTGTGAGTCTCACTGCCAAGTTCTGGTCTCAGTCCTTGCCACCCTACCTCACCACTGCCCTAACTACCCAGACCCCTCCTGTGTACCACCTCATAAACTTTGACACCTGCCTCCTGGAAGTGCCGTGCATGTTCTCCACTGCTGGTCAGGCAGCCTTCAGACATCTCATGCCCAAACTGTGGAACTCCTTCCCTGTTGCCATCCGGCTCATGCCTCCAACCCAACTACTCAACCCTCTGATCAAAGCACATTTCTCCTCCACATGTGCATGCAGCAGATGGCTAGGCTGAATGTATACCGACTCTGCTAAGTTGCTGTCTATGTCTAGAGCTGAGTCCACTATCTTGCTGCATGATTGTTTTTTGTTATTTCTGCCTATTGTTGCCTCAATATCTTTGCATTACTGATGTATCAAAATTAATTGTTCTGCTCCTTGTATTATTCATTCAGATTGTATATATTTATCTCCACTGACCCCATCCCCCCAGGACGCACCTGGAATCGAACAGTACTCTGCTCAATGTGCCTTCCTGGTAAAACTCTTAAATAAATAAATTGGCACTATTTTGTCAAGTACTGCTTTCACAGCCTTTAAAATTCTTACTATTGCTTTACAATTTGGGACATTTTGTAAGTGTGATATCACTTCTGAGTGTGTATTAAAGGAATTTGTATATTCGATCACTAAAAGATGCTCACTCCCACCTTGCTGATCAGGTAGAGATGGCGGCTTAACAGTGTGTGAAAGGTGAACAGCGCAGTTGGTCATGGCTGCAGCTGGTTTTCAAAACACGCTTCACCCTTTCTTTCTATGATATAGAGATTTAGCTTGCCTTTTTTTTCTACAAAGGTTTTTACCTCTCTGTGGCAGGTATGGGCTGCTGGCTCAGCCCTGTCCTATCATCTGCGGCCATCCCGTGTCTCCTTCAGTCCCTAGGGGCTTGTATCCCCCATGGATTCCCCCTGCGGTGGGGCCAGGAAGGAAGGGCCATCCTTCCCCACCCGGAACACACATCTAGATGTCCCCCAGAGCCAGAGAGACCAGGTGGGCTGCTGGCATGAGCGGGCAGAGCTTCATGAAGCCCATCCTCCATGTTTTTCCTCCTCCTTTTGTCCCACTGGGCTGCACAGACATGCAGTGAGCACAGCATATGCTTTCTGCCTCCGCAGAGATGCCCCCAGTGCTCTGAATGCACGCTCCTCCTGCTTACTGGGCCTCACACGTGCTATTATCTGGAGTCTTCCAGATGGCAGTCAAGTGACAAAGTATGGGATCCCTCCCTTCTCCGAGGAAGGAAAGCAGTCCTGCGGATGCTCGATCCTCCTTAGCCAGTCGACCCCCGAGCAACCCAAGTCCATTCCTTAACCTGGGTTGCCAGTGTGAGAAGAGATAAGGAGCTCATGGCGCCTCAGCCCTCTGCACCACTGGGACGGCCTACAGTTTGCCTTTTTTAAACTTTTATTTTGGTGTGCTGCAAGAAAGTGAAATAAAGGGATTTTGCAGTACTGTACAGCTGCACACAGCCATGATAGTTAACGGGACATGGAGGTGAAACTGTTTTTTTTGTTTGTTTTTGGTTTTGCAGAGGTCACATTATTAATTTTAAGCTGTTAACACTTGAAATCATTTTTTAACAAATGTGAAGTATTTAGAAGTATGTTCTGACTCTAGTAGTGCAGCATGTTGTTTGAAATACAGTATTGTGAAAATGTTATGAAGAATTATTTTTAAATTTCAGTGTAATGAAGTGAAAGATTTCCAAGATGGTGACTAATGCATTTTTTTACTTTCATTTTGTAGATTTTTATGGTGGGGAAGAAAATGAGATTTGGCCCCTGACTGCATTTATAGAGATTTAATGCACAGTCAGGTGACTTCTCTAGAACAATGAAATTACTAGATTTTTCTTGCCATTTTATAACCTGGTGTAGCCCTCCTACAAATGGGAGTTCCCGAAAAGTCTTCCTTGAGCTTGCCTAAATGCTCACTGCCAGGCTGGTGTTCTGCATTTAGCAGTTTAAATGGTGTTGCTAAAGAGTGCCTGTGGAGCCTCTATGTACTGTCGCTTTAAGAGCTGCCTAGAATCTGGAGGGGGGCTAAGTGTTTTCATGCTCGAGTCCCGCCTGGGCTGCTGGGAAATAGCTCCGTTTCTGCCATCGCTAATTGTGCAGAGGGAGCTCTGTTAAAGGATGTAACTATTTGCTGAAAATAATTCAGAGTAATAATGATAATGTAGTTTGTTCTAACCAGCCTTCTTTGCAGCAAGGATTGTTTTGTTTGTCTACGCCATTTTGGCCTGGGACTGCCGAATTGGGCCATTCAGTACTGGTGGGACCTAGAATGGAGTCGGACTACAGGAGCTCTCTGGTCCTGGAGTCAAAATCTGTAGGAATTGTAGTTTTGGGCTGTTGGCACTTTTTTGTAACTGAAGGGGGAGCTCTTGCTTTGACTGACAGCAGAATCAGCCAACCGAACCTTGTGGATCTGAGGGAAAGTCCCCGAGCTGTCTGCTGGCATGCCAGATCTAAGTTGAAACTTGTAGGAGCAATAGCTCAGTAGAGTCTCGAGCAGCCGTCTGCGTAGTTTTTGCATGGGAGAACTGTGAAAAGGCCTGATTCCTGGCCTGCATGTCTGCCTACTTCTCTGAGAGGGAGAAAGAATTATTTTGGGACTGAATCCAAGTGTGTGTGATTAAAGTAAGCTACTGAAGTGGGACCAGGCTCAACCTGAGGAGGACCAAAGATTGTGCTGAATGCGATTGGCCTGCCAGAAATCCCATTCACTTCAGAACTTCTGACTTGTGCAGAGAACAGTGCGATTGGGACCGAAGAATTGCCTGGTACTATAGAATCCTTTGCATATAAATGTGCTGTGTATTGAAAGTGAGTCGTGATTTATTTCCCCACTGTGTGAACTGTGTCCTGCTTGCTGGTGAGCTGTATCTAGCTCAAACGGACTGAATCCACGGTTAACTCCATGCGGCTGGGCCTTGCCACGAGGGCCCTGCCAGACTACCCTACTGCACAGAGAAAAGTCATCGACGAGAGACCTGCCTGGGAATCAGCCCCCTGCTCCACACTTGAATGAGAACGACGCCTCAGCGAAATCGTGTGGTCCCTGCTTCTCCTGGCGATCCAAACCAACCACCAGTTGCCTTGAATTTCGTCCATCCTGTGTCCAGTCTTGGGTACCGTGAGTAACTATCAGGGTAGTTCCCTGCACCTACAATATAATCTAAGTGTGTCATCTGATTTCTTGGTTATTTCTCTTTATTCGTGAACTGAGCCATCAGGCTCCAGATTACAAATAGTGTGTTGTGCATGTTGTTTTTCCATCACAGGGCCCCAGCCAGCTGTGATGCCGCCTACCCCGGCAATGATCCTGGCTAGCCCATCTGCCTACTACCTGAGTACCCAGAGTGTGTGACTGTGTGGGGGTTGAACTGCATGCATAACTGTTTGATTAATGTAGCTTGTAAGCCAGTCATCCTGATTTGCCCTTCCTTGTTCACGTCCCCTGAATAAATCAGATCTTACTTTTTCTGCATTTAAACTGACTGTGGTTCCAGTTTGTGTTAAAAGTACTGTACTGTTGCTGTCTGCTCTGTTTAACCTTGTTTTACAGGGGGTCCCTAGGGTCGAACCAGAGGAGCCAACCCTGACGGTAAGTGCAACCAGTGTGTACTTGCAAAGTGTATCAGGGGTATTGTGAAAGTGATTACTGTGTACTGTTGTGGCCATTATTGGGGAACGAGGGGGGTTACAGTGTCCCGAAGGGCTGTGCCCAGGCTAGTTTGACCGCTACCAACCCTGACCTTCGGGTGGAGGCACCTGTTACAGAACCTAGGCCCCTTAACCTGTTATTAGCCAAGCAGGCTGGGGTAGTAGCCCTTGGGATAGCGCCACCTAGGGGTTACACTGATATATTGCACTGTCTCAGATGCATTTCAGTAAAATTTAATTGAGCAAAAAAAAAAAAAACTAAAGTGAAGCAAATCTACTACAGGAATGCTGGAGCCCTGCCCCAGAACACAGTGCCCTTATTGTAGCGTGACAGGCAGATCGTCAGGAATTGTTGTATCGTATGAAAATAGCAAAAACCTCCTCCAGTCCAGCAGTACCATTTCAGATATGGTAATCCTAGCAAATACATGTTTAATTTTTCTTTAATTTCATAAGCAATCAACTTAACAATGCCAAGGTGAAGGACTGACAGTATTAGAAACTGCCCTGATTTGTTCAGTGCATGTTAGTGGTTGTCATACTGTGGGTGTCTGATTAACAGCACTGCAGACTAAAGCACTCAGTGGTGTATGTAAGAGGTACTGTACAGTGCAAGCAGCTGCAGTGCACGCCCCACACACACACCATTTCCAGCATTTGGATGGGATTTCCATTTGTTTTTGTTGTTTTTCATTCCCTATTTCTGATGCCTTGCTGTCCAGCTTACTCCTCAGTGTGGTCCTTCGGTTAGGGGCCCCCTTGGTTACACAGTATCTTGTTGGGAGGCAGGTTGTCCTGCCGAGACATAAAGGTACCTGTCAGGACATCATCTTGATCCTCAAGGGATATTTATCCCCTTAGAATCCGTAGCATGGAGGGCACTGTGGAGCCGACTACAAGATAGCCACCTAAACCGAAAGTTCTGCATCCCCCGTAATGGACTCTGCAGGCATCTGTCACTTAAAGCAACCCTAACCAAATCTAAGCACTCATGACACTTTACTAAAGGGCTCCTACGTAAAGCTTATAAAAAACTTTGAGATTTTAAGTACTTTGTAATGGATCTGCTTTGTCTGAAATCTCAGTATGATCAGCTCAGAATGCCATAAAATTGTATACAGCTGCCCAAGAGCTGCAGCCATGGACTCCTGGCTACCCTGGCATTCCCAAAGACTAAAGCTGGAGTATAGTACATAGGAACATACAAACATACAAAAATGACAGCAGATACAGGCCATACAGTCTATCTAGTCTGCTAGAGTTTGCAGCTAGCAGTTCATTCTACTACATCTGCCCCCCCGCCCTCTGCCAGTACGTCTGGCTTAGTGCCCTTGTCCACTGACTCTCCGCCCCCCTTTACTCCTCTGTTGTGACCTTCCTCCTGAGTTTGTCCCACCCCCTCTTAAAACTGCCAACTGACTTTGACGATACCACCCCCTCTGGAAGAGCGTTTCACCCTGTCACCACCCTTTCTGTGAAATAGTACCTTCTCATTTCCCTCCTGAACCTACCACCCTCCAGTTTCAGACTATTCCCCCTAGTATCTCCCCCCCCCTTTAATTTAAAAATTCCATCTATGCCAACCTTATTTATGCCTTCATATATTTGAAGGTTTGATCCTATCCTCTCTCTCTCCTATCCCCAGAGTACGTTTAGCTCTCTCAACCTCACCTCATAGGGTTTGTCCTCCATCCCAAGGATCATCCTGATTGCTCTGTGCTGGATCCCCTTCAATAGTCTGACATCCCTCTTTAAATCTGGGCACCAGTACTGCATGCAGTACTCCAGCTGTGGTCTCACCAGTGACCTGTACGGTGGCAGGATGACTTCCTTCCTCCTGGAGGTGATCCCTCTGGTAATACACCCCAGCATCTTAATAGCGTTAGTCGCTGCCCTCCTACACTGTGCTGAATGATTCATATGATCCATGATTAACACCCCAAGATCCTTCTCCTCAGTAGTGGATAACTGCACCCCCCCAGCTGGTAATTCTTAGGGTTCATGGCCCCCAAGTGCATGATCTTGCACTTCTTTGCATTGAAACCCAGCTGCCATGTGTCTGACCAGCTCTCAAGCTGTACCAGATCCTCTTGTAGTCCTTGCCACTCCTCTTCGTCATCCACCACCGCCCCGATCCTTGTGTCGTCAGGCTGATCTTATTCCTAATCCCATCTGAGATGTCAGCAATAAAGATGCTAAACAACACTGGCCCAGCTACTGAGCCCTGTGGTACCCTGCTGGTTACAGCTCTGGGCTTCGATATATCACCGCCTACAAGCACTTTTTGCTGCCTGTCCTGCAGCCAGTTCTTAACCCACCTCACTAGTTTCTCCCCTGCTTCCAGGTGTCCCAATTTTCTAATCAACCTTCCATGTGGTGCTAAATCGAAGGCCTTGCTGAAATCCAGATACAGGACATCTACCACATGGCCTCGTCGAGTGCCCTACTCACCCAGTCATAGAAGTCAATCAAGTTGGCCTGGCAGGATCTTCCCATGATGAACCCGTGCTGCCTGTCATCCTGTAGACCATTATCTACCATAAAGGTTACCAGTCTCTCCTTGAGGATAATCTCTGTTAAGTTCCCCACAATGGAGGTAAAGCTGACCAGTCTGTAGTTACCTATTTTGTCCTTGGGCCCACTCTTATGAAGAGGCACCACATGCGCCATCCTCCAGTCCTGGAGCATGCAACTAGCCCTCAGAGAGGTGTTCAATACGTCTGCCAATTGTTCCGCAAGGCTTCGCCAACTCCTTCAGAACCCTGGGGTGTATGCTATTTGGGCCTAGTGCTTTGTCCACCTGCAGGGCTTTAAGGCCTTCCAGCACTCTGCTCACTGGGATATCCCCATCTGTTAATTCTGCCCCTCCTTTGCCCACCCCTCACTTACCAAGTGGCACCAGTCCATGCTTCTCCCTAGTAAACACAGAATAGAAGTAGTCATTAAGTGCTTCTGCCCGTTCCACCCCCTTTTCTGCCCACCCCCCATCCTTCTTGGTCCTAATGATCTGATCTTTTTTTTCTTTTGCCAATTGTTTAACCAGGTGAGACACACTAAGCTGAAAGCTTGTTTACAGGTGCAACCTGGGAGCACAGGGAAGTTAAGTAACTTGCTCAGGGTCACACAGTATGCAAGTGGGGGCTATGGGATTCAAACCCAGGTCTCCAGATTTGCAGCTCAGAGCCTTAAACCACTGCGTTACACTGCCTCTGCCATTGCATTATACTGCCTTTACTGATCCTTGCAGCTTCTTCTTTCCTTTATGTGCTTGAAGAAAATTCTTTTCTCCTCCTTTGATCCCCTGCCCCAGCCTAAGCTCCCTTGATGCCTTGGCTGCCATGACTGATCTGCTCACCTCCTTTGATTTCTTCATGTACTCCTCTGTATCCACCTCCCTTTTGGTTCTCCTACATCTTCTGAAGGCAGTTTTTTTCCTTCACCTTCCCTACCACCTCCTTGCTTAGCCAGCTTGGCTTCCTGGACCTGGCCTTTTTACTTTGGGGTTTTGTGCATGAGTAAATTGCTTCTGTTAGTACCCACTTGATAATTTCCCATTTCTGATCCGCATCCATGTGTGGATGCATGTTGGCGAGGTGCCCCACTAGGATGTCCCTCATCCTGGTAAAGTCTGCTTGCCTGAAGTCCAACACTTTAGCAGCAGTTCTTGTAGCCTTCTTACCCATGTTAATTGAGAACCACACTGTGTGGTGATCACTCCCCGCTGGGGGATCCTCCACCCCCAAATCCTGAATGTGCTCCCTGTTTGCCAGCACAGGGTCAAACATGTTTTCTTCCCTGGTTGGCTCCCTTACCATCTGCACCAGGAAGCTGTCCTGGAAAGCCTCCAGGAGGACCTGTTCCCTCAGGCAGACTGAAAGTCCCCTACTGTCACAGTGCTACCCTTCGCGCTGACTTTCCATATCTGATCCCCCAACTCTCTGTCAAAAGTTTCATTCTGAGAAGGTAGTCTATATACCACTCCCAAACCCTCACCTTCTTGCCCTTCGAATTTTGTAGTTGCACCCATAAGTTCTCTGCCCTCCACCCTGCTACATAACATCCCCTCCCTTACATAGCCACCCCGCCACCCCCTTCCCTTTTTCCCATCCCTATGGTACAGCTGGTACCATGGGATCACATTGTCCCAGTTCTGGTATTGGGTGGCCCATGTCTCAGTGATGGCAGCTACGTCCACCTCTTCTTTTGCCATCAGTGCCTGAAACTCCACCGCTTTGTTACCCAGGCTCTTTGCATTCAAGGAAATCACCCTCCAGTGTACACACTGCTCTTTTCTGCCTACCCCTCCTCCTTTATTGCCTCCCCTGTATGAACTCCCCTCTGTCCCCTTCATACAGTAAGATGGGAGAGCCCATACCCGAAAGCTGACACTGAGGTATAGTACATTTTGTAGCAGAATGAGGGAGCTCGTACTGGAAGGCTGACACTGGGGTACAGTACATTTTATAGCAGGATGGTGGGAGTGCATACCCAAAGGGTGATACTGGGGTATAGTACATTTTAGAGCAGAATGGGGGTGTTCATACCCATAGGCTGACACTGAGGTATAGTACATTTTAGAGCAGAATGGAGGAGCTCATACACGAAGGCTGCCACTGGGGTATAGTACATTTTACAGCAGGACGGGGGAGCTCATACCCAAAGGTTGACACTGGGGTATAGTACATTTTACAGCAAGATGGGGAAGCTGACACTGGAGTATAGTGCATTTTACAGCAGGATGGGGGAGCTCATACCCGAAGGCTGACACTGGGGTGTAGTTCATTTTAGAGCAGAATGAGGGAAGCTGAAACTGGGGTACAGTACATTTTACAGCAGGATGGGGGAGCTCATACCTGAAAGCTGACACTGGGGTATAGTTCATTTTAGAGCAGAATGAGGGAAGCTGAAACTGGGGTACAGTACATTTTACAGCAGGAAGGGGGAGAGCTCATACACGAAGGCTGACACTGGGGTATAGTACATTTTACGGCAGGATGGGGGAAGCTGACACTGGGGTACAGTACATTTTACAGCAGGATGGGGGAGCTCATACACGAAGGCTGACACTGGGGTATAGTACATTTTACAGCAGGATGGGGGAAGCTGACAGCGAGGTACAGTACATCTTACAGCAGGATGGGGGAGCTTGTACCTGAAGGCTAACACTGGTGTATAGTACATTTTACAGCAGGATAGGAGCTCATACCCAAAGGTTGACACTGGGGTGTAGTACATTTTAGAGCAGAATGAGGGAGCTCATACTCGTAAGCTGACACTTGGGTATAGTACATTTTAGAGCAGAATGGGGGAGCCTGTATCCAAATGCTGACACTGGGGTATAGTACATTTTACAGCACAATGGGGGAGCTGGTAACTGGTGTATAGTATATTTTACAGCAGGATGGGGGAGCTCATACCTGAAGGCTGACACCAGGATATAGTATATTTTACAGCAGGATAGGGGCTGGTAACTGAAAGCTGATACTGGGGTATAGTACATTTTAGAGCAGAATTGGGGAGCCTGTACCCAAATGCTGACACTGGGTATAGTACATTTTACAGCACAGTGGGGGAGCTGGTAACCGAAGGCTGGCACCGGTGTATAGTATATTTTACAGCACAATGGGGGAGCTCATACCTGAAGGCTGACACCAGGATATAGTACATTTTACAGCAGGATAGGGGCTGGTAACTGAAAGCTGATACTGGGGTATAGTACATTTTACAGCAGGACGGAGGAGCTTGTACCCAGAGGCTGACACTGGGGTATAGTACATTTTACAGCAGGATAGGGGCTGGTAACCGAAAGCTGACACTGGGGTATAGTACATTTTACAGCACAATGGGGGAGCTGGTAGCCGAAGGCTGACACTGGGTATAGTACATTTTACAGCAGGATGGAGGAGCTCATACCCAAAGGCTGACAGCAGGGTATAGTACATTTTACAGCAGGATGGAGGAGCTCATACCCAAAGGCTGACACTGGGTATAGTACATTTTACAGCAGGATGGAGGAGCTCATACCCAAAGGCTGACAGCAGGGTATAGTACATTTTACAGCAGGATGGAGGAGCTCATACCCAAAGGCTGACAGCGGGGTACAGTACATTTTACAGCAGGATGGAGGAGCTCATACCCAAAGGCTGACAGCGGGGTACAGTACATTTTACAGCAGGATGGAGGAGCTCATACCCAAAGGCTGACAGCAGGGTATAGTACATTTTACAGCAGGATGGAGGAGCTCATACCCAAAGGCTGACAGCGGGGTACAGTACATTTTACAGCAGGATGGGGGAGCTCGTACCCGAAGGCTGACAGCGGGGTACAGTACATTTTACAGCAGGATGGAGGCTCATACCCAAAGGCTGACAGCGGGTACCGTACATTTTACAGCAGGATGGGGGAGCTCGTACCAGAGGCTGACAGGCGGGTACAGTACATTTTACAGCAGGATGGGGAGCTCGTGACCAAGGCTGACAGCGGTACAGTACATTTTACAGCAGGATGGAGGAGCTCATACCCAAAGGCTGACAGCAGGGTATAGTACATTTTACAGCAGGATGGAGGAGCTCATACCCAAAGGCTGACAGCGGGGTACAGTACATTTTACAGCAGGATGGGGGAGCTCGTACCCGAAGGCTGACAGCGGGGTACAGTACATTTTACAGCAGGATGGAGGAGCTCATACCCAAAGGCTGACAGCAGGGTATAGTACATTTTACAGCAGGATAGGGGGCTGTTAACCGAAAGCTGACACTGGGGTATAGTACATTTTAAAGCAGGATGGGGAGTTCGTACCCAAAGGCTGACAATGGGGTATAGTTCCTTTTACAGCATCTCACAATGGCTATGTCTACAGAAGTCAGCATTGGAGACTGATTTGATGGCCGGATGGACCAGGGTCCCCTGTTCTCATGCAAGCAAGTCCTTGCATAGGGGCAGAGGAATGAGGAGTGCCACTCTGCTAGCTGTTGCAGCAAATGACCCTGCCCTGGTGCAGCCAAAAGGGGGCCACAAGAATTAAAGCAGCTCCCTCCATTTGGAGATTGAGTAGCACCCTTTGAATCAGAGAAAAGGGAGGGAAGACTTGGACCTCCCTGTCTAAGAGAGGGACGACAGGTCTTGCCAGGAAATGCCAGGTCCTGGAACGAGCAAGCAGAAAAAATGGCAGTTTTGCCGTGAATGGAGACACAAAAAGGTCCAACTTTGGATGACTACACCTGTCGAACAGGTTTCCTATTGTATAGGTCTGCAGCTCCCACTTATGCAGTTTGGACTGCAGCTGCCTGAGCCCGTCTTCCAGGGTGTTTTGGGTGACTGGGAGATGGACAGCCTACAGGGCAAGACCATATTCTAGAACCTGGTACCAAAACCTCATTGCTTCCCTACACAGGGGGTATGGGTGAGTCCCCCTTTTACTGAGGGAAAGGGATGAGGAAAAGAATCCCTTGCAACAAATTGTTGGGTTCCATGCCCCACTGAAGCATCTTTCAGATAGAAGATGGTACTAGAACCTGCTGTTGAAGATCGGCAGTGTGCTGATCCCACTAGACTCTCAAAGTCCATTGAGGGACCCTCCTATGCAGCCTGGCCAAGGGTATCGTGGCAGTGACTGCTATCACCAGGCTCAATAGTTTCAGGAATGTCCTGGCTGTGACATAACAGTGCCTGGTGTTGTAAAGCAGCTGAGCCTGTACCATGAGGCACTCTGCCCTATTCTGGGCAGTGTTCAGTATTGCCCCAGTGTATGGCAGGTGCTGACAAAGTGTCAAGACCGACTTGGGCAGATTGACCAAAATCCCTAGGGTGATGAACAGCTATCTAGTACACGCTAGGGTGTGACACCGGTGCTCCTTGGACTGAGCTTTGAGCAGCCAGTCATCTAAAGGGGGAAGACCCACAGCCACTCTCTCCCAGGAGCTGCTGCCTTCTACTGCCATGCATTTGGTCAATACCCGTGGCGCAAATCATGAGCCAAAGGGCAATACCCTGAACTGGGAGGGTTTCCCCTGAAATAGGACCTGAGGTACTTCCTGTGAGATGAACAAAAGCTGATATGCAAGTAACCACCCTGCATGTCCAGGGAGCATAGCCAGTGCCCTTTTTGCAGGAGGGGCAGCAGGCATTGCAAAGGAACCACCCTGAACATCATATACTGAATAGAGAAGTTTGGGTTCCTCTGATGCAGAATGGGCCACACATTCCCAGTGGATTTGGGGACTAGAAATAAATGAGAATCGAAACCCCCTGTTCCTTGTTCCCAGGGAACAGGTTCCATGGCCGTCTTACACAGCAGTGTACGTCCTTCCTCTAGTAGCACTGGTATGTGGTCTAGAGGATAGACTGAGGGAAGTGGAGGAAGGTCTGGAGTGAACTCCAGAAATTCTAGCTTGTGGCCCTGCTCTATTAACTGCAGGACCCCAGTGCCTGTGGTAACTTCCCACCACTGTACCAGGTGGAGGAAAAGGCCACTCCAGACCACCACCTCCAGATTTGATACTGGAGGGTGGGGATCTATGAAAGAATCATAGTAAAGCAAATTTGGCAGCCGTGCCTTCACCTCTAGGGGCTTTGGAGTGGGCACCTGTGGGGAGGATGGGACCAGCAAAGGTGACCCTACTCTGTTTTGTTTTGCTGCCTTTCCCCTGACCGGGGTCTGTTGGTAACCCTGCGAAAGGGAGGCACCTCTGCCCCAAAGAGCCTGTATTCTCTGAAAAGGGCATTCAGAATGCATTGCTTGACATCACTAGCAAATCCTCACACCCTTGGCCAAGAATGCCTTCTTAGGCAGAGGCCAGCCACAGCTGCCCTGGCTGAGGCATCTGAAAGGTCGTAGGTAGGCCTTGAGAGGTGCTTACCCACTTCAGCCCCAGTCTGCAGAACCTTGAGCTTCTCCTGCTTCTGGGCACCCTGCAGGAGGAACTGAGCTGCTGCTTTAGCCTTTATCCAGAAGATCATCTGAAGTTCAACCATATGGGCCAAAGGATCAGGTATTTTGAGGCCCAGTGTGGCAGGGGAGAGAACTGAAAGGCCTAGGCACATTACACCTATCACAGGTTGCATTTATCACAAACCAAATTAGCCTCAGGTGGCATGTGAATAAAGGGGGCTTACCTGAGGGAGTTTGGTACAGCTTGTCCACCTTTTTTGGCTTGGCATGGCAAGGATCAAGCTTGGTCTGTACTAGGGGCCCTCTAGTGCAGGTAATAGAGGGGAAACAATAAGAGGTGGAGACTCTGGCAGCACTAGCAACTCCACCAAATGCCTTTAGCATCAAATCATATCCCATTGCAGCTAGGAATTGCTTCAGCAGAGAATTGAGGGAGGGGTCTTCAAGAGGGGACCTCGGGGTATGCAGTGTAGGATCCACACTCCTGGTGGGATTGATGGAACCAGACCTCTCAGATGGGCTCCTTGTCATATCTTCCTCTTATAAAAGGAGGGCAGGTTGCATGTCCGATCCTCGTCGACAGGCCCTGAAGGCTTCAAGGAAGAGAGCAAGGATGTCGATGCTCTGAAGCGTGTATTGCACTGCAACCTAACAGGTGTCGACACAGGGGCTGGTCTGAGAGGCCCTGTTGTCATTGTGCCTGGTATAGGAGGAGGAGGCATAAGGTGCTGTATTAACTCCGTAAAGGAGGAGAGCACCGTCTGGACATCAACAGTGGTCTGCACTGCAAAGGACAGAGGGCACCCCTGCTTAGTCCCTCTTTCTAATGGGAAGACTACTGACTTTAGAACATTGTTGAGACGGCTGTCATTGATTTAGTGTAGAGCAGTTGTACCATCTTGAGGAAGACTGAGGGAATGTTATATTTTTCTAAAAAGGTATGTCCATTTCACCCAGTTGAATGCATTCTCAGCATATAGTGTAATCATGTCTGCCGGAATCTTTAAGTCTTTTCGCAATTTCAGATAGGTACACCATTTTTCTTGCACTTGCTCAAGATATGTCTTCCACTCATAAAGCCTGTTTATGTGTGGCTAATGAGTGGAATGACACACTGTATTCTGGTTGCCAACACTTTAGCAAAAACCCTAGCATCCATACTTAATAATATAGTAGGTCTATAGCTGGTGCATTGTTTATTTTTGTTTGGTTTTAGCATTAATGTGATGACGCTATTCATCACTGATTGTGGGAATCTGTCTTTGTCTAATGATTCTGTGACTACTTCTTTTAGAACTGGAACTAACTCAGCTGCAAATGCTTGATAGCAGTTTGGTAAGAAGCCATCTTCTCCTGGGGCTTTTCCTTTTGTTAGACTGTTGATGGCACGTAATAGTTCCTTAACAGTAATTTCTTTTGACAGTTCTTCTGATTGTTGTTCTGATAGAGTAGGTAGGGTTATACTGTCCAGGAAATTGTTCATAATTTACCTTATTCAACAGTGATACCCACAAGTAAGCTAGCAAATAACAGTTAACTTTAAAGCACAGCTATCAAACATTTAAACTCAGAGAGCCCGAAGGATACACTCGATCACTGCTAAAGTAGGACTGTTCACCGAGTGATATGCTGTGGTGCATATGCCTTCCAGGATGGCCTCAACCACCATGCGTTGCCAGGAAGTCGGTCACTCTCAATGACGTGCTTCACAAGGTTGGTGCCCTGTGATCCAGCCTGGCCCTGGTGAAAAAATTCCAGAACAGTACCTTCAGTTCCACATTTGACCGAGGCCTGGGTCAGCAAGGAGGATCCTTCCTGTGGCTGCTGGGATCTTGTCTCTTCTCTAGTGCTCGCAGGTGATGACTGCCCCAAAGCTTGCTGGCGATGATGCTGTTTCTTCCTTGGGTTGTTCACTGTGGTCCATGGCTGGTAGTCTAGTAGGGCAGACAGCCCTGGATCTGGTGTGGTGAACAAGTCCAGTGGCACACCAGTTTCTTAAGGAAGGGGGCAGACTTCTGCTAGTGTGTGAAAGAAAGTTGGTCCCTCAGCCATGTACATAAGGAACTGGGCTGGGGCAACTAGCAACATGTTTATGTTCCTGGTTGCCAGATCTTCTCATGTGGGCAGTAGGATTTGGCATTTTAATAGCGTTGAGGGTAAAATCATGTTCAGAATATAAACATGTGTCCCTGAAGATTGCCTCCTTTTTCACTCAGACCATCTTTAATATCTTGGTTTTGACTCTGTAGTCCAAAAACATCAAGACCACTGATCTGGGTCTAGTCTTGGGACCTGGCTTCAGTTCCAAAGCCCTGTGCACTCGGCTATCCGCTGGCTAGTCCAGTAATTCCTGCAGCAGGGACTTCAAAAATGGTTCCATTGTCCCCTGCTCCATGCCCTCAGTGAGCCCATGGATCCAGATATTGTCCCTACAGTCACAGAGCTCCATATCATCTATTTTGTCAGTCATCTCCCTTTCTCTGCAGGCCAGGAACCTGATAGTTGTGCTATGCTGCTCAGAGGCTGTGGAGACCACCATGAGTCTAGTCTCCAAGTCTGTGCTGGGTGACCTCATGGAGCTCCTACTTCATTTTCACCATCACTTTGTCAAGGCACTCCATTGTATTTCCAAGTTTACGAAGCTTGTAAAATAACCTCTTAGAACTTATTGTAAAGTGTTCATCAGTCTCATCATTGCTATAGCAACTGGTTCTGTCTGACTTGACAGAGGCTGAGCAGTTACTGCCATGAATTCTGGTGTCTGGTAGGGCCATCTGAGCAACCTGTTTTTCAGTGGTTGAAGAGCCATTTTCAGTTTGGACTTGGCTGTCATCATTGCCTGTCTCTTGCCGGTGACTACCGTTCCGTTTGTGTCAGTGGTGGTGTGGATAACTATTGATTATATGGCCAGAGGGTTGGAGCCGCAAGGGTTTATCACTGCATCAGAGGGAGACATAACTGGAAGTCTAGCTGGCCCGTCAGCGCAGCGGTTGGATTTCTGCTTGCGATGCCGGCGACCCGGGTTCGGAAGCGGACTCGGGTCGCTGGAGGGCTGGCCGGGGGAGAAGGCTTGAGCATCCCATGACAGCTCGCCTTCTCTGGGGGAGGGAAGGGGCCAAAGCCCGCAACTTGCGTGACCCCGAGCGGAGGCTCGAAGTATGGCAAGCCCTGATTGCAGGGAAGACTGGCCATGACATGTGGTGGACGTCGACGTGTTGCACCTAGACATCAGGGTGCACACACCACATGTGGGGAGAAACCAGGAGGATAACAACCCTCTGTCTCCGGGAAGATGGAGCACCAGGAGCGTGCTCTCTATCTCCCATCACCCACCCCAACCAACCTGCCCGACGAGACAAGTAAGCATACAGGGTGTATGGGCCCCACCTTGTTACCCACCCAGGGGATATAGCTGTGGCTCCATGGGGTACAGGGTGGCTTGAGAGTAGGGTGACTGGCCGGGGGATGACTCCCAGGTGCCCCTGAAGAGTCAGAGACTGGGGGTGTGAGGAGGGAAAAATAGAAAGTAAAAAAAAAATAAAATAACTGGAAGTCTATTTTATAATTTTTTATTAAAATTTTAATAAAGCTTCCATATTCTCATTGCAGAATTGTATGAATCACTAGTAAATCCCTTAGAAGAAACATCATTACTACAGTGAGTCACTTTTTCTTCTGAACCACGTAGCTGCATTGTGCCATGTTCTCAGTCAGTGTGTATTCTGCTGCATCATCATTTCATCCTCCTCCTGAATCCAGTCCACATTTTGCACAGAACACTACTGTCTGTTTGAACTCAGCCACAGGTTAGTGGATGTTGGTACAGCGTGGGGAAGGCTGGTGCCTGTCGCAATAAACTAAGTTGCTGATGGAAACCAACTAGATTGACTAGACTTTTCTGCTGGTGCCTGGGATAAGTATGGGAAGCCGTTCAATTCAAAATTACAGTTTTCAGAATATAATTAACAGTGAAATGTCTATGACTAACAACAAAATGTTTATAGCATAATATTATGAGAATGACAAACATGAAAATGAGTATATCACACACCGAAATGGTTATGAGACCTTCTGAAATGGTTATGACCTTTACCAAAATGTGTATGACACTTACCAAACTGGATATGACATACACCAAGATGGATATGACATACACCAAGACAGAAATAACACTTATTAAAATAAGTATGACATATACCAAAATGGCTAGGACACACACTGAAACAGGCAATATGCATATCAAAATAGATATGACACATACTGAAATGGGAATGACACACACTAAAATGGGTATGACACAAACCAAAATGGATATGTTATACCAGAATCGGTATGCTGCATAAAGAAATAATTATGACACATATTGAAATGGATATGGCCCATACTGAAATGATTATGACACATACCAAATTGGGTATGGCATACTGAAATGGGTTTAGCAATAACTGAAATGGATATGACACACACGAAAAATGGTATGACACATGCTGAAATAATTGTGGCACATACCTAAATGGATAGGACCTATACTGAAATGACTACAGCACATAGCAAAATAGGTATCACATTCCGAAATGGGTATGACAGACACCAAAATGGGATTGACTCTACCTGAAATTGGTATGAGACACACTGAAAATGGAATGACACTTGCTGAAATAATAATGACACATATCGAAATGGATATGACCCATACTGAAATGGCTAGAACACATAACAAAATGGGTATTATATACCAAAATGGGTAAGAGACAAACTGAACTGGATATGGCACACTTTGAAATTGGTGTGACACACACTGAAATAGCTCTGACACACAGCTAAATGGATATGACCCATACTGAAATGGATATGACATACCGAAATGGTTATGACATACACCAATATGGTTATAGCACAAACTGACATGGATAAGGACACACAACGACATAGGTATGTCAAATACTGAAATAATTATGACAAATACCAAAATGGATATGTCACATGTTGAAATGAGTATGACACATACCAGAATGGGTAAGACACACACCAAAATGGGTATGAAAAAAAACAAAATGTGTGTGAAATGCACCAATATAGATATGATACATACTGAAATAATTATGACACATGCTGAAATGGATATGACCTCTACTGAAATGGATATTACACATTCTGAAATAATTATGACACATGCTGAAATGGATATGACTCTACTGAAATGGATATTACACATTCTGAAATAATTATGACACATGCTGAAATGGATATGACCTATACTGAAATGGATATGACAGACACAAAAATATATATAACACATATTGAAATAATTATGACACGCCAAAATATATATGACCTATACTAAAATGGATACAATACATAATAAATAGGGTATAATGTATACCAAAATGAATATGACATACTGAATTGTAGATTATATTTAATATATTGATACTCTTGATAAATGTGTACTATAGTAAATAAAATGGTTGTGAAGTCCTGAAAACGAAATTGTATATTAAAATGTGTATGCTGCATACTGAAATGAGCATATAGCAAACTGAATTGTTGCTAGACTTGCAAGGCATAGACTGAATAGAGTGTAACATGCCAAGGTGTGAACATAGCAAACTGAAATGAGTATGACACATAATGAACTGAATATAACACAGTGAAAAGCACATGACTTGTGTAACCAATCAGAGTGCAGCAACACCCCCTGAGATTTTTGTAGGACTCCACCAGTTCTTGTTCAGCTTCACTGCAGGTAAGAACTCCTTACATTCTGTTAATCAGGAATATGCACAATGTATACTGTTACATTGTTATTTTGCTACTGTACCAGTTTTATTTTATTTTTTTTTAATTTTCTGTTAAGACGACCTTTGTTTTCAAAAGTTTTATCTAATTTTTATTAAAAAATTACTGTTATATGTGTTCTTTGTGTAAGGTTATATTTAATACCAGATAAATCCATCCTGCACTTTTCTTCCAATGTTTTGCAGAGTTATACAGTATGTTGTGTTGTGTAATATTTTTGTTTGCCCTGTAAAAGAGGGGGCATTACCAAAAGATCTGTAGCTCCAGGATTATCTCATTCCTCTGTGTTTTAACTGAATTTCACTAACTTACTGAAGGTTAGAGTTTTTCTTTGCTGCATTCTGAAAACTAATGTCAGTATTTTACCACTTTTATGAACAGTACATTAAATACATAAGCCATTTTTTACTCTGCAAGAATAAGTGCTAGGGACACATATTTTACACTACTGGAAAGCTGAGAATCTCTAATGCTATAAACCAGGTGTTTGTAGCTTATGACATTATGGAGCACACAGCCCCATTATTAATGTCCTGTTTTCTTCTAAAAAAAATTGCAGTTTATGAATCTAGTTATTCATCAAATTATTCATTTCACTGCCCTTTCTCCCCAGGTTTCCTGACCTTTTAAGAGGAGTGTTACATTTTCACAGGCTTCAGTACATGTGCTGAACTACTGAATCCACACCCAGGTTAGTGAGCTACTGTTTTCTTTTCTTCAGACTGTATTGGTGAGGATAACTATTTATAATGCTGGACAGCATAATTAGTAGGTTATTCATTTGCTTACATTGCCTGGTTTATAGGCTAGCAATATGTAAAATATTTAAAGTTGCCCCAGGATTCAGCTTTACACAGATAAATTATTTAGCTGGTAAACCATGTCTTGCTAATTGCTACTATGTCCAGTTCAGCCTCTGTCATTATTGCCTGCAGGTCTGGGTGACACTCTATCATCATCGCTGACACGCTGCTTACCTCTCGCTTATACTATTCATCAGTTTTCTGTGTCGCCCACTCTGTCATGTTTTGTATATCTTCTAACAGTAATGTGTCGATGTTCTCCCCCTGGTCTGGAGACCTGTAGACAACCCCAGTTCATATGGCTGTCCCATTTCCTGTTTCCAGGGTGACCCACAGTTCTTCTGGCTCATGTGTATTCTGAATTTCTGTAGCTTTGATATTTTCATTGACATAAAGGGCCACTCCACCCCACTCCCTTTTTGCACCTTGGTCTCTTCTGAACATTACATAGCCAGGTACTGAAGTCTCCCAAGTGTGGTTACTGGTAAACCATGTCTCGCTAATTGCTACTATGTCCAGTTTAGCCTCTGTCATTATTGCCTGCAGGTCTGGGTGACACTGTCTACCATCATCGCTGACGTGCTGCTTACCTCCTGCTTATACTCTTCATCGGTTTTCTGTGTCGCCCGCTCTGCATACTTCAGCATGGTAATCTGAGCTACCGGGACAAACATATTTTATCTGCATATGCACATGTGCCCATTACTTCACACATCGAAAACGTGCTGATTACATTATCCATTTCTCTTGTGTTGTGAGCACTGGTATCTGCGTTGTGCGATCTACTGTGTCTGTTGGGGGTGGGTGGGAAAGACACAGTTCTTAAAGTCTACCTTGTGGTTGGTATTGTTATTACACAGCTGTGCATATCTAAGGAATTAATGCACAGCTGCGATTACACAATGTGATATATTTTACCCAATTACTTTCTTTTCTCACTGACATTACATTAATGCCGTGTTAGAACTAAATCAACAAATCTTCTACAAGAAGCTATTTAGAACACTTGAACCAGGCATAAAAAAAACAACTTTCAAACCTATACTTTACCTAGTAAATTGGAAACACATAGGGCACAGTTAAACCCCCAGTAGATGAAGGATACTTTAATATAGATTTAAACTAAGCTCCTGAGTCAGTAAGCTCTTTACCTAGCAATATTCCCCATAGCTGGTTACCTAACAATGTATTGTTCCAAGATACAACAATTTTCAATCCTATATTGAAATTTACTCGGTATGCAGGGCAGTAACAATCTTGCAACATTAGCATCACTTACCAATTCTAGGATAGGAGCAGTTAATTTAGGCAGCTTACTTTAAGCTTTAACAGAGAAATTACAGATCATCCCCAGCAATGCCGAGAACTACAGTGAGTTATATTTTTAATAGAGATGGAAAAAGTACATTTTCTCAGTGTTATTCGACCCTCCTCCGGGCCAACTGCTGCGGCATCTTCCAATTCTTCAGATTCCTGTTGCCTCTGACTCGATTGCTGGATTTGTCTGGACCATTTACCCACATCCGATGCATCGGTGAAGACATATACCTTGTCCCAAAACACCATCGCGTAGCTTTGCTGGGAAAAGGATCGCATGTGTTATGTTCAACTCTTTTAAAATCCCCCGTCCTCAGTCGAATTTCCTGCTTCTTTGATGAATGGCATAACATAGATCTGGAAATGGTAAGATAGGTTTGCCATCCAGCAGTAATGGGTAGTGCCTCTTTGCTAAGTTTCAAAGTGTGTCCTGGGTAGACACGGAGTCTAGTGTGGCTAAGACGGCTCGTGGTGCGTCCTCAATGTGGCATCCCCTGGGCTGAATTCTAGAAGCTTTCAAAACTGGCCACTCTCTAATCTCTGAACAATCCTTCAGTTGATCAGATAGCCATTCTTTGACAAAGAAGGGTATGTGGTCACCCTCTGCTCCCTCGGGATTCTTAGGATCCAGACATTCACTACCTGGATTTGAGTCTCCAGTATCTCCAATCTATTTTGTATGGCCTTGGATTCCTTGGTGTTTTGCGTGGAGATGGCGCTATATCTCTCTGTCCACCAACGGGCATCTTCATCCCCTAGTTTTAGCCCCTCCACTGTAGTTTCCACTGTGGCCATCCTGGAGATAAGGGCATCGAACTTGTTATTTATATTAGTAACCAATGCCAGAAGTTGCCTCATCTTACTCCGCAGGGATTGAAGAGTTTTCTCGGGTCCTGCCTCCAAGTTGGCATACTGCTGCATGGATCTAGTGCTGGGCCCAACAGTCCCTGAATTTGGCGGCTATTTTTTTACCACCTCCCACACTATGTGCAGCTTTAGAATTACCCATCTTGCTCTCAAGAGTTTCAGCTACTAGGGGGTAGGTTTGTATGAATAAAGAAATCAAACTAAAGTTTGTTTTAAGCGCCTATATACTTTCTAAATGCAGAGCTCTAAGTTCAAGTGCCTTTCCAGTTCGGGCTCCACAGCACCCCACCATCTTGTCTTTTATTAATTTTATTTTAAAGTTCCCCACTCTTCTGAGTTCCTCTTTCTTTTCTGAGAGGGTGGTGGATGTGTTGAACAGCCTCCCGAGGAGGTGCTGGGGGCAAAGATAGTTGAGGGATGTAAGAATGCATGGGATAGGCACAAGGGAATTTCAGAAAGAAGGCAGGAGGGGGGAAATCGCAGGGAGAGTAAAGGCAAGGTGAGCGGGGAGATTGGGCAGTTTGAGCAGACTGGGTGGGCCACGTAGTCCTTGTCTGCTGTCATCTTCTATGTTTCTACATTTTTTCTTCAATAAGTGAGATTTTTAACTACCACCTGGATAGTGACCATAGATGGGCAGAAGAGACCTAATTTTTTTACGTCTCATCCAAAGGACGGCACCTTAGCAGTGCAGCACCCCTTTGTGCTGCACTACAGTGTCAGTTATCAGCACCGCCCCAAAGTGGCAGAGC
Organism: Neoceratodus forsteri; assembly: GCA_016271365.2. Taxonomy (NCBI): domain Eukaryota; kingdom Metazoa; phylum Chordata; order Ceratodontiformes; family Ceratodontidae; genus Neoceratodus; species Neoceratodus forsteri. The sequence continues at coordinate 151,031,510 of JADMNL010000030.1, forward strand.
AATGGAAGGTCTCTTTTGGGACGGTTTTACGAACATACGAATGTGCCAGCAGAAACAGACCACCCAGTCTATCTGAGTTTGCTTGAGTGTGCAGTGAACACCCCTAGTTTGCAGCTGCCCCACCCCCCTTCCCTTTGTCATCCCACTGCTGCCCCACCTCTCCCACCCTCATTCTCCCCTGTTCCCTGTCCCATGCCCTTTTAAAGCTGTTCACAGATTTACGTGATACCACCCATTCTGGTAGTGCATTCCATTTTGCTACCACCCTCTCTGTGAAATAGTGTCTCTCATTTCCCTCCTAAATTCCCCCATTCTTAGCCCATGCCCCTGGTGTCCCTCCCCTCCTTAGCTTAAAGGCCCCATCTGCCCCATCCTTACTGATTCCCTCAGATACTTAATGTTCTTTGTCATGTCCCCCTGTCCCTTCTATCCTCCAGGGTGTACATATTCAGGTCTCCCAGCCTGCTGTCATAGTCTCTCCCCTCCATTCCACATATCATCTTCATTGCCCTCCTCTGCAGCCCCTCCAGTAGCCTGATATCACGCTTCAGGTATGGCCTCCAAAACTGCACACAATACTCCAAGTGCAGCCTTACCAGTAACCTGTAGAGGGGCAAGATCACCTCTCTTCACCTGGATGAAAACCCCCTCGCTATGCAGCCCAGCATTTTGTTCGCTTTTGCAGCCACTCTCCTGCACTGGGCAGTGTTGTTCATGGTCCCTGTTACTATTACCCCTAGGTCCTTCTCCTCCTCAGTGATCCCCAGCTTAACCACCCCTAGTCAGTATTCTCTCCTTGGGTTCTTCGCCCTGAAGTGCGTAACCTTACACTTCTTTGCATTGAACCCCAGCTGCCACCTCTCTGACCACTCCTCTAGCTTGCTTAGGTCCCACTGCAGCTGCTTCCATCCCTCCCCTCCATCCACCACTGCTCCCATTTTGGTGTCTGTGAACAGATTTACCTTACTCACTACCCCATGCGCAATGTCTGATATGAATAGCCCAAATAATACTGGTCCCAGCACAGAGCCCTGTGGCACCCCGCTCGTTACCAGCCTCGGAGTTGAGAGCTCCCCTCCCACCACCACCCACTGCAGCCTCCCACTCAGCCAGCTTGTAATCCAGTTGATCATTTTTGCCCCTACCCCTACACCAGTTAGCTTCCCCCAAAGCCGCCTATGAGGCACCAAATCGAAGACCTTGCTGAAGTCCAAGCAAAGAACATCCACCGCATGACCCTTACCCAGCTCACCTGTCACCCAGTCATAATACTATATCAGGTTGGTTTGACAAGACTTCCCCAAAATGAACCCATGCTGCCTCACATCCTGGAGGCTGTTGTCCTCCAGGTACGACACCAGTCTTTCCTTTAGTATAGTTTCCATGAGTTTGCACACTATGGGGGTGAGACTTACCAGGTGATAATTATCCAGTTTTTCCCTTGGTCCGCTCTTGTGTAATGGCACTACATGTGCCATTCTCCAGTCCAGTGGCACACATCCCGACTGCAGTGAGGTGCTGTACAGATCCACCAGCGCTCTGCCAACACCTCCACCAACTCCCTCTGCACCCTGGGGTGGATACCATCCGCCCTGGTACCTTGTCTACTCTCAGTGCCCTCAGTCCCTCTAGGACTCTACCTCCTCAACTCTTCCATCTGTTACATCCTCTCCCGTGTCCCCACCCTCCCCAGCCCATGGTGGTAGCAGTCCTCCCTTTTCTTCTGTGAACATTGAGCAGAAGTATTTATTCAGTGCTTCTGCCTGTTCCTCCCCCTTTTCCGTCCACTCCCCATCCTTTTTTATCCTCTCTGTTGTCTCCTTGCACTTCCTTTTCTCACTGATGTATCTGAAAAAGTTTCCCTCCCCCCATTAATTCCCTGCGCTAATCTCAGCTTCCTCTAGGCCTTGGCTTATCTCACTTTTCTGGTCACCTCCTTGGACCGTCTTGCATACTCCTCCCTGTCCACTTCCTTCCGCGTCCTCCTATACCTCTGGTGCACCTCTCGATTTTACCCTGACCACCTCCACTACCTCGCTGTTCAACCAGCACGGTTTCTTTGCTCTGCTTCTCTTACTCTGTAACTTGGTGCAGGCTTCCGTTGCCTCTGTAATCCCTCATTTAATGTCTCATTTCTACTCCGTGGCTGTCTCCTGCCTTATGCCCTCCAGTTTCCCTTTCAGTACTTCCCACATCCTCCCAAATTCTGCCCCCCTGAAGTTTACCACCCGAGTTACTGATTTCTCTGGCTCCCCGCACATCGTGATATTAAACCACACCGTTTGGTGATCGCGGTCGGCTAGTGGGTCTTCCACCCTTATTTCCCTTAGGTACACTGACCAACTGTGTCAGGAGACCCTCCTGGATTGCATTCACGAGTACTTGCTCCCTAGCAGTGGAGGTGACCAGAATGCTCCAGTCAACCCGCGGCAAGTTGAAATCTCCCACGATGACCAACTTCCCTTTTCTACATACCTTTCTGATTTGTCCCGCTAATTCCCTATCAAGCTCCTCAGACTGGGACGGTGGCATGTATACCACCCCAAACCTCAGTCACCTACCCCTTGAGTCTAAGAGCTGCAGCCAGATTGCTTCTGTTTTCCTTTCCTCCCCCTCTTCCCTTGTGCATTTGATCCCGTCCCTCACATATACTGCCACCCCCCCTACCCTCCCCACCTTATGGTCCTTCCTGTATAATTTGTACCCAGGGATTGCCAGAGCCCAGTTCTGGTGCTCGGTTGCCCACGTTTCCATGACAGCTGCAATATCCACCCTCCACACTGTCAAGAGTGCCTGTAGCTCAGCTGATTAGTTGCCTAAGCTTCTCTTCATTCAGCGACACCACCCTCCATCCTGCTCCCTTCCCTTCATCGCCCTCCATCTCTTCCCTTCTACTCCTCCCTTTTCCGCCACCCGAGTCCTTCCCTGCTAGCCTGGGGGGTAGGCTGTGACTCCACTCTATCGGATCCCTGCCTACCTGCTGTCCACTTGTCACCCCCCATCTAGCTTAAATCCACCTTTGTTGCAAAATACCTCCCCAGTCTTTGCTTTAATACCTCCTTCCCCTCCCCGCTCAGGTGCAGCCTGTCCCTTGCAAGCAGATTGTTATTATCCCAGGTACTGCCCCAGCTGCCCACAACCCTGTACCCCTTAGTTCGACACCATTCTACCAACCATGCGCTCAACTCCCCAATCCTCTCCTTTCTCACTGTGCTTGCGCAGGGTACTGGGAGCACCTCCGAGAAGGCCACAGACTCCCCAGTCTCCTTGCACAACCTTCCCTAAACCTCTCCCTTGTCACCTCCACTGTTTCCCCCGCTAGGTAATTTGTCCCCACATGTACCACTATGTGCGGCTTCCTCCTACCCCTCCTTGCGCACCTTAGGATTGCATGTCCTGCCTTGTCCACCTTTACTCCCAGTATGGACTCCACCCATATCCGACTGTGCCTCTCCCCCTTGCTGCCCCATCTGATCCTCTTGAGTATGGAGTCCCCCAACACCAGTGCACCCCCCCCTCCTCTTTCCTTGTGCCCGTGCCAGCCCCCACCCAGGTTCTCATTCCTGGGCCACTCAAGATGGTGCTTTTACCATTTGCCCCAGTGTCTTCCCCTGCCCCTCTCAATTAAGGCCCCTCCCCCTCCTCGTTCGACTGCCAACCTCCCTCTCCCTGTTTACCTCTCCAAGTATTATCCCTCCTCCTGCCACGCTGTGGTCAATCTCTGCACTAGTAATGCCCCTCACTCCCTCCTCTTCGTGAGTACTATCCCTTGTGCAATCTCCTCCTGCGTCCTCTTCCCCATGTGTTGCTAGTACAGCAAACATGTTCTCTACCCTCTTTGCATTACTATGTGTTTTTTCCTCCCTCCTGCTGCTCCTCTTTTGCTAGGCCCTACTAGAGTCCAGGACAGTAAAGAAAAGCCACCCCAAACGGGCGGGTGTACTTGTGAGAGCAAACAACCAGTCAAACAATAAACTCCAGCACCACCCACTTCAGATCAAGCAAAATAGACCCACTTACAAAATTCAAAACAGACTAAAAAGCATGTTTAAGAGTTCATTTATTCAGTACATTCATAAGTTAAAAAACAGCCATAAAGCACCACTGAACCTCTAAAATGAGAGCTCACAGTGAGACCCACCAGCCTCCTACTGGTTTCGCTTCAGAGCATCATCCAGGAGTGTTCTAGCAGGTGATGCACTCTTCTTTTAAAGGCACATTTTAAAGTGACAGTACATGGAACACTGTACCTAACCCAGCCTAGAGTGACACACCTATAATAAAATGTATATACCATAAAGTATACAAAATATATAAAATGACAGAGACACTAAAAGTACAGATGAATGCAATAGTATATAATAGACATAAACATCATATTTATAACCATTGACACCCCAGAGCCAAAATATAGCATATATGCAAATAAGTGCACACATAATATATGTGCATGCACAAGCCTGTTAATGCATATTGTAAATACATAGAGCACAGTCTCAGAGGCTTCCATGACTAAATGAAATCAAGTAAATCATGGGCCACTGGATACATCACAGATTAGAGTCTGTGCACCCTAGAAAAATGAAAATAGTAATAATAATAAGAGCTGGATTACCATAGAATATCCTATAATAGGAAAAGTTGACAAAACTACTAGTCCACATGTGCTAAGGGCATATGTAGGCAAAGTTAAACACATCAGTCTGATAAAACACTTTTAATACAGTAATTATTAATAAAGTATAATTTTATATCCTATCAACATACTTCATTATGAGACAGGTATACAGTGAAAACCCTTAATCCAGGCCCAATATGCCAAGATCTACACGTTACAAATCATTCATTTATTTATTTATTTCAAAATGGTACCAGCTGAATAATTTCATTTAGCCCTGGGCGCCACAAAGCACCCAATCTATGTATCCAAAACTGCTCTCTTTGTGAAAGAAGCAATTCAAGATCACCTCCCCTAGGACCTAGTCTCTCCCTTTTCATTCCACAGAACAGGAAATGATGTGATGATATTCCACAATTAGCATCTAGATGACAAAACAAAACATTCCCATAGTCGCTAGTTCTAATGTCACTGAGGTGTTCTCCCACCCTTAGTTTAAAGGCCCTAGAGGTTTTCCCTACATAGAAAGCACCAACCACATGTGCAGGTGGCTAAATAAACTACACATGTGGTGCTACAATTGATAAACCCTCTGATGTCAAAAACGGTTCCCACATTGACAGATGTAAAACTTTTTATCTGCTGAATTCTATCACAGTAGGTACACCTACCACATCGATAGCAACCTAGAGGAGTTGGAGGTAACCACATACGATTATGTTGAACCGGAAGACAACTACTTACCAATAAATCAGAGAGATTTTCTGATCTCCTGAAAGTAATCTTTGGTTTCTGTTTAGCTATTGAGTCTAATGCTGGCTCAGTACTGAGAATGTGCCAAAATATATCTATGGTTTCTTTTATTATATTGCTTTTTGCACAGTACCTCATGACTAACCAAACCTCCCGGCTACCATCATTCAAATCTCTCTGTTTATACATTAACAAATTCTCCCTGGGAACATGACGGACCTCTGTTTCTTTTTTTCTCCACTAGGGCGGGGCTATATCCTCAATTTATAAAATGCTCCTGCAATTCTCGACTCCTACGTTCATACACCTCATCCTCTAAACAGACCCGCTTAACCCTCATGAACTGAGACTTGGGAATGTTGTTGATAGTGTGGCGGGGGTGACAACTGCTTGCCAGCAAAAGACTGTTTCTATCGGTTGGTTTCCTAAATAAATCAGTTGTAATAGGCCCATCCTCCAATTTACAAATACTGATATCCAAAAAGGAAACCTTCTCTTTGCTGGTATAAATTGTAAATCTAAGATTTGGATTAGATTGTTTCAAATACTTGACAAAGCAGGTCAATTTAGCAGTGTTCCCCCCCCCGCCACACCATCAACACATCATCTATATATCTACGCCACATGTCTATAGACTCATAAAATGGATTTTGAACCATGTCATAAATGTGAGTAAGCTCCCATTTTCCCAAGTATAGGTTTGCATACGTGGGAGCAAAAGTTGTCCCCACTGCAATACCTTTTACCTGCCAGAAGAACTGCCCCTGAAAAATTACATTTTTGGTTAAAACATATTCTGCCAGCTGGCAAAGGAAATCAATAAACTCAGAAGTACAGGAGGAGAAGTTTTCAAGCCAAAACCTAAGCGCAGAGAGGCCGCCCTCATGGGGCACTTTTGAATACAGAGTCTGCACATCTAAGGTAACTAAAGCCCAATCCCGTTCCATTTGCAAATCCCTCAGGGTATTTAGTATGTGTGTGGAATCCCTTATATAAGATCTTAAACTGGGCACCAAAAAATGTATATGCTGATCCACAAATTGTGATAGTGGCTCTGTTAAAGAACCAATACCGGACACAATAGGACGCCCCGTGGGATCAGTCATGCTCTTATGAATTTTGGGTAGTTTGCCTTACAGGATGTGGAACGCATAGGTATTTAAACGTCTGTATATCAATAAGCCCCTCATCATATGATCGAGACAAAAAACTGTCAGTTTCTTGTTTATAGCTCATGGTGGGATCTGATTTTAGCCCAATATAAAAATCAGTATTCGACAACTGCCTATAAATCTCTTTAACATAATTGTCCCTATCCATGAGCACTAACGACCTGCCTCTGTCAGCTGGCTTGATTATCAAATCTGGGTTAGAGTCCACCCTTCATCAGCTGGCTTCCTGTCTAGGTTTCCCCCTCTCTTGACCCATTGTTCCTTCTCTGTGGTGCCCCGATACGCTCAGATGTCAGTCCTTCTGCCAAAGCAACTCACCCCTCAACCTCCCCAGCTCCCTGCCAAGCCACTGAACCTCATCCTCAAGCCTCCTTAGCCTGTGGCATATTGGGCACCCTCCCAGCCTCCACAGTATGTTCATCCACACTGCTGCCCCACAACCACTGCACCCCACAATCCTACCCATGGTTCATACTACCTACACAGGACAGTGAAATACAGTCTCTCTGTACTGACTGCAGTTGTTTACGATGCAATTACAAACCCACCAATAGCATTCCCAAGTCTCACTAACAAATACAGTCCAGAAATTAGACATTTGCCCCAGATCCTCTTTAGGCCCCTCCCCCCAGCTTTAAGTGGGGCCGTTGTGCACCCAATTGAGCTTAATTTCAAAAAACACAGCCACAGAAACCTTTAAGCTAAATAAAACAAAAAAAAAAGCAAACCTTACAAAAATCCTCTCCACAGCAAGTAGAATTAATCCTTCTCTCGTGTAGTTCAAAAAACATAGCAAAACTTACAAAAATCCTCCACTAACACCCCCCGCCCTGCCAGAACTTCTGGTACATTAAAATAGTTATTTTTAGCTTTTAAAGTACTTAATTTTTGTGAGGCGCTGACCTGGGATCTCACAACCTCCAGTCTATAAGTGCACACTCATAATAGTTTTGTAATAGAAGTGTGCACAAGCAATCCAAGGAGATCATGTGATCAAATGTCACCGCAATCTTACTTGCGCACAATGCAACACTATTTAACCACAATAGGTATCCTAAAAAATACAATGGTAAGATAGGCGTCAATGAAGAGGGATGGACTGTAACCTCATGATGACGCACTGGAGTCCTCGCTCTACAAGTCAGCCTGTTCTCTGTCCCAAACTCTGTTCCAAGACCTGTTTCAGGAAGAACCTGCTACTCAGACTGTAAATATAAGTTCAAATCTGTAAAACTCTCAAAGGGATAGACACCATTCTCAAATAAAGTGTTCCAGCTGTAGATTTCACACTACACACAGCTCGCTTGCTGAGCCGTTCAGTCTGATTGTGTAATTCTTTAACAGTACAGAGGAGCAGAAGGAAAACTGTCTAACAATACAGATGAGGACTTCTGGTGATGTCATGGTCCTGTCTGCAGCCTAGGACAAGAGGCTCCCACCGAGATCAAGCTAAACACCTCCTAAAAACAGCTTTAAGTTACAAATGTTAATCTAGAAAGCAGCTGGAAGTTACAGAATGCCTAAAAAGAGAGATGCAAAACGTAGACCTCCGGGATGGGGAGAGATCACTGGACAAAGGCTCGGAGAGTGACGGTTCCCAGGCCTCACTGGCCTCCTGACACAGCAGTATACCCTGTGACCAGGTCCCCTACTCGATCCTCCAGAGACAAATGGCACAGGTACTCACTGAACTTTGGGATTTCTGTAAGGAAATTAGATCCACGGCCATGGCTCTCCGCATCGACATCACCAAGTTAGAGAAGCACCAGGAAGCTACCAAAACGCAGGCAACCAACACAGACAAGTGGGTGGACAAGGCAGAGTGGGCCATCGTACAGCTGCATTGCAATATTAAGACCCTACAGGACCGGGCAGAAGACGCAGAAAGCAGAAACTGCTGGAACAACATCAGACTGTTGGGCATTCCTGAAGGAGTGGAGGGCACAGAAATGATAACGTATATCCAAAAAACCCTTCGGGAGGTCTTCCAATTGCCCAAGTCTTTATCGCTTGAACTGGAGCAAGCCCACCATACTCTAGGCCCCAGGCTTGCACCGGGAGCCCGCCCATGAACAATTCTGATCCAGTTCCTGCACCACCAAGACAAGGAATCCGTTCTTCACACGGCTTGGAAGAGCGGCACAGTGCATTATAGAGGTCACAGACTTTATTTTGAAAATGATTACATGCCAGAAGTAATGGCGAGACAACAGGCGTATATACCTGTCATGAGAGCCCGTAAAGCTGCCAGTGTCTGGTTCAGGATCCCCTACCCTGCAAAGATTGTGATTTTTTCAAGGAGGGCCCCCTCACCCTCGATAGCGGTTGCCGAACTGAAGACCAGAAAGATAGCGGTCTCACAGCAGCGTCCCAGCCTGAGCTATCACAGAAGGTTTGGAACAACAGCCAAAGAGATGTTAGACATCAACAGGGTGCTGAGGCAGTCCAGAAGATAGTCGGTACACTGGAGGCCAGGCAACCGACCTCGGAGGAAGACAGAGGGGAGACCCGAATTGCTGAGGGATGAAAAGCAGCAAGTATAGACTGTTGGCCTCAATGCTGTAACTGGGCTTCTGACCCAGTAGGGGATGTACTACACTTTTAATTACTAATTTGCATTACCTGGGGAGTGCCGCTGTGGGGCCTTGCAACAGGGATGGGGGATAGTTATGGCTGGCTCCTGCTCCCCTATCTGGACCGCAAACGCAAGAGTGGGAGTTGTATTTTAACGATACCTCCACGCTGCGGAGCTCCTAACTGGGAAGCTCCTGTCTCATGTGTCTAATCAAGTTGTTCGGGGGGGCGGGGTTGATTCCTGACCTGACTTATCATCTGAGGCCTCCTTGGCTAGCTTTAACAGCTGTACCACTTCTCACTTCCCTTGGGGAGGGGCTGGCCTTGGGGAGGGTGGACTGATTGGGGGAGAGAAGGCCAGGGTCTGTGGACTCACAGTTCTTGGCGAGCTGAGCCCACATGGGGATTCAGATGTACGGGTCTCCTGTTAGCCCATGTCCCTGAAGAGGGGCAGCTCCTTGGGGGTAAGTGGTGGCAGGCCGCAGTACACAGCCTAAGATTCCCCGTGAGTGTACTGGAACCCTGGCGGACATTATTCAAATTTGACCAGCCAACTAATACACTGAAGGGGGATAGGGGAGAACGGAATACATGACAGAGGCCTCTGCGGAAAGCTATGGGAGACACCAGGCGGCTCAGATCCAACAGGACTATAGACAAAAGAGGGCCCGTACCCAGTACTCCATCATGGACTATGAACCTGCAACATAAATTAAGGGGGGGTGGGGAGACACACCTCTGGGCTTGTTGTCTGTGAGATGGGGGGAGGGACATGTATTAGGGCAAGTATACCGGAAGAAAGTATTTGATGCTACCTAGTCCCCCTCAACACTTCTGTGATGGTTCGAGGGGTGGTGATGGACCCCCTCCCACCCCCCAAGGCTTGATCCTGAAGTGGGGTGTTTGGGCTAGGCTTCATGGTTGTTATCCTTCCCTCCCGAGACAAAGGCCTGCTGGACCCATTTCACACTTGCTCTCCAAATAATCCTCCTTTGATCTCTGAAGGGATCACCATAGACGTCCCACTCTCCACTATCCTTTTCCCTATTAGACACTATAAGTGTCAAGAGACCTCTCCATCCAAATGAGGTCTCGCAGTAAGGATCTATCCTTACCTCAGGATCAGGATTCAATCCTGATTAGTGGAAGCTCTAGTTCATCATTCTCTGTAGTGAGGGCCTTGTTGACTACCTCACAGATTATGTTATGTTGTTTTGTACATGTTGCTAGTTGTCAAAGTTTCTGGTTATGTCTTGGTTATTGTCTGGAAAAAGTCGACAGGTCTACTCTATACTCCGCACAGGCTTTCAGCTCAGTACAGGAAGGGGGTAATTCCTCCATGAAGGGCAGAGGGTTTCTTGACAACTAGTTCCTCAAGATTTAGAAATGTACTCACCTAAATTGAAGTTATTGTCCCTGAACAGTAATCGTTTAACCTCACTAATCAAATGGTTGAGGACATTGGCTTACATTAGGTGGAGTAAGTCTGATCTAATATATCTCCAGGAGACGCACTTATACACCTCTGAACATGTGAAACTCACCAGGCTTAGCAGGGGTCAGGTCTTCCACTCCTCTAGTGGGGGAGGCAGGTGTAGAGGTATAGTCATAATTATACCCCCACACACCCCATTCCAGCTGGGGTCCACCTGGGTGGATCCAGAGGGTAGGTTAATTATTGTGCAGGGTGCAATCAATGACAAACAGGTTACTCTGCCTAACGTATACTTCCCACCGGGCCTGTCCATTCCTCAGCTGAAGATGTTACTAAACAAGACAGTACAGAAAACTAAGGGCATCCTCTTACTGGCAGGCAATTTCAACCTCATAGTGGACTCCACCATTGACTCCTCTAACCTGAGACCCCCTAGACAATCAGCCGCACAAAAATTTTTCAAAAAATTTATTGCGGAGGTGGGATGGTGTGACGTTTGGCGACAGTTGTACCTCCAAACTAGAAATTATTCCCATTACTCCTCTGCCCACCAAACATACTCACGCACTGACCACACTTATACTCAAGTGGAGAACCTGGCAGCCCTACAGGATGCCCAGCTGGGAGATATTTCTATCTCGGACCACGCATCCCTTGTGTCCACCTGGGATACGGGTCTCCAAATTAAAAACACAAATTGGAAACTCAATTCTTACTATCTCTGTTCCAAACGATTCTGAGAATTTATCTTGGACAAGATTACCAAAATCCTGGCAGACAACCCTGCCAGATACTACCCTGGCAATACACTGGAATACTGTAAAATCAGTCCTCCGGGGTCGCATTATAAAACATACCATGGAGCTGGGCGGGCAACGCAGGGAGCAAAGAGCCAATCTGGAGGATTCTCTTCATTTTCTGCAGATGGCCCACAAACAAGGCGACACTTCGGTGTTACCTCAGCTTCAACAAACCAAACTTGACCTGGATCACCTGATCCAGCAACAAACTGAAATTGCCCTGACATTTTTGAGGCAGAGGTTCTATGAAGTGGCACCACGAGCCTCGCGGCTGTTGGCTATCAGATCAGCAAACAGAGAAAGGCATCTACAATCTCTACAATCCAGCACCTGGGCAGGGGCCAACCCCTTACTAAAATTCATGATATAGCGAATGCCTTCACCTCATATTATACCAACCTATACACCCCAGAACAGACCCCTTCCACACAACAAATTGCAGATTATTTACAAGTAATTACCCTTCCACAGCTCACCGTGACTCATAGAGAGTCCCTTACTGCCCCAATTACTGAAGGTGAACTTGTTAATGCTATTGCCAACACCAAAACCCTTAAATCTCCAGGGCCAGATGGATACAGCGCGGAATTTTACAAAGTGACCAAACTTCCAGACTTCTCACTCTGTTCAGTTCAATTCTTGAGGGAGACCCCCCTCCCCATCATGGTCATTTGCGACCATTTCAGTAATTCCCAAACCCAGTAAAAACTGCAGCTCTGTGGCTCATACAGGCCAATATCAGTACTCAATCAAGACTATAAGCTGCTCATGAGTATATTAGTTCATCGTATGGACCAGCTTCTCCCTCTGCTAATGCATAAGGACCAAACTGGATTCATATGATCCCGCTCCACCACCGATAATATAAAGTGCACCCTACATATAGTCCATCATATGCAAACATCTAAGTCCCCTTAATGTTCTGATTAGCTTAGACACCAAAAAGGCATTTGACAGGGTCACTTGGCCATTCCTTTATCAAGTACTACATAAATTTGGATTCCCACTTCCCGGTAGATGGACCCTACAGAAGTTAAAAGTACCTGGGCATCTACTTGTCCCAATCCCCCACTACCTTTTATAAAAAATAACTATTCACCCTTTACGGCACAATTAAAAGCAGATCTGGCTTCATGGGTGACTTTGCCCTTAAGCTTAACAAGGAGAATTGACTTGATTAAAATGGTCACTCTCCCTAGAGCGCTATACCGCTTTCAAAACATTTCCATTTTCCTTCCATAAAAGACTTTTCAGGAATGGAACCGCCTCATTTCCAGATTTATTTGGGAAAACCAGAGACCACGAGTCCGACTAAAAGTACTCACCCTGCCTCACCAGGAGGGGGGACTGGCACTCCCAGATTTACAACTCTACCAACAGGCAGCAACTCTGTCTCACCTCATGGCTAGGCAAAACAGGACATCTAGTCCGCATTGGCTGGAAATCAAATGAGCTCTTATGAGAGATGATGACTACTTCCAAGCTCTGTACCAGCAGGCAGCGGGTCCTGGATCTCAACAGCCATTAAACCCATGGCTTAAACATCATCTTAAAAATTGGCAATCTATCAAGAAAGCACAGAAACTAACCCCCTTCCAGGGTCTTATATGCCCAATCTCCAGCCTTAGCGATTTCCCCCCAAACAGTGTGGACAATGTCTTCCGGAACTGGGAAGGATTCAGTTTAAAATACCTGCCACAGATTATGAGACATGGGAGCATATGGTCTTATGCTGAAACACAGAGATGGTTTCCCCTACCTCGTCATGACTTCTACCATTACTTACAACTCTGTCACTATACTGAAAGCCTATCTTGGGCAACTCAGTTACCCGAGAGGTACCCAACTTTAATTCACAGACAGATCCAGCTTAATAGTACCCCAAACAGAGACTATACGGCATTGTTATACTGTCAGGCCTTAAATTCACAGAGGGAATTCCTCACGGAAAATATCTGCTCTCAGTGGCGGCAGGAAACCGGTTACCCCCTCACACTGGAGGACTGGCAGCGTGCTTGAGGTTACTCGGACCAGGTAACCAGCTCCCACCAGTGGCATGAATATGCACGGAAAAACCTGATCAGATTTGTCAGAGCCCCAGTGGTCACTAGTCACTACTACCCCACTACCTGGGCAGCTTGCTGGCAGTTATGTGGTGAAACCAGGGCAAACCACATGCACATAATGTGGTCTTGCCCAGCACTAGAACCACTCCTACTGCAGCTACAAGTCCACCTACAGGAATTATTAGACCCCCAACTTCAATTAACAGTAGAGATGTTCCTCTTTCTCATATTCCCCAAAGCATTCAGGGGCCCCAACACCAGATATCTCCTGCTTCTTCTCATTACTGCGACAAAGAATGCGATCACTAAGATGTGGTTGACCACCAAGATCCCCACTGTACAGGACTGGTGGGACATCATGAAACAAATCTACCACACGGAGAGGATAACTCAAAACCTAAACAAACAGGAAGAGAGATTCACTACTAGATGGATCCGCTGGCAATTATATTACATGTTAAAAGATAGCACATTCATCCCATAAATAAGGTAGGCAGATACCCCCAGATGGGAACACCCTCCTACTTAATTAGTCAAAATACTACCCTGTTAATTGCCCTCCTTAGATGTAGTGGGCCATATGGAACCTCTTCCTCGTGGAACCAGGGGAAGGACAGTGGGGGTGGGAGATTTAAAAGAGGTATGCACATTAGCATGACCCTACTACTGCCCATAGACGGTAACCCGAAATTGGAGATACAACACTAAAACACTTACAATGTGCTTGAGCCTAGAAACCTAGAGCTATAGCTACTGGGGAATACCCCGGCTAGACTTTGTCTGAAACCAACACATGTATGTCAGGCAAGCAACATGCTACGAAAGTGATTTTATTCTCCACAGGCTCCACCGCACGTTGGACTATCTCTCCAGAGAACCTTCTACTTGAACCCATCCTATGCAGGAGATATTTCTTTTGGTGCTGAACCGTTTTAACCAATGCACTAACTCCCTAGCCCAGTATATGAAATCTTCAGGAGTAGTTATTTTTAAAGAACTGTATAAATGAAATAGACCCTGTAAGACCTGTCAACATATCTGTATATATGTTGGAAAAATAAAAAAAAAAGATATTTACAAAAAAAAAAAATACAGAAGAGCAGAAGGAAGACTGTCTTTAGCAAAACACAGGAAAAGGAAGGCTGCAGATCACTTGATGCTCAGAAATGTTTCAACCACTTCACTTCATCGGATCTGAAAAAGCAAGAAATCCAGCATCAGGCAGTAGCAGCTAACACACCTTTCCATCAACCATCTCATAAAACGCAATCACAACTTTTCATGTTAAATTACATCTTTTTAACAAACTGCATCCCAAATAATTTTACAGACTAGACAAAAATGAATTCATATTTACAAAAACATAAAAAGCAGTGCATATCAGAAGCAAATTGTACATCAAATATTCTTTTCCCTAGTTAATTATGGTGATGATGTCAATAATTCTGACCCTTTCTGTTCAACTAAGGACCTGTTCAGGCTCGGCTCATCTAGCTGCTTTTTTGCTTGGATTCTTGTACCTGCTTTGGAGTACCTACTTTGTGTTTAGTCACTGTGCCTTTGGTCCTATAAGTGCAACCACCCCATGAAAGAATTACTCACCGAAGTAATGATGTTTCTTCTAGAGGGTTTACTACTGATGAATTCAATTTGCAATAATCTCAGCCCAGAGTTGTAGCCCCAGAGATGAAACTTAGAATATTTAAGTGCCAATTCTGCACTGTGGTCAAGTCCCCCAACCCCACCCCTACCTCCTCCCCGGCACATTTTTATCCTCTGGCTCTCCTTTTAGCTGAAAAAGAATGACTGCAGACCAAGAACAACAGACTATGCCCCTTCTGACTCCCCAATTTCACATCTGCCATCTCCACCACTCCACACTCTATTCCTAAGACTGATAAATTTCAAATAGAAGGCTAAAATCCTTAATTGTCTGGCAAGCATGTTTAGATATTTTTATTTTAAATCGTACAAATGACCTCAGCTGCATTGCAACAGACACTTACTGAGCTTCTGTCTTGGAGATCTTCTTTCCCGAAGCCATGACCTCTGCTATCTGGGAAACGGCAGGGTCAAAGTTCATGCTGGACACTGCAACAACATTCTCTTCCCTAAAAAAATTCGAAAGGATTGTCAGTTATATCCAGTAGGACCAAGGATATACAGGTTACTCACCTGTAACAGGAGTTCTAGGAATGGTATATGTTGTTCATCCACACTTATTGGCAGGTCCCTTGCCGCTTTAAATCTTGCCGGAAGGTCTTCAAGCTGGCTCCTCCCACCGACCCGGGTGGTAAAACTCTCGGCTCCGCCCCATGACACCAGATCTAGCCCGCTGGAAGACAGGTTGTGCGTCGAAGCTGGGGAGGCCGGGTGGGTCGTGTGGATGAACAACATATACCATTCCTAGAACTCCTGTTACAGGTGAGTAAATACAGGTTACTCACCTGTAACAGGAGTTCTAGGAATGGTATATGTTGTTCATCCACACTTATTGGCAGGTTCCTTGCCGCTTTAAATCTTGCCGGAAGGTCTTCAAGCTAGCTCCTCCCACCCACCCGGGTGGTAAAACTCTCGGCTCCGCCCCATGACGCCAGATCTGGCCCGCTGGAAGCTCAGGTTGTGCGTCGAAGGCCGGGAGGTCAGAATTAGGATGAACAACATATACCATTCCTAGAACTCCTGTTACAGGTGAGTAACCTGTATTTCTAGGGACATGGATATGTTGTTCATCCACACTATTGGCAGACTCCTAGCAGTTCTCCGGGAGGAGGGAGGCAAGACACCCCTAATACTTACTTGGGGAACAAAGATTGGAGAACCGAGGCCCCAAAACCAGCATCCCGGCGTGACTCAAGGTCGATGTGGTAGTGGGAAATAAAGGTGTGCTGACTTCCAGGTAGCAGCCCTGCAGATCTCCTGGATAGGGACATCCCTGGAAGCAGCCACCGATGCAGCAGTATGGCGGGTAGAATGAGCTCTTATCCCTCTGGGAGGCTCCATGCCTGCTAACTCATAGCAGAGAGATTTATGCAGGAGGTGACCCATCTGCCTATCGTCCGCTTGGCTGCAGGTCTGCCAGAGTGCGGCTTCAGCGTAGGTGACAAACAGCTGGCGAACCTCTCCCAATTTCAACCGTGCGCTCCTTATAATAAGCGGCGCCTTCTAGGTCAGAGTATGGAGCCTATATTAACCTCCAGGTGTGATTGGGGTAGAACACGGCAGAGTCAATACCTGATTAAGGTGAAACTCCGACACCACCTTGGAAGGAATTTCGGGTGGGGGCGTGGGACAACCTTGTCCCTGTGGAAGACCAGGTAAGGAGACCCCGATGCTCGCGCCTGGAGTTCTCCCCATCCTTCTGGCTGACGGATAGCCACCAAGAAGGCGGTTTTCCACGACAGGTGGGGAGACCACACCTGTGCATTGGTTCGAATGACATTGCCCATGAGCTTTGCCAGTACCAGCAGTAAATCCCACGGAGGTGGGGTTCCCGCACTGGAGGAAATGTGATCAAGGCCTTTGGCCCGACCACTTTCCTCGCCACTGACTGCTGACCGGCCCATCCCAGTAGCAGAAATGGCTGCCAGGTGCACCTTAAGGTCGTCGACCTAAGCCCTTGATGAGATAGGGACCATAGATAGTCCAAAATGCTCGCCACAGGACACGAGAAAGGGTCCAACCCTTTTTCCCGACACCAAATGGAGAACCTCTTCCATTTGAAGGCATAGCATTTTCTGGTCGACTCCTTACGGGACGCCTCAACGACGTTGAGGACCTCGTCGGAAAGACCCAAGGCCTGGAACTCTAGCCGCTCAGGAACCAGGCCGTCAGGTGCAGGGATTGAAGGTCCGGATGGAACACCTTCCCCTGATTGACTGAGAGCAGGTCCGGGCGAGCTGGAAGCTGCCACGGAGTCCTGGAGCTGAGACTGAGGAGATCTGGGTACCAGAACTGGCGAGGCCAGTCTGGGGCTATCAGAATCACCTGCGCCTTGTCCCTCCTCGCTTTCAGCAGGACCCTGTGAATCAGGGGAACGGGGGGAAAGGCGTAAAAGAGGCCCGGGGTCCACGGCCTCGAAAGGCATCCCCCTGCAGCGAGCCCTGCTGAGGGGGGCGGGCATGAAACAGCCTCAGCTGTCAGTCTCCCTGGAGGCAAACAGATCCACCAGAGGTGTGCCCCAGCGGAGAACAGGTCTTGTACTATCTCCGCAGGAGAGACCACTCAGCGATGCAGCCCCTATCCGGCTCAGGGCATCGGCCAGGGTGTTGGAGGCTCCTGCCACATGAATGGCCAGGAGATCCGCCTCCAGGCTGCGCACTAGTGACCAGATGCGGAGAGCTTCCTTGCATAGAGGCAAGGAGCGCGTCCCGCCCTGGCGGTTTAGATAGTACATGGTCGTGGTATTGTCCGTCTGGACTCGGACCACTTGACCCCGGAGAAACGGAGCAAAGGCGGTGAGAGCTAGGCGGACCGCACGGAGCTCCAGCAGGTTGATATGGCATCGGGACTCCCGCGGGGACCAGAGGCCGTGTGCTCGGTGTTCCCCCAGATGGGCACCCCAACCCATCAAAGAGGCGTCGGTCGATAGACCGTCGGCTCGGGGCGGACAAACGGGATACCCTCCTGCAGATGGGACGGAGCAGTCCACCACTGGAGAGCGTTCCACATCTCCTGGGTCGTCCACACGCGCTGGTCCAGAGGATCGCAACGCTGTGACCACTGGCCGGCCAGACCCCACTGGAGGGGGCGCATGTGCCAGCGTGCCCAACGGACTACGCTGGTACAGGCCGCCATAAGACCCAGGAGTCGCAGGAAGTCCCGGGCAGGGCGCGATTGCCCAACCAGAAATGATTGGGCAAAGGAGGTAAGAACCTCGGCCCTGTCCGCCGGGAGCCGTGCTCTGGCTCGAAGAGAGTCGAGCTCTGCCCCGATGAAGGATATCACCTGCTTCGGCTCGAGTTCCGACTTGGCCTCATTGACCAGGAGGCCCAGTTGAGAGCAAACCCGGAGGGCCAGATTTCTGGACCGCTCCACCTCCAACCTGGAGGGCTGCTATCAACCAATCGTCCAGGTAAGTACACCCGACCTCGGCGCCGCCAGGAAAGCTGTCACCGCTGCAATGCATTTGGTGAAGACCCTGGGAGCTGAAGAAAGGCGAAGGGCATGGCCTGGAACTCGAGAGGGATCCCTCCGCTCTGAAGCGGAGGAATCTCTGATGAGACGGACGGATAGGGACGTGAAGAAAGCGTCCCTGGAAGTCCAGAGAACAGAACCACCGCCGTGTTCCAGAGATGGTATTATCTGAGCCAGAGTGACCATTCTGAAGGTTCGAGACCTTAGGAACTTGTTCAGGTCGTGTGAGTCTAAGATGGGCGCCAGCCCCGTCCGATCCGGGACCAGGAAGTACCTGGACCACGAACCCTAGTTCTAGTGAAAGGGTCTCTCTCTCTTTATCACCCTTTTCTGAAGGAGGAGGCGTGTCGGCTCGGCGAGCCTGCAGAGATTCTGGGGACCCCAAAGGCCCCAGCGGGCGGCGGCTCTGAAGGTGGAGCCTGCTCAATTCCAGAGGCAGGCCTCTTCCACCACCTCCAAAACCCACCTGTCCGTGGTAACAGCGGACCAGGCGGAAAGGAAGTATCGAGCCGTCCCCCACGGGGGGAACCAGGGACGAGGTGACGGGGATGGGGGTGACACCCCTCAGCCCGTCACTTAGCAGGCTTGGAGGAAGGACCGGCCTGGGGACCACCAGGGCCTTTTCCTCCTTGCTTCCTATTAGAGGAAGCCGATGGCTTGGGCTTGGAATACCAGGTCTAGCCTGCTGGCCCTGACGCTGTTGTTGGGCAAGGCGAGCGGCGGAGTAGAGGGCCGAAAGGGCTTAGGCTGGGGCTTATGACCCTTGTCCTCTGCACGACGCAGACCGAATCCAAGGTGGCATTGGATTTTTCGATCCTCTGAGTGGCCTTCCTCCAGGGCCGAACAGGTCTGTTCCCAGGAAAGGAACGTCCGCAAGCTTGTGCTGGGTATCCGCGGTAAAGGTGGATATTCGCAGCCACGCCCGCCGACGCATGGCCACAGCGGCCGCCACTGACCGGGCACATGAGTCTCCTATATCCAGAGCAGTCTGGAGCTGTTGTTTGGCTACTGCCCTGCCCTGATCCCGCACCTGCTTGACCGTAGTCTGCAGGTCAGCGGGAAGATGAGGGACCGCCTCATCCAGGGAACCCAACAGGGCATGGGAGAAATGTGCCATGAGGACGGCCGAACTGGCCTGACGAAGGCCGAGAGAAGAGGCAGCATACACTTTCCGACTTGAGTAGTCCAATTTCTTGGACTCTTTGTCGGGCGGTTTGTCCACGTCCCTGGCATTACCGGCACGCCGGAAAACACTGTCCGTGACCAGCCCTTCAGCCGAGGGGTGTTCAGAAAACCCAGAGAGAGAGCCAGTAGGGACCGCATACTTCCTGGCCATCCTGGCCGAAGGCGCAGGACAGGAAGCCGGACGCTACCAAGTTCCAGGGCCGGCCTGACAATGGCTTCGACACTGGAAAGGCCTCCTGGGAGAATCCCTCGGTCCAGAATCTCGGTGAGGGATATCTGGCCCGTTTGGATACGGGTTCAAACTTCATCCCAGTGGATTCTGAGATGAGCCTAAGTCCTAGGAAGAGATGAAGGCTATAGATCCACTGACTGCCCCCAGGACTCAAGTCAAGGCGCTTGGAGAACAGGGAGGAGTCATCCGACTCCGACGAGTTGTCGAATAGCTGCCTGGGCCTGAGCCACCTCCACTTGCCGAGGCTTGTCAGGCGTGGTGACCGACAGCCTACGGAAGGCCTTGGACCAACCGCCAATCTTAAGTCAGGACCCCAGCTGTCAGCTGAGGTGGAGGCGTTCACCACAATTGGTGGGGCAGCGGAATAGGGTCGGGACAACTGGCCTGAAACAGGCTCCCGACCACTACCTGGTCGGTGGCAACCCTTAATGGCTGGAGAAGAGGCCTGAGCCTGCTTATTGGCCAGAAAAATTTGTTGCCACATGAGGGTCGTATTTTGGTAACTACGCGAGCCTTCCCTCCTCGGCCGAGGAGGAAGAAGGAAGGCGGCGGCGCGCATGCACGTGCCGAGACCGAGACCGCCTGTGTCGACGGGAACGGCTGGACCGCGAATGTCCAGACCGAGATCGAGAAACTCGCTAGCCGAGGTCGGTGAGGCGGGAGCCGAGGATGGCGATCCTCGGTTCGGTCGGCAAACCGACAGCTCCTGATTCACCGAGTGCGGAGAGCGGCGATATCTCAACCCTCACCGGGGAACCGAGGAGGGAATCTCGGCTCTCAGCCGACAACCCGTCAACGGGTGAAAAAATCTCAACCTGCGTTGGCGAGAGTCTCAATCACCTGGCCTGACAGGGGCACCGTAAACCAGTGGCGGCCAAATTCGACCAAGTCGATTGTCGACGAGGAGGGATCTTTCCTCATTCCAAGAGCTGACAGATGAGACGCTCTTGAGACTTCTTGACCGATGAAACGGACTGAAGAAAGTAGGACCCAAGCCTTTAGTTGAGAGGGTCAAGCAAAGCTCCTTAAAGGAAGCTGAATATGAGGACCCGGCGATAGAGGGACAAAGGCATGAGAGAGGAAGCCCGAGCCTGAGCACTGCTCTTGGCGACCAACCTCTCTCCTAGTTGTTCGTGGATCCCGCCTTGTGAGCCGCCAGTCCGGGCCTCTTTGGATTTGACCGAATCTTCTTCAGACGCTAGAAGTAAAAGCGGGCAGCGCGGTCCTCGAGGGCGTAGGCCGGGAAGGACACACAGGTCGCAAGCCTGGGGTTGTGCTCTGGCCAAGGCAATAAGCGCACGTGGAGTGTGGGTCCGTCGAGACATCTTCTGCCCCAGGGACATCTCCGAAATCCAGGGAGTCGATTTGTGTCGAACCCGCATGAAAGGAAGAAGACCGAGAAAGTTATAAAAGGTTTTTTTTTTTTTGAAACCGGAAAGTTTTAGGCCAAAACTTAATGGGCGTTAAGGAGGGAACCTGAGCTCCAGCGGTGGAAGATCCTGGCGTCATGGGGCGGGCAGAGTTTTACCACCGGGTAGGTGGGAGGAGCAAGCCAAGACCTTCCGGCAAGATTTAAAGCGGCAAGGAACACACCTCAGCCACGGTGTGGATAGACAACATATCCATGTCCCTGGGAACCTGTGCTGGGGACATGGATGTGTTCATCCACTGTTAACAGACTCTAGCAATTCTCCGGGAGGAGGGAGGCAAGGCGCACACCTACTTAGTGAAAAGACTGGAGAACCAAGGCCCGACCAGCACCAGGCGTGACCCAAGGTCAGTGTGGAGGAATGGTAAAGCCTGCTTCGGGCAGAAGCCCTCGGATATCCTGGATGGAGTATCCTGAAAGCAGCCACCGATGCAGCGGAAGGACGGGTAAAAAGCGCTTATCCTCTGGGAGGCTCCATGCCCCGCCCGCCTATAGTGGAGACCTATGCTGGGGTAACCCGCCAGCTTGTCGTCAGTGGGCTGCAAATCTGCGAATCGCGGCTTCAGTGAAGATGATGAACAGCTGGCGAACCTCTCCCCAAACTTAGCTTTTATGCTCTAGATAGGTGAGCATTAAAACGGTTCCTATGGAACCTGTATCGGCCTCCGAGGTGTGAATGGGGATAAACCCCAGAGGCAATACCCCGAAGGGAAGACTCCGCCACGCCCCGGAAGGACTTGGTGGGGCTCAGGACAACCTAGACCCTGTGGAGACCAGATAGGGAGGTTAAAGGGCTGTGAAACTCTCCCCACCTTCTGGATGGCGGGTAGCCCCTGAAGGTGTTCTTCCTACAACAGGTGGGAAACTTCGCACCTGTGCAAAAGTTCGGATGGCTTGCTCATGAGCTAAGCCCATACCAGCAAGGATCCCACAGAAACGGGATACTCTCCCAAAAGGGAGGCGTGATCGAGGCTTAGAAGTGCAGACCACCTTCTCCAGCTACCAACTGCCTCCGCCGCCCAGAAGACAGAGGAGACCCAGAGAGCACCTGGGGTCGTCGGCCAAAGCTCTGGTTTAAGGATGGACCACAGATGGTCCGGAATGCTCATCCAGGGACAGGGAGGGCCAGCCTATCCCATCAACAAAAGGAGAACTTCTCCCAGAGAACGAGCATCTTGGCCGTTTCTAGCAGGGCGCCTCAAGGTCGAGGACCTTACCGAAGACCCTAGGCCTGGCCCCTAGCCGCTGAGGGGTTGGCCTCCGGTGCAGGATTGAAGGTCCAGATGGACACCTTCCCTGAAAGGAAGACAGGACCGGGCAGACTGGAGGCCGCCTCGGGAGCCTGGGGCTGAGACTGAGAGAGCTGGATACCAGAACTGGCAATCCAGTCTGGGGCTACCAGCATCACCTGCGCCAAGTCCCTCCTTGCCTTGCCCGTAGGTCAAGGGAAATGGGGGAGAGGCACGGAGGGGCCCGGGGTCCGAGGCCCCAATGGTATCCCCTGCAGCAGACCTTGCTGAGGGGCGGGCAAAAAAAAAAAAAAAACAGTCTCGGCCTCGTATTCTCCCCAGAGGGAAGAGGAAGAAGATCCTGTGCTACCTCTGGCAGGGGAGACCACTCATGAGGCGCAGCCTATGCCTGGCTCGGGGCAGCAGCCAGGGAATCGGGGCTCCTGCCATCAAATGGCTGGAAACCCTCGACTGCGCAACAACCCAATGTGGAGAACCTCCTTGCACCGAGACAGAGGATCGACCGAACCTGGCGGAGTAGGTAGCACATGGTCTTGGTGTTGTCCTACTTGGACTTGACCTGTAGACCCCATTACAAGCGGGCCAGCGGTGCAGGCTAAGCGGGACCGTCTGATCTCATGAGCAGGAAGGACATCGGGACTCACGAGGAGGACCAGGCAGGCTTACTCTGTATTCCCAAGATGGGACCCACCCATCCGAGAAGCATCGGTCGGAGAAGACCCGACGACTCAGGCGCCAAGTGAACAGGATGTTCTCCTGCCAAGTTGGAACAGTCAAGGAGGCGTTCTCTTAACTCCTGGGCTGTTAGTCACGAACTGGTCCAAGGGGCGTAGCGGCTGTGACCTCTGGCTGGCCCCTCCCATTAGGGAGGCAGACAAGGCGCTGGGAGGAGCAGGAGGTCCTGGCAGGACATAATTTCCAGCCAACCTGACCGGCAAAGGGAGGAAGAACCTCAGCCCTGTCCACCGGGCCGAGCTCGGGACTCAAGAGTTACAGTTCTCACTTGGCTCCTGGAAACGGGAGACCAGTCTGCCTTCCAGGAGGTGACATCCAGACCTTTCAGTGCGCAGAGACTGCTGAGCAAAAGAAGGGCCTGGCTAGGAACTGTCAAGGAGCTCCCCACGAAGAAGGGTGGAGCCTCCCAAGAAGACACGGAGCAGGAGTAGGTACATCCTGGAGACCCAGGAAACAGCTACACACCACGTTCTGAGGATGGGATATCTGAAGTAGAGAGACCATCCAGGTGTGCGGGAGAATGGGCGCTAGCCCCCGTCCGTTTGAGACCAGGAATACCTGGACACGAACCCAGGGTTGAATGGGGGGGGGTCCACAGCCTTCCTGATCACCTCTAACTAGAAAGCCAGGCATGTCGGTACGACCGACACAGAGGCAGTGGACCCAAGATCCCCATGGGGCAATGGCTCAAAAAGAGGAAACCGCTCGCAACCTGCGACAGGATCCCCTAAATACCTCCAGAACGAGGTGTGGAGCTGTCCCATGGGAAACCTGGCTGGGACGGCGGAGGCCAGGCAGTGCCCTTGGCCGTCACTGAGCATGGCTTAGAGGGGAAGGAGCCGAGGCCTCTTGGTTTCTGCCTCCTGCTTCCTTTGGAGGAAGGCGCTGGACTGACAAGTCGCCCAGCGCATGCCTGCTGGCACCTATGCTGGGCCAGTGGGGCCCCAGGGCTCAGGGGCAAGGGCTTACGCAAAGGCTGACGCTGCCTTGACCCTCCGGTGAGAGTGACCGAGTCCGGTGGCATCAGACTCTCGGGCCCATGGATGTATCCCTCCACCCAGGGCCAAAGGTCAGTCCCCAGAAGGGATGTCCGCCAACTCGTGCTGGGTTTCCAAAGAGAAGGAGGATAACCTCAGCCACGCCCTGCAGTGCATGGCCACTGCGGCCGCCACCGATCTGGCACAGGAGTCGCCTAGATCCAGAACCGTCTGGACCTGCTGCTTCGCCACCGCCCTACCCTGGTCCTGCACCTGCCGAGCCGTGGTCCGCAGGTCGGCCGGGAGATGAGGGAGGACCTCGTCCAGGGAGCCCAAAAGGGTGTGGGAGAAATGTGCCATCAGTGCAACCGAGCTGGCCTGACGGAGGCCTAGGGAGGACACAGCGTAAACCTTGCGTCCGACATAGTCCATCCTTCTGGACTCCTTGTCAGGGGGTCTGTCCACATCCCCAGCGTTTCCAAGACATCAGAAAACGTCGTCGGTGACTACCCCTTCAGCCGAGGGGTGCTCCGAAAAACCGGGCAGAGAACCGACAGGGACAGGGTACCTCCAAGCCACCCTGGCCAAAGGCGCAGGGCAGGGCAGGAAGTAGGCCACCGCCATAGCTCCAAGGCTGGGCCCATGATAGCCTCAGCCACTGGGAAGGCCTCTGAGGAAGAACCCCCTTGATCCAGAATCTCCGTAAGGGGGTAAGGTGCCCGATTGGAGACGGGCTCGAGCTGCATCCCAGTGAATTCTGAAATGAGCTGAAGCAGACCCTTTGAAGACGATGGGCCGTCGTCTACTGAATGTTCCTGGGAAGACCCTGGGTCCTCCCTGCTAGGAAACATAGCAGAGCCTGCTTCAGGCTTCGAAGGATCTGCAAAAAGCTGCCACAGGCCCGAGGCACTCTTCGTCCGCCGGGGGCGGGCAGGAGTGAGGGGACCGAGTGACCTGAAGAACAGGTCATGGCCTGGCCTGAACCCCGCCGAAGGCGGAGGGGCAGCGAGGTCGAGACGAGCAACCGGCCCTGGAGAGGGCTCCTCGACCGATTCGAACGGCTGCCGACCGAGCAGCGGCTGCTTGCTATCCGGAGAATGAATCGGGTCGATTGAAAACCGGACAACAACTGCTGTCACCATAAGTTCTTCAGAACACCGACGCCTAACGGTATCGAAACCGCTCCTCATCCGAGGAGGGGGACGAGGAAGAACGGCAAAGCCACTTAACTCGGTGCCTCGACCGAGAACGCAGAGATCGGTGTGAGCGGCTAGACCGAGAGGTTGACCGAGACCGAGACCCAAATCCTTGGGGGGACCGAGGGCAGGCCTGGGAAGGAGCGGGACCGCTCCTCCCTCGGTTCGGAAGAAAGGACTGAGGGCTGTCAACCCGAAGGGGAGGACAGAGCCTCAGCCTCTGCCAAAGGCGGAGGGATGACGGCACCAGAAGACCCCCCAAAAGGCGGGTCGAGAGACTCGACAACGTCGACGGGGAACCTGGCCGGCTGACCTGACGGGGATACCGTGAGGCCAGTGGCCGAAGCCGAATCCTCGACCGAAGTCGAGCGTCGGCCGATGAGGGAGGGGGAGAGTTCCCGTTCCCGCGGACTAAGACGAAGAGACCCGCCTGCAGCCCTTAGCCTTAGGGCTGAGCGCAGGGTTTCAAGGTCCCTCTCCCTTGGAGGAGAGGGAATGACGAAGCTCCATGAACGAAGCTGCATGAGATGAATCCAAGGAGAGCGGGATAAGCGCCGCAACCGAGGGGGGGGGGACCGCCCCTTCCCCGGCAGGATAAAACTGCAGAGAAACAGTCGAAGCGGACACCCGACGGTCCGACGGAATCTCCGGAGCGGAAAAAACTACTGGATATCCGAGCCCCGAACAGGCCGCGCGGTCCTTCAGAGAGCTGACCGAAAGGGCAGAACAAAAACTGCAAGCCTGAGGATCGTGATCCAAGTCCAGGCAAAACGACGCGGAGTGCTAGTCCTCCTGAGGAACTCAACCATGCGCCTCTTGGGGCCGGAAAAGCCATCGCCGTAGTAAGAAGAAAAAGATCAAGATTCAGAAAGGACACTTCAATAAATTCGAAGACCGAAATTTTCAGGAACCAGTCGAAAACACAGAGCGCTAAGGAGGGAACCTGAGCTTCCAAGCGGTAAAGAAGATCTGGCGTCATGGGGCAGAGCCGAGAGTTTTACCACCCGGGTGGGTGGGAGGAGCCAGCTTGAAGACCTTCCAGCAAGATTTAAAGCGGCAAGGGACCTGCCAATAAGTGTGGATGAACAACATATCCATGTCCCTAGAATAAATATTTTTATGGAAGAAGCCAAGTATTTCCATGCCCCAAAATTTGAAAGTCGGAATTCTAAGACAGTTAGCTCCTTTTTACAGTTACATAGTGAGAGCCATGCTGACATATTACTAAAGGAGGAAGAGAGAAAATAAGGGGCTCTGGAAGAGCGTGACCAGATACTGATGGCATGACATAACTGCAACAATGTCTGCTCTGCCCAGAGGAGTTGGAAGACAAAATGAGTATGTACAAATCAGTATGCTCCTTCTTTCTCTCTCTATCTCGTTCCCTCTCTCCATACTCCCCTTTGACAAGGCAGAACAGGACCTTCTCCCATTGGTTTTAAAAAAGTGTTTAAATGCAAGGATCTGTATTCTTTCCTTTTCTGTCTCTTCTGTCTGGTTGCGCAACCAAATTTTCCTGTGAGACTTCGTACTTGATCAACCCAAACAGTCTCGCAATCCTTTGCCTCTCATTGTCTCTCTGTTTTCTCTTGCTTTCTGTTTTTCCTCCCTTGCATATCTCGATCTGGTAATATAAGAATATGTGCAAATCAACATATGGAAATGAAACTGATAACGGGATCACTTTTCTTTAGAAAATATGGTGTTACTGTTGAAATGTATATATATTTATAATTTGAGATAACTGTAAAAAGCTAGAGGTTGCAAATGCCTGAGCCTTTTTGCAAAGGCTGGAGAGACCTCAGGAAGCATTCAATGTTCTAGCATCTCCTGAAATTTACAAAGAACAGGATGCTTACAAAGGATGGAGGTTGAAAACGTCATAAAAACAGCCAAGCTGAGCTGCAAGGGAGATTTGTTTTACAAGAAAGATTTTATTTTTGCTTCTGTCCATAGTTATTCTGAACAGGTTTATTTTATGTTACTGCTACAATGAATAATTTTTTGGTGATTTTTTTACAACTGCTCCTGGATTTTCCCTATGCTTCCTGACCTGTGCCTCAATGGCACCCCCCCCCCCGTGCTTTTTCTCCTTCTCTCTAAGGCAGTACGTGCTGTGTGTGATCTGCCACTTTCACTTTTTGTTTTTGGGCTGGTGTAATTTAAAAAAAAGTGTCATTCTCCCCGTGTCAGTGCTATACCTGCACCACCCTCAGTTCTCAAGCTGGTGTAAGTAAAGAGCTGTCTACCACCTGGCCCCTCCCATCTCCCAGGCTACCTGCCCCCTTCCTCTCCTCGCTCCTGTTCCTTAAGTCCTTAGTATTTGGAGAGCACATTCTTCTCCCCAATCCTGGTAGCAGTTTCCCCCTCCATCTCCCCAGTGCCACTCCTCTGGTGTCTGGCATCCTTGGTGAGTGGTCCCAGCTCCGCCACCTGCCCTGGAGTCTGGGATGTGTGATGGGTACAGTGTGGCCTGAGTGAAAAATGGGAGCACATTCCCATAGTGCATACATCCTTTCACAGTATGAACAAGCCTTCTTTGTTCCTGATCCCACTGTCTGCCCACCAGGGGTCAGGAAGCTTGTCCTTCATGCCTCAATGGCACTCCAGTACTGCTGGTCCCAGTCCCAACCCCTCAACCACTACTGGGTAACGGAAGTCACAGTACCTCCTGGCCAGTGTCCCACTCGAGAAATTTCTGGCGTCTAGTGGTGCCTCCCTCTCCTGGTCCTGTTCACTTCACCCCCCCAAAGGTGGTCACAGTCCCTTGTGTCTCCCGTCCCAAATGAGAAATCCTAGCGTCTAACACAACCCCGTTGTTTCCTCAAATCCTGACTGTTTGCCTCTTCCTTACGGCAGTTGTGATCCCTCCCGTGTGGCGTCCCAATCAAGAAATGGCAGTAAACAGGCCAAACCAAGCCAGCTCCAGATGCTAATCCTGGACAACATCATGCTCCAGCAGCCACAACAGCAAGCGGAACGAATCTGATTACAGAACACCCTAAGAAGGGGCAACACATTCCACCGGACACTGAACAGATAAAGTCCTGAGCCCTCAAATACCAATAGAAAAACAAGCAAGCAATGGAATGCCTGAATATACAAAAGTGAGTACTCAATGGCTTCACACAAAACTTGAGAATGAAACAAACAAAAAACTTGAAATCACCTATACTAGTCTAAAAAGCTGTGAGGTGGGGGTGCTGGCAGCAGCCTAAGCAACAGGGGTGGGAGGAGGAGTGAGTGAGTGACAACTAGCAAACCCTTTGGGTGGGGTGGCAGTGGCGAGAAAGAAAGAGTCTGAAGGTGCGGTGAATGGGGGAGGGGGGTTCGGTAGGAGCCACAACCGGGCGGGGGTGGGAGGAGGGAGAGAAATGGAACTAGTGATCTGAGAGGGGCAACAAGAGCCCAACTGACTGATTCTTCTACAGCTAGTGATCCCCCCCCCCAACCATCCTCAAGTCCCTGGCATCTGGTGGCCCCCTCCCCAATCCTGATGTCTAGCAACTTCTCCTCCTCACCCAGTTCAGCACTGAACAGCTCAAAGTGGGGCAAGCGCTCTGACTGGGGTGAGCAGCTGTTAGTGAAGGTGAGCAGTTCAGAGTGTGGGCAAGGAGCTCAAAGTGGGACTTCCAGTGACGTCACCCAGATAATGGCCGACTGATTACTGAGCTCCTCACCAGGTCAGCCTAACCTTCTCAAAACATATTATTTGTGCGTTAACCATATTTCAAAATTACTGCAGAGGGATGGCTGTTCCACTAGATAACGAAAATACTAACCGGTTCGCGGTTCTGCAGTGAGATGCTGAAGATATGGATTAGGATGGCTCTGAGTAGCAGCATCTGAGCTATCTCAGCAGTCCACATGCTCATCCTCCTAGAAGGCCACGAGAAATAAGGTGAAACAAAAACTAAAAAAAAAATTGGCTGACCCATCATCACAGTGGTTTGATTTCCGCTTGTGACGCTGGCAACCCGGGTTCAGGAGCGGACCCGGGTCACTGGAGGTCCGGCTGGGGGAGAAGGCTTGAGTGTCCTATGACTGCTCACCTTCTCCGGGGAAAAGAGAGGAGGCCAAGGCCCCGTAGTGTGCCTGACCCTGAGCGGAGGCTTGGGGTACGGCAAGTCCTGTTACCCAGGAGGGGCTGGCCGTGACACGGGGTGGACGTCGGTGCATAGCGCCTTGACATCAAGGACGTGCACCACGTGAGGGGGGAGAAGAGGAAACACCAGTGTCAGTCTCCTAGATGATGGAGACCCAGCAGAGACCCTGATTGCCCACACCTGCCTGATGTCCCCAGTGAATCTGACACCAGCAAGATTCCTGGGGCGACGCCGCCCCGTACCCACCTGGGGGGTACAGCCACAGCTTGATAAGGAACCACCGGGGCAGAATCGGGGAGGTTGCGGAGCAGGGGGAGAGACTGCTATCTGTGTCTCCCGAAGGAGTGGGGGACTGGCACTGGAAGTACAAACAGAAACGTCAAAAAAAAAAACTGAAAAAAAAAATCTCCCAATGCAGCCAATAAATCCTTAGATAGCAAACTGGACAAGATTCTGGCCGAACTATCAGATATTAAAACGGACTTTCACTCTTTTAAAGATTCCTTCACTGAACTTCACACTGACATTGCAGCTCTGGAGGGGAGAGTTCGCACCGTGGAAGACTGCCAGACAACAGCTACGACCCAAGTCTCCCAAATTCAAACACATCTTCAGCAGATGGTTAAGATATGCCAGCTGATGACTGAATGGCAAGAAGATGCTGAGAACCACCACAGACGTCACAACATTTTAATTTACTCAGTCCCAGAGGGAGCAGAGGGCCGAGATATCCAGGACTTCATCAGGCACATTGCTACACACCTCCTTAATGCCTGATGCAGACATGCAACTTGAAACAGAATGGGTGCACCAGGCACTTTGCCCCAAACCCTTCGCAACCAACACCAGACCGAGATCCATCATAGTGTGGTTATTTTGCTACCAAGCGAAGGAGCTAATTCTCAGAAAAGCAAGGACCCAGAAAAAAACATTCTATGGCACCACTCGAATATATATGGACAATGACTACGCACCATATACACAATGAGCCGCCGCAGGGAATACATCCCTCTGTTCACAATCCTGAGGCACAATAAGCTTAAATTTAAAACTCCCTATCCTCACTCCCTGACTGTACAATTTCCTATGGGTCAGCACTCTGACACCTTGGTGGCTGAGGCCCTGTCAGATTTTTGTAAACGGGGTTTGGAACTCCCACCCAAGCTGGCCTTGCCTCAGAGACTCTCGGCTCGCCGTTCAGACGAGAGCTCTTCTCAGATGGACCTACCTCTTCCACAAGCCACCATCGACTTTTTAAGGGACATGTTGCAATGGGCCTCCTCCTCAACCTGAACTTCGAGTTTTTGACTCTGGACTAACCTTTGAGCGGTGTTGGTGATGGGTGGACCTACCTCACAGATCTCCGGTTCGTCATTTGGCAACATGCTCCTCCTCGGCTGGTTTCCCTGCTATGCAATACACCATGAAGTCTCCAGAGATATGTTCCACTGAGCCTTCCCCCCGGCCTGACTTCGGGCACTGAGATTTTCTCAGCAACATCGTGAGGTGTGGTGAGTACCTGATTTGGTCGTTGGCTTCTGGCCGGTCCCCCTGGGGGGCAGGCGACGAGGGCAACCTAAAAATAGTTTGGTGCAGGCTGGGGCCTAGTGGACTGGGTTTTCTGGGGCATGGTGGTGGGGGTGGCCTCTGCTTTTGGGGGCGGCCTGCCGTGGACACAGACACTTGGGGGTGCAGCTGCCTTTTGCCATGGTAGACTTTTAGGTGGTTTTGACCTGCGCTCTGAGTGAGGTCTGGTGGAGGAGTGCACACTGAGGGGATGTGGGCTGTAACCTGGATTGGAGGGATGAGCGCCCGTTGGATAGGTCTGCTCTCCCACTAACTGCTGCCTTAATAGTGCACTCCACAACCAGAGCCTTAATTGATCACAGAGAGCAGTAGCATCTCAGACCTCTGGGCAGCCGGAGGCCAGGATGTCCCCCCCCCGGATTGGGCTTACACCCATTAAATAGGGCTCTGGCTGGCCTGGTCAGTGGAGGAAAAGTGGGAAACCCAGTTCTTGGCAAGATGTTCGATCCAGGAGGGACAAAGGTATTCCGGGTGGACTGCAGGGTTCTCCTGTTGCATGAGTTCCCCCTAGGAGCTGTACTCTCACTAAACGGGGCTCCCACGACTCTGCACTGGGATTCTTATTGGAGGCCATGCTCCCTGAGATGTGCGCTCTCCCCAGACTATCCGGTATGGTCTGTTACAGCTATGGTTGACACTCTACTACCTATGCTAAGGCTTGCCCCCTGGTCTGGAGAACAGTGTGACTGTTTACTCTCTCCTTGGGGGGGCTCCCCCCACCGGCGCACATGGTGTGCCCGGACGGTGGTCCATTGGTCGCAGGCTGGCACGGCTGTTAACTAAAATATAATAAAGAGGGGCCAGATAAGTTTAGTGCTCCACTCCTCGTTGGTCTTGCCTCGTTGCCCGCTGAGCGGCGGGGGCGGTGGGATTGCTGGTGATGGAGTCAGTGAAAAGGGACCACACCACGGGAAGGGGGAACCGTCTGCCACACACAAGACCTTGGAGCAGGAATGCTGGATTTCACTCCTAACAAACCTTTGATAATTGGAGCCGTCTCAACTTTATTGATTTTGCTGGGCTGTTTGGAGGACGGGCTGCCAGAGACCTTGAGAGACTACCATTCATTAAGGTCTTCTTTTAGATGCATACTGCCTCTCAATGACTTCCTAGCCTGGACCCTGTATTATGTGGGACTGTGGATGGCTGGTTTAAACAATTACAAGATAACCTGCTGTGGAATCTTAATATTTTAAAAAGATTTTTCTTTTATGTTTTCTGACCAAGTTCCTTTACAGATTTTTCTCTGAAATTTCTTAATTAAGGGCGGGAAGGGATACTGGGTGGACACTCAGTATGATGCACTTTTACATTGGTCCTTAGCCCTCCTTATCCCCCCGGACACAAAAGTACTTTGTTAACCCTTCTTTTCCCTCCTTCTATCCCTTATTTTGGGTAATTGGTACCCCAAGGGAGCCACTGGTACACACGCTAGTGCATTTCTCCCTTGGAACACCAGCCTGGCAATGAGCATTTAGGCAAGCTCAAGGAAGACTTTTCTGGAACCCCCATTTGTAGGGGGGTTACATTAAGAATGGTAAGAGCCCTGGCCCCGAAGGTTATGGGGCAGAGTTCTATAAAGCCACCCAGGACCTAATTAAAAATTCCCTGACAAGGGCAATGCAGAAGAATCACTAGTGGAGTACCTCAGGGCTCAGTACTGGGTCCAGTCCTCTTTAACTTCTTTATAGGTGACACTGCAGAGGGTCTGGAAGGAAAGGTATGCCTCTTTGCAGATGACACAAAGATCTGTAACAGAGTTGATACACGGGGGTGGGGGATAGAAAGGATGAGAAGGGACTTGGCAGGGTTGGAGGAATGGTCAGACATATGGCAACTTAGATTCAATGCAAAGTGCAAAGTAATGCACCTGGGAAATAGAAATCCAGGAGAAGTACACAATAGCAGGAGGTACTAACGACAACAATAATGGAAAGGGATCTGGGTGTAGTCATATCAGATGACCTAACGGTGGGTAAGCAATGTGAGAAGTCAGTAAGGAGAGCCAGGGGATACTGGGATGCATAGGAGGGCATCACAAGTAGAAAAGGAAGTGGTTATCCCTCTATACAGACAGTTGGTGAGACCCCATCTGGAGTACTCGTGCAGTTTGGAGACCTCATCTACATAAGGACATAGGATGGAAGCAGTCCAGAGGAGGGCAACTAAAATGGTGCAGGGTCTACATCAGAAACCATATGAAGAGAGACTGAGAGGCTTAATATGTATACCCTTGATGACAGGGGGACATGATATAAACTTTTAAGTACCTCAAGGAATCTACAGAGTCCAGGAGGGTAGCATCTTTCAGAAAAGAGATGTGTAAGAACAAGGGGCACAATTTAAAAGTTAGAGGTCGGCTCCAGGGGTAATGTGAGAATTCTTTTCACGGAGAAGAGTGGTGGCGCATGGAACCGCCTTCCTGGAGAGGTTGTGGGGTCTAAAACAGTGGGGGAATTCAAACGTGCATGGGACAGACATAAGGCAATTATAGTGGGGGGTTGCAGGAAGTAGGCTGTTGGTTAACTAGAATCTGAGCTTATCCAATAGGTAGGGAAATGGGCAGACTGGGTGGGCCAAGTGGTCCTTATCTGCCGTCAAAGTCTATGTTTCTATGTTACTCGACCGCTGAATACGCAGCCTCGTGGGCACAAGCAACTATCTCTGCAGTTTTAAAACCCAACAAACCAGCACACATCTTTGTAATTCTTACTGACCTATTTTGGTGCTTAACCAAGACTACAAGATGTATACAAGTATTTTAGCTCACCGTCTAGACATCATAATGCCCCTTTTAATACACCCTGATCAGGCAGAGTTTAAAACCTGTCAAACTTCAGATAATATAAAAATAACCCTTTATCTAGTGGAGCACGCGTCCCTGACCCACACCCCATTGCTAATTTTCAGTCTTGATGCCCAAAAGGCTTTTGATAGGGTGTTGTGGCTTTTTCTCCAGCAGACCTTGGTAAGGTTCAGTTTCCCAGAGGATTTTATCAACCATATTATTGGTATTTACTCTAGCCCTCAGGCAGTGGTTAAGGTCAATTGCTCCTGCTCTTCCCGATTCCCCCTCACTCTGTGCACATGACAGGGATGCTATCGTTCTCATTATCTTTTTGCACTTTATGCCGAACCAATAGCGCAATTTCTCAGACAACAATCGAGAATTAGGGGATATCACATTTCGGATCATGAACACAAGGTTGCGCTTTATGCGGCTGCCCTTTTGGTATATGTCACTGACCCAGATGTCTCTCTTCCTGTTTTGGAACAGAGCATGGCAGAGGTGGAAAGACTGGTTGGGTATAAAATAAATGCTAACAAAATGGAAAGACTATTTGATGGCGGCAGTCCCTCTTCAGATTTGTAAAGCAAATACCAATATAAATAGCAATGCTGCTCCATTAAATATTTAAGGATTGATATCTCTGCAGACCCAAAACAAGTCTTCCCCCTTAACTATAATAAACTTTTCTCCCAGATGCAAGAGGACTTAAAGTCTTGGATACATTTACCAGTGTCATTCCTCAATAGAATTCAATCAGTACAGATGAATCTCCGGCCCGTGCATTATATTTAATGCAGAAAATCCCTATGCCATATACCAGAAGGGAGGAGAAAAAGTGGAACAGGGTGATTTCCAATTATCTGTGGCTGGGGGGGGGACCCCAGGTATCCCTTTGTAGATAACAGGCACCTAAGGAGAAGGGGGGCTTGGCGCTGCCTTGCTGGTTAGGATACGCCGTAGCGCCACAGCTGGCACATATGTCGGCATGTCTTGCGCCTCCAGCACAGGAGCCACACTGGGTTATGATTGAGAGAGCGAGTTCGTCTCTTTCTCTGGATCATTCTACTGTGTTTCAGCCCCCGTCCTTGGTACCTACAGCTGAAAAGTCAATATTCACAAGAAGTTACCTGCAAAGTTGGATTAGCTACCTGAAGCTACCTAGAAACAGGCATAAGGCACAGTGGGCTGGGATGCCTCTTTTTTCCCCCTGCAAGAATGAACCTGGGGTTTAGGAGGTGGGGAAGATGCGGACTCTTTCATACCTGCCAATATTATGACTAAGGAGAATTGAAGTCTTTCCAACAATTACTATCTGAATTTTCTCTCCCGCAAAGAGACTGGTTTCGATACCTACAAATCAGACATTTTCTGGAGAGTACCCTGGGGCTACATGTCTCCTCCCTTAGTATTCCCCCCTTATTCTCTTTACTGGCTCTTGTACAGGAGGAAGCAGTTCCTAGGCATTTAGTCTCCCGCTTTTACAAGGCAGAAATGTCCTTTGTTAGACCTCCATGGGAAAAGGTCCAGGAGACATGGGAAGCAGATTTGATGATCAACCTTATGCAAAAGGATTGGTTATGGATCTGGTGTCGCCAACACCATGTCACAGTGTCATATTCTTGGTAGTAGTTTGGGTGGAAAGTGACAGTCAGATATTTCCGTACACCCCAAATCACAGCTAAGTTTTTGGCTTCCAACGACTCTGCCTGCTGGAGGGGATGTGGGGCGGAGGTATCCACCCATGCCCATGTTTTCTGGTATTGCCCCTCACTTTCTCAGTTTTGGGAAGGGGTCTCACGGATGCTCGCAGAGTTGTTTCCAGAGCTACCTGGCCTAACCCCCGAGATGGCCATTCTGTTGCATTTCCCTTCACACTTTAGACAGAAACAACAGGTGTACCTAACTTCGGTACTCCTGGCAGCGACAAAGAAGGTTATCACTAGAAATTGGTTAAAACCGGATCCCCCCTCGCTGAAACACCGGGAGGATTTGATTTATGAGATATATGTACTATGGAAACTATGATAGCCAAGTTACAGGGAACACTAGATAAAGTCATGAATAGATGAACCTTATGGTTTCTGAGTGTATCACACAGCAGACCAGATTTGGTTCCTTAGATAAAAGGGACCGGGGTATACATAAATTTTTAGAGATAGTCCTTTGAGAGGAGCAGGGGCACTATATGTAAGGAGTGGCCCTCGGGGGAGGTTTCTGCCTGTGGGGAAGATGGATACACCTCCAACCAGTCATCCATTGGTTAGTAGTTCACAGGTAGGACAGAGGGCCTGGGAGGAGAAGGTGGGGCCCATAACCTGGGGCCTTTTTCCTCCCTTGTTGGCCCCCCCCCTTCCCCAGTGCCTACCTAGCGGAGCAGCCAGCAGATAGAGGATCTTCATTGTGATTTGCTTTTGATAAAATGAGACATGCAGGAACAATATGTGACAACACGATTTTATAATCCATAAGAGACTATGTTCAGTGCATGTATACGAAACGTTCTTATGCTAATCATTGTGTATCAGTACCCTTATGAAAACTTAATAAATACTTAAGTGTCAAAAAAAAGGAGCTCAAAGTGCAAGCAGGCAGCTCGAAGTGGGAGCAATCATTTCAGAGTGTGGGCAAGCAACTCCGAGTCCAGGCAAGCAATTCAACAGTGAGGGTGAGTAGCTCAGTAAGGGCAAGTAGCTCAAAGTGTGGGTGAGCGCCAAGTAGCTGCCTTCGTAGCCAATGAAGGTGGCAACATCACTTTGTGGCCATTTAGAAGGGGCAGCATGGATTTAAGGCAGCCTGCCCCCCCCCTTGCAAAACACCTCCCCTCCATAATAAATTATCCCAGGGCAGGAAAGCTTACTCTGCTTATGTAGCAGGGTCTTCCAGGTAGAAATGTGGAGTGATGTGGCTATGACACTGAGTCAGTCACCCTTTCTCTCTTTGATCCTCCTCAACCTTCCTGATGTCACTAATGACATCACATGGTACCTAGGCTTATGACTGCAAAGCAACCGATTACAGAAATGACTTACTTCTGCTGCACAGGTTTAGATCCAGAGCCCTAAGGATTAGGGTGGGGCACAAAAATGAGGGAGCGGGCCTATTCCCTCCCACACAAAAAAAGAAACAGATGGAGACATGGAAAATTTCACTACAAACAGAAATTCACCATCTTCAAATTCATTAGAAGAAGGTTCCACTAGAGTCCTAGATAGGCAGGTACTGGCATTTGCAAACCCCAGTGGGAATTCAGACAGAAACTAAGACCACAATTGAGGTCTGTCTACTAAAGTTCTGGCCTTCCCTTGTAGCAATGATTGTTGTTTAGAAGATCATCTAAAGGGAGAATTTCAATATCTAAGCCATGTAATGGCAAAATTATCTTAGGTTTTCGCATCAGCCATTTAGCTGCAGAGAACTGTGGGGTAGCATGTAAGTAAGTCATAAGACACGACACTGCGTTGGTCGTCTGGGGTTAGTGCATGCTCAGGTGCATAGTAAAGCCCTTGAAGCAAGAAATCCAGGTTCAAATCCCACCAGGGACTTTTACTGACCATATGACCTAGAAGTATGCCCATGCTTCTGTCCCCCCAACTGAAGACTAATGGAAATACCAGGAACCCCCCCACTAAAAAAAAAAAAAAGAAAATTGCACCTCAGCTGGGCTATCATGTAGCTGAAAAACAGAAACAATGCTCCCCCCAACAAAAACACAATACAAATTTTTCCACAGATCCGTGTTTTAAGAAATACATAGTGACTTGCATGAAACACATCCTTTAAATACTGTTATACTCACTTGATGTAGAAAGCTAAAAATTTCATTTCTTCTGGCTTTCCTTTCATGATTATTTCTGTAAATCCTTCTCCATAACCTATAAATGAGAACAGTTCATGAGTCATTGATTGGTTCATTGCTTTTACCTGTTATGGTACTCTCAGAAACAGAGTCACTGGCGTGTTTGTAAGGTCTGGATTTATTAAGCTGTTTTATTGCATCTTTGATTGAAGCTGACCAGCAACAAAAAAAAAATGAAAACCTTAGTTTGCATTATTTATGTAATGATTAACTACCAGTATTTATTTCATTTTGACTCATGCTTTCTATATGTTGCTGCCTATTACTGTATGTATTTTTTGAACAGTAGAACAGTTACTCACCATCACAGTAGATTGTCAAGAGTATCTCCTCCACTGGGTCACATCTTTGTCAGGACCACTGGAAATATTTGCTAACTGGGGGCTGCCCACGACGATGTACAGTGTTGGTGCCTACGTAATCACTGGTGGCCCTACTGCTCCTCAGTTCCCCGCTGGAGATGAGCTCAGAGGGCCTCTTACCGAGAGGAACCAGGAGACCAAACCAGGATTATGCATCCTTTATTTCCAGTGCACAGAGTGAATACAGAGCCAATACTCCCTTTTGTAGCAAGGGGATCAGAGCCTGAAGAGACACCATTCAAAACTTTTGGTATTCAACGAACGAACAAGTTTAGGTCTCTTAGGTCCAGTACAGGATGCAGATCTCCTGTCCACATGG
Source organism: Neoceratodus forsteri (assembly GCA_016271365.2). Lineage (NCBI taxonomy): Eukaryota > Metazoa > Chordata > Ceratodontiformes > Ceratodontidae > Neoceratodus > Neoceratodus forsteri. The sequence goes on from JADMNL010000030.1 coordinate 151,070,089, forward strand.
GAGCCAGTAAGTATAACGGGTTTGATAGTCCGCTTGGTCAGAAGCAACTAAGCCTCCTCTACCAGAAGGGACAAGTGACCCAGGGGATAATGGCAATCAGGCAACTGATGCACTGGAGGGGCAGACAGCAATTTCACAGCTTGCCACTTTTCCACTTTCTGCAGGACCCACTCATCCATCGTGATCTCCCTCCACTTTTCTTTTTTTTTTACTCCCCTCCTCCTCGCAGCCCCCAACTCTTCGGGAGTCACCCTACAGCCTTTTCAGCCCTCGCTCACCTACCTGGTGACCACAGCAGTCCATCCCCCATGGAGCCGTGGTTATACCCCCCAGGCGGGGTACGGGGTGGGGGCCCATGCACCCTGAGGCGTCTATCTTTCATCGGGATGCTGTCTCTGGGCAGGTAGGGGCATTGAGGGTCGGGGCCTGGTGCTCCGTCTACTAGGAGGCCGAGAGGTGTTTTTTCTGGTGTTCTTGCGATGTGCCGTGTCCCCTGACGTCAAGGCGGCTTGGCGCCGGCGTCTAACCTCGCCCCCCGTTGAGCATCCGGACTTGTTATGCCTCGGGTCTCCACCGGGGTCGACAAAACCGAGCTCTGGTTCCCCCTCCCCCAGGAGGGCAGGCCGTCCCTGGGGCCTCAAACCCTCTCCCCGGCCCGGCCTCCAGCTTCCCGGGCTCATTCCGAACCGGTTCGCTGGCGTCTAAGTAAATCCAACTGCTGCGCCAAGCCCGGCCCTCCTCCACTTTTTGAAGAAGAGAGACCCCCACCCACCTGTGGCCTAGGAGTCAGCAGTGGAGGGGGGGAGGAGGTGTGGAGTTAGAAGGTACTGGGAGCAGCGGGGGCATTTCCTTGACTGATGCCTTTGGGTGCCTTTGCATGGCACTGGTGGAGGGGACCCATGGGGGGATCTCCACCACAGACACGGGGCTGCTAACAGGTGGCACGGCCACCACGGGCAGCAAGCTTTTAAATGAGCCCTTACTGCGCCACTGGCAGGTGAAGGGGTCAGAGATTTGAGTGACCTTAAAGTCATTCTGGAGGGTTGAAGCTCACATAGAGCATTTTCAACATCATCCCCTAACAGTCTGGAGCCTGTAAAAGGGGCATTCAGCACAGCCTGTTGTACATCAGTGGCAAACTCAGCCACACAAAGCCAGAGCTATCTCCAAAGTCAAATGTCAGAAGACGCAGCAGTCCTGGCAGAAGCACTGGAAGCTTCATATGCAGAGTGTAACAGATGCTTACCAGTATCTACACAGCTGAAGCAGATTTCAGGAGAGAAAGTGCACGAAAACAAGGAGGCATGCAATGAAGCTGGAAGGGGGAAATTTAGGAAATTGAGGGATGTGAGGAAGTCCTTCTTCACTGAAAGAGTGGTGAATGCCTGGAACAGTCTTCCAGTTGAGGTGGTGATGGGGGTGAAAACCATGGCGGGCCTCAGGCATATACAAGGGAATCTTAGTGGGAAAGCACGGGGGGGGGGGGGTGAAGTAGCTGGAGATCAGGTAGGGTCCATGCATAGGCAGGGAAAAAATGGACAGACTGGATGGGCCAAACAGTCCACTTGTACTGATGAATTCTGTTTCTAAGCAAGTCAGCCTTGGCAGGACTATCACGCAGAGCCTGAATATAGGAAACAGCAGATTTCCACAGGCTATTCTGATATTTAATCATATAGACCAGACTGTCAGCAATTTTGAGGCCTAAGGATGCAGAGGCATAAGTCTGTTCCCATAACATCCAGCCTCCTGGATTCTTTATCAGGAGGCAAAGTGTTCATGTGCCTAGGGACCCAAAGAGTGATCACGAGCAGTCATAACAACCACAGAATTTGTTTCAGTATGGGAAACATAACAAGGCTTAGCAAACAGAGCAGAGCACTGCTTATCAACCTTCCCAGTCACTGTAGGCAAGGTATTAGGCCTAGGCCAAGCAGTGAATGTAGCAACCTCTAAAGCAGGATATACAAGAGGGATGAAAACGGAGGGTGCAGTAGGAGCACCCCAAAACTCCACTAAGTTTCTCTTCCTTTTCATTATCAAATCCCATGGTATCCTGGATCTGTTTGAGCAATACCTGAAAAGAAGCTTCCTCAGGAGAAGACCTGGGGGGTATATACAGAGTCTTCACTGCAAGAGGAGATGGTAGGACTGGAAGGTAAACCTCCATAGGGATCATGTTTCCTTACTTCATCCTCCAAATCCTCTTCCATGTTAAGAAGGTCAGGATTATACTTCTCATATCGAACAAGGAAGCCGGTGATGGAGGCGGTGGCTGCAAAGGAAGAATAATAGGTGTACTTTCAGATCCCACTGACGAAGAAGGTGCAGATGGGGGAAGCCCTGCCCACAGGACAGCCTCTATTGCCAGAAGGAGTGATGCTAGTAGGTGACAAAACAGTTCAGAGAATGATGCCAGCACAACCTGGTAGTCAGCAGCATCCTGTAAAGGGCCCGGGACTATGGACTTCGAAGGGGTAGAACCTGACAATACAGGTGGCATACTGTCTATTAGGTATGGCAGCACCAAAGCCAGACCCTGACCTTGGTGTTTCCTCCACGGTAGAGGGGGGCTGTAGTCATCACTGCCATAGCGGATGATGACAAGGACTTACCCTCCTTCAGTGGAGACCTCGACCTCACCGGTGAACCATGAGCATCATCTTTATGCTTGTGCTGATGGCTGGAAGAGGAGGACTTTGACAGCTTTTCTTTGACTTTTTCAGCATCGCAGAACGTTGGGGAGTATCTTTCCTGGTTGCGGTCAAACGAGAGGAAGAAGCCAGCTAGGAGCCCACGGCCTTCGCAGCAGCTTCCATGGCCTTAATGGCGATGAAAGTTTCAAGAGCCTACTTCTGGCTTCTCCTTGTGCCTGGCTCAATCCCTGAAAGATCTTGCAGGTCTTGATGTTGTGGGACAGGCCAAAACAGCAAACATACACCATGTGAGCACTGTCCCTGTAGGTCTTGTAACCGCAGGTTCAAAACCTTAACAAAGGTTTTTTTGATGGTGGCATAAAAGGACAACGTTGACAAGTAAGTAACATTTAGATAATAAATTTAAAGAAAGATATGGCATTGTTTTTCTGCAGGTCTGACGAGCAGTCAACAGCAGGAGAAAGAACTGAGAAGCAATGGGGCCGCCCACGATTCTATAGGCACTGATATTGCACGTCATCATGGGCAGTCCCCAGCCAGCAAAAGTTTCCGAGTGGTCCTGACGCCGATTGCTTACAGTTCCAACAGTGAGACCCAGTGGAGGAGATGTCCTAAGTGAAGATCTAAAGCCGTCAAAAGGCTTTAATTTGCATTCTGTTCTGCCATCTGTAGGTGACACCCTTTGACATCACTGCCAGCGTAAAAGCGTAAATGTCGAGGTTGTGGTGTTCTCAGCTGCCCTCTACTGGTAAGAGATCAGTATGCAGTTTCATGGATTTTTATACCCATACTATGTACGTAGACAAAAAAAAAAAAACACTATGAAAGGAATAGGTCAGTTTAGAATAAAGAATGCAAAAAGTAAGACTTTTCCATTTTAATTGCAGATCACGGTTTAAAGGGAGCTGCGGAACTGTGGATTTCCTTTTAGAATAATGTGCAAGCCCCATATCAGCAAATGACCCTTTGGGGATGGATGGTTTGTACTGGGCTGAATACTGATCTAAAAATGAAGTATCATTCTTGGACTAGGAAGGTACATGTCTTCAAGCTGGGGTGTCTCCATGATGTTTGCACCTGACCAGCATCTTTCTACTTGTACAGATGCTGGTGATGTGTTCTCACTGCAAGTGTCCTGGGCATGGAGACATGGCGCTGCCTAGCCTGGGAATACCGTTTTGTTTTAGATTAATAGTCAGCCCAATGGTCCACCAGCCCCAGGAACAGAAATTCTGCAGAATAAACACTAGTGTGTCATTTGTGAACGGAAGCATTTCCTCATTCTTTACCAATTGGTTTATGCTTTACCTGCATAGTGGATGCTTTTCCCCAGCAGCGATGTCCAAAAAAAGGGTACCGAGTTGATCTCTTGGTTTTTCTTCAGCATGTTCAGGGCAGCAGTGTGACCTAAAATGGAACACAGCAGTTCAGTGCACTGAGTTAAACAGCGTAGACAGACAACAGTATCTTCAGTGAATAAGCTGTGAGGGGGTGTTTCAGTGATATGGATGGCTTTTTCCTTTGCTGAAAAAAAGTTATCCACATATCCATTTCACCCCCATGCATTACCATATGTAGCTGCTGATTTAAAATGGTTCAACTCAGATTTGCTCCAGTCAGATGCATTTCACTGGCGCGGCAGTAGCGCTACCGCTCCTGACGCCACTGACCAAGATTTGGGAATGAGCCTGAGTCACTGGAGGACCAGTCCGGGGGGAGGGGGGGACTGAGCTTCTCAGAGAAGGTACTCCTGCTTGGGGAGGGAGGTCTGCCAGTCTCCACTATGCTACCGTCCACTGGGTGATCAACGATGGCAGTGCAGATTGGAGCTGCAAACTGTTGGGAGTGAAAATGCAGAGTGCTGAGGATGCATGCGCGAGTCTGTAGGGGCTGGGTTGTGCCCTAGGGACTGGGAAAGAACAAGCAAAATGCCCCTGGGTGATGCAGCATGACGCTGGCACTGCACTGCAGGCCCTGCACCACCGAACCAAGCCCTATTTCTGCCAGGGGTACTGTGCCCTCTATGACAGCCCCATCCTGAGGGGACAAGCCAGTCAGTACCAGGTAGTGGAGGTAAGTGCCAAAGAAGGTGGGTGATGGGTCTGGGTGCAGGAGCAAGGTTATCAAGGGCTGCCTAGGTGGAGGGAAAAAGTGGATTAAATAAAAAAAAACTACATCTCATTTTAAGCTGGGAGGGACTGGCGCCTGGGGATGGGGGGAGTCTACTAACTTGCTGACCACTGGCTGACCCTTAATAAGAGCAAGGCAGAGTTATAGTACATGGTTAGGGCTTACTGTGTATAGAAATCAATGGTTTTCCAAATCTTGTTGTAGGATAGTTCAAAGGTCAAAAAAGTTGTTGTACTAACGCTCTGACATCACAATTATAGTACAACAACTTCTTAGCCTTCAACTGTTTCCCAACTGGCTGAAACACCAGGCTTCACAAAAAATACAGAACAACATGGCGGCACTGCTAAGCAAGCAGTTGGGCACAAGCTTCTGAGATAATTTGACACGGCCTGCCATAGTCAGCTTCCGTGTTTCCAAACTATCAATTTCTCAACAGTTTTTTTTTTTTAAATCAGTGACCCTATTAATCTTCAGGGTTGGGAACAAACCTAAGTTGGACGACAGTGAGAACTGGGACCTTTGGGGTCGGCAGCAGAGCAGGACTACAGCGAGGACCGGGAGGAAATGGCAGTGTCAACACAAGGTATGGAAACAGACAAGTCCTTGCAAAATTAAACTAGCACAGTTTGGGGGAACCATATACGATATAAAATAACAGATATGAAACTGTGCACCAACAAGGCTGTGTTTCCATCAAGGGGATTGATGACATCATAGGGACCTCTCAAGCTTTGCTCTTGAGGTTTATGATGTCATCAACCCCCTTGATTCCCTATCCATTATTCTATATTTCTTATGGAACCACGTTCTCAAAAATCAGTGGTGATCGCCCAGTTGAAGCCTTATTATAAACTTGAGGACCTTATCTCATTCTTTGCTGACTGGGAAAGGAGAGCTAGGCAATTCTGCATATTTTCAGCTTCTTCCCACAGGGTGAGGGGGGATACTAATGGAAACTGAACCATATTAAGCTGTTGGTGGTATTTTTAGTGAATCAGGTAAATTTATTTATTTATTGAATTTTGATGACTGGGTAGGCCCACTGAGCCCCAAATGTCCCTTTTTCAGGGGCAACCTGGAGAGATATTATATGGAGAAGTACAGGCAGAGAAGGGGTTGCAGAGTATATACAGGTAAGTTATAGGTTACCAAGACACCAGGGAAATTCATCTGCTCTTTGCTTTTTTTTTTTTTTTTTAATTCAGTTTTGGGAATTAACTTTTTTTATGTATGCTTGTTCTAATACTGGATCTTTATGCTTATAAGTTTTCTGTCTGTTGGTTTTGTTGAAGGTTTTGTATAATAAAATGTCCCTACTCTTTCTGAGAAGTGCCATGGGATCTTTAACGTCCACCTAAACAACCCCCAGAACAGGCAAGATGGGACCTTGGTTTAATCTCTCATTCTGGTGACTGAGGTTCATGCCTTGGTGACTTTGCAACTTGACTACTGTAACACTCTCTATCTAGGGCTTTCTGGAGGTCTGGTGAACCATTTCCAGCTTTTGCAGAATGCAGCAACTGGGCTGTTATCAGGTATGAGCCTTTCCATATCACCCTTGTGCTGCTGACTCTGCACTGGTTTCCAGTTAAATGGCAGGACCACCTTCTAGACTTGCCTGATGGGCTTCAAAGCCCTGCATGATCTGGAACCTGACTACAGACCTCCTTTAATCAAACACTCTATGTCACCCTGTCCACTCTACAGGACCAATCTGCTGGAGGTCCTCCAAGCCCACATTAAATCTCTCAGTGGTAGAGCCATGCCTCAGATGTGGAATGCTCTACCTCCCTTCCTCTGAAACATCTCCTCCTTGGAGGTTTTTAAAAAGTGTTCAAAGGGGTCGGCCCAGTGGCATGAAGGGCTGAGGTGCCACTACCTCACCTGGCACCACACCAGCAGCATGGGTTCAGTGACAGACTCGGGCTGCTGGGGGTCGGCCAGGGTGGGAAAGGACTGAGTGTCCACAGACTGCTCTCCTCTCCCAGGGTGGGGGACTCTGCCAAACCACTCAGACACTGCCACCACGTGGAGACGTGGTGGGAGGCCAGCAGGAGAGACGTACACTTGGGGATTGGCTGGCAGCTGGTGCGTAGTGCACGTGCCCCTCCACGTGCATGCACAACTGCATCACTACACCGCCAGCTGAAGGGGAGGAAAAACAGGAAAATCTGGGACAGGCATATGAAGGCCCGCCAGCCCCTACCCACTCCATGATCCTGAGACCGCTGCCACAGAGGCAGTATAGCACAGTGGTCTAAGGCTCTGAGCTGCAAATCTGGTGACATCCAGCAGACTAGACCTGGGTTTGAATCCCACAGTTTCCATTTGCATACTGTGTGACCCTGAGCAAGTCACTTAACTTCCTTGTGCTCCCAGGTCGCTCCTGTAAAAAAGCTCTCAGCTTAGTGTGCTATTCCTGGTTAAACAACTAAAAAAAAGAGGAACTAGATCTGGACTCCTGGGGAGGGAGGACAGCCTTCTCCCCAGCCCCATCATGGAGGGCAAGCCGTGGGGGACAACGAAGTGGCAGGTAAGTCGCAGGGGGAGATGGCAGCCGGCTAGGCAGCAAGCAGCAGCTGAAGGGCCCTGTCTGTACCCCAGGGAGAAAAAGCTGTATTGAAAAAAGCCTTTAAAAACGCATTTACCCTTGCATTTGATGATTATGGTGAAAAGTTTGTTTCTTATTGGTTTTATTAAATATTGCATTTTAATTTTTTATGATTTCTGTTACATTGCAATGTTTTTATATACAGCGTCTGAGCCCCTAGGATAGGGCACTTTAATAACAAAACATTAATTACTCATTTACTGCTTTTTGGTCCTCAGCATTCTGTTTCTGTTCTATAATGTTAATGCATAGTGACTGGGTCGTGTTTCTGTCCCATACTGAATATGCTAATGTAGCAAGGTACTGAGTTTTAAAACAATAACCATTTAGAACTTCTTGGGGTTCTGATTAAAACTGGAAAGTGTTCACCCAGCCCTAATTCACAAAAGCAGTCTCTGTTTCTTTCACTACAGGAACAAGAGGCCTTCCCTTACTGCCCTGTACTCACAAAGGGGTGGTATTAGGCACAGTTTATACAGCTTGCAGTTCAGTAATGGTGTGATTGTGCTTTGCTGCATGGTGCTTTGCAATCATCTAAAGCAATCAAATTAGTTTATTACCATGAGCATGCGCTAACTGCCAGTGTCCGATACTGACTCTCTTGTTGCTTATCAGAGAGAGGGGAAAGGACGTCACATCTCCTGCTGCAAAGACTCCTGGGATATTGGTTTGCATAAACTATGGAAAAAAAGAACATTAATACCCAATCAATGATAAATAAACATGATTTGAAGTTAGATACATGGGTGTTTGTGTAGAGAAAAAAAACAAAAAAAAAAACAGGTTTCACTGCAGAGTTACAGGTAAACAATAAAATAACAAAACTGATGAAACAACATCAAAAGCCACAGGTACTAACAGATAAGAGCCTGACTTCTCAACTGAACTGCCATCTAAATGTCCCTCAGAATCCTGTGGATGGCAGGCCGGCCCACTGGCACAGCAGCAGTGCTACCGCTTGCGATGCCGGCGACCCGGGTTCAGAAGTGAGCCTCAGGTGTAGAAGGGCCAGCCAGGGGGATGGAGGATGGCGTCCATGAGACCCCTCTCCTCCTCGGGGGTCAGAGAACTTGGTACTCGACTGGCCCCTAGCGGAAGCCGGGGAGAGGCAGCCCAAGCTGAAGAAGTGAGGGAGACTTGGTGGATGTCAGCGTACATGTCTTGATGTCAGCACATGCCACGTCTCCGGAGGAGAAAACAGAAAAACTCCCAGTCACGCAGGATGACTGCCAGCCTCCACAGGCCCCACACCCGGCAACTCAGGTGCGTTCTAGAAATCTGGATCCACTCTTGGTGGGTCGAGGGACTTACCACCAACCTGCCATGGGGGACTCCAGGAGAAGTAGGCCTGGTGGGAAACTGGGTGACAGGGCTGGGAGGATCAGCAGGAATGAGGGCCAGCCGGGGGGGGAAGCATTAACCCACCTTGTGGTGTGGAGGGTTGAGGCGCTGGATGCCACACCTCACACCACACTGGCGACCTGGGTTCAGGGACGGACTCGGGACGCCGGGGATCAGCAGGAGAAGGAGAGAATTGAGTGTCTGGAGGACTGCTCTTCTCTCCTGGTGTGGGTTGCAGGGGTTGCCGTGCTCTGTAGTGGCCCCTGGTGGCGATCAGAAGAACTACAAGAGGGCACTGTAGATGGGGAAAGAAAACATGAAAATGGCACCCATGCCAGCAAGATGACAGCCCCGCCTCCCCATGCTGGGAAGCCCCAGTGCAGCATACCCTCACCTGGCAAAGAAGGAAGGGAGTGCCTATGTGCACTCTGGTCTTCCCTCCCAATGGCCCTGGGTGGGCAGGCCCCCCCCCCCGATAAATGGATATGTCCGGATCAACTGGGTGGTGGGAAGCAGTAGGACAGCAGAACAGGAGAGGCAGTGGCGGGTGAAGGCTGGCAGCCTGAAGGAGTGGGCAGCTGGGTGTGGTGAGGAGGGATAAAAAGACTCTGCAAAAACAAAAAAAAAAAGAACTGTGTAGATGGAAGATTACAAGATGATGTCATACCTTGAAAAGACATCCTCTCCCTGGTAGGGATGACATCAAAACCCAGCTGTAATCCAGCAATAACATGGAACAACACACAGTTTGTTAATACTGATTATGAAATGGATAGAAATAATGCTGTTGTCTGATTGGCCAAGAGGTACTTTCAGCTGGGTAGTTATCCCAGCACAACAGCCCGGCTGAAAGTAGCTCAACAAAAATGTGTTTAAAAAACACATCCACTTTACTAAAAAGCACCCATTTCATAATTGCAACAACATACTCCAGGCAGTAGTGCATTATGGTGGGTTAACAGCCCTTCTTAGGTGGTGGAAGCACTTGGCTTTATCTCGTGCTTCAACTATCCCACCATAACACACCCCCTGTCATGTGTTATTGCTTAATTAGTATATATAAAACCGTGTTCAATGGGATTAGCACCATGAGATGTCACATGGGGGGAGGTTCTCAAGACAGAAGGTTTGATGACATTTAATCCAGCTTTTTTTTTTTTTTTGTTAGTGTTGTTTTTTTAACAAAATTCACCAAGACAGCAAAACTAAGCTGCAATATTTTGTTTTCAGTGAGTTCTTGATTTTTAACCAATTTTATAGCTGGATGGACAAGTTCAGGGAGGTCAGGTAATGTGCTCAAAATCACACAGCCAGTAGGTGGCGGTGGTAGGATTTAAACCTGGGCCTTCTTGTTCCCAAGCTTGTGCTCTAATCACTGGACTGCACTACCTCATACATACAATGACATGTAACCAGCAAAACATACATGTGATATATGATTATTAGGTGTCGAGCAATAGCTTGCAGCACTTCTTGCTGTCGTGTGCTTTGCAACCTGGGTCACCAGCATGGAGGTGCAATGCAAACCCACCGGAGCATCAAGCAGCCCAGCCCTGCTCTGTGTTATTGAAACTGGGCACCACCATGAACTGCACTGTGCAGCCTCCTACCTTATCCACAACGACAGCCCCTTTACTATCCAGATGGATCCCACTGCCGGAGAGAAAACCAGACTCTGGCATGACACCTTACAGAAATGTGATGGAAAGAAAAAAAAGAGGAAAACAACTTTTTACTCTAAATCGAAAATAAAACTTTGCAATACACTCAACAGGTTGATCTTCTTACCTCCTACCCCACACCAGCCCCTTTCCAGTCAAGACAATCTGATCTCTTATTTTCGCCCACTACCAGGCGACCCAGACAATTTACACAGAGAAGAATACAACACAAGAGTCAAAAACCAGCTGGTTCTCTCACCAAGTAAGTAAAGTGATGTCATAAAGCATAAGCGTGAAGCTAGAGTACCCTATGACTGCACATTACCTACAAGTTGTAAAAGGTTCCGCACACCTGGGGTGCATTTTTGTATACAAGACAATGTGAGCATCTTTAACCAAAAAAAAAAAAAAGAGAGACTTGCTGACAATGAACGTGTACCAAAACAAAAAAAACAACAACAAAAAAAACAGTTCACAGCTTTTCTTTTCTTTTTTTAAAATTTGGAGTAGAAATTGGGGTACACAACAAAATGTCGTTCATGTAGCCATTTCCAACCACAGCACTGTTTGTGCCCGGTAAGAAAGTGCTTTCAGTTACAAGGTTTTGAAATGAGTCAGAGAGTATTTATTTAATTATTAACATCTCCGATTAATACCTTTGAGCTAAAAGCTCATTTACAGAGGTTCCATGTCATATGAAGACAAAAATACAAACAAGACATTACAATTATTACATAAAATGATTGAATTACAATTCATAATGTATCCAGAAAAGGTTAACATAGTAAACGGTGACCATATACCATGACAAGAGGAATGGAGCATGAGGGGTGAGGAGAATATAGGGAGAGGAAAATGAAAAAAGAGGTAGTAATAGACAAGGATGGGATAGTGAGATTGCTGCAGACAGCGGTATAATACAGACTCGCAATTGCAGGCAGGGGAGCAGCCGCCCATGAGGACATTGTCAGTGCACAGAAAAGAGGAAGAGTGGACCAAGGGAGTCGGTGAGGAAAGGGTAGGATGTGGTAAGTGTAAAATGTTAGGCACTGTAGAGTGTAGTTGGCAAACCATAGGGAGGTGGGGGGGGGGAGATGGTAGGTAGGGTTAGAGAGGAGGGCAGAAACTAAATGCTGCTGTTAAAAGTAGTCCCTAAGAAAAGAAGAGTAGGCATTAGGTGTTGCAGTCACATGTACTGGTAGTGGCAAGATGAGCTTGAAGGCTTGAGCTGAAAGTGCCAAGTTTGGGTTTGGATTGAAGGTCAGCATTAAGAGAGTTGAGTCATTTGTGGGCCCTGAATGCAAAAGACCACTGCCCTAGCGATGTTCAATGGAAGGGGACTTAGGAGAGTTTTATCGCAAGTTCCCCTAGTTTGCCTGAGATGGGTGGGTGAGCAAAGAAGGTTCTGTATCCCACGTGGAGTAAGGCCTAGAATGGTCTTTCCAAGTAGGCATACCTGGTACTTGATCCTGCTTTGCAGATTAAGCCATCTTGAGCAGTCATAGGTGTGGGTTAATTGATCCGCACCTAACATAAGCCCATAGGCTTTGTTAAGGGTCGTTTTGATTCTCTTTAGGGCCGTGTTAGTTCCTGCCCCATAGACTACTAGCCCATAGTCTAACTGATAGGACAGAGCTAGAGACTGCAAGCTTGAGGGCATCATCAGTAAGGCAGTGTCTATGCCTGTATAATCGGCCAATACATGAGTTGGCAGCATTGGCTACTTGGTCAATGTGCTGTGTAAACGAGAGGGAGCTGTCAAGAGTGACTCCGAGGTATTTAAAGCTACTGACTATGTCTAACACATCATTGCGGCTGTTAAAAATTTTAAGATGATAAGATTCATATCTGTTCTGTGTGGAGGCAAATAGCATGGTCTTCATCTTCTTGTAATTTAGAAAGAGCTTGGAGTTGATGAACCAGGCCTCTACTTCAGAGAAATTAGCCTGCCTTTGTTTTTCTAGAGCTTCAGGGTTGGGATGACTAGTGAAGAGCACAGCACCATCAGCGTACAATAGGACACTGTCGTGACATGCCTTAGGGAGATTATTTAGGAACAGGCTAAACAGCAGGGGGCCCAAGATTGAACCTTGGGGGACCCCAATAGTAACATTACGATGACCAGAGAGAACATCAAGTATTTTTACTTGTTACACTCTTCCTGAGAGGTAGCCCCGGAACCACTTCGCCGATTCTTTAGAAAGACCATTGCTGGCCAGCTGGTTGAGTAGCAGTTTGTGGTTAACTGTGTCGAAGGCCTTGGTGAGGTCAATATAGGTAGCTCCCACCAAGAGCCCTCAGTCTAGTGCCTCGTGGATGTAGCCAGTGAATTCCACAAGCGCCGCTGTTGTGCTGTGTTGTTTCCGGAATCCGTGTTGTTCCTTGCATTGAAGCCTGTTCTTGCCCAGATAATGAGTTGGTCGTAGACAATCCTTTTTGAGCACTTTAGAGAGAGGGGGGAGAATAGAGATTGGCCAGTAGTTAGAGTGATTAGTTCTGTCACTGCTTTTGAAAACAGGAGTGACCAATGCCACCTTCCAGGGCTGGGGGAATTTTCCTGTTATCAGGGATAGGTTAAGAATGCATGTTAGTCGGGGAAAGAACCTCATCAAGGGTGACTGCAAGTAGCTTTTGGTCAAGTGTATCTCCACTGGTTCTTGATTTCCCAAGTACCTGTTTAAGATACTTCTTGGCCTCGGATTTGGAGACAGTCCTGAGGTAGAAGTGGGGGGGGGGGGACTGATCCATCAGATCAACTAGTATTACTATGTGGGTTAGTGCTGCTTTGTGGAACTAGAAAGTCAGGGGGGAGCACTCTGCTGAGGTCAGTAAAAGCCTTGTTGAAGGTATTAGCAATTTCCTTAGGGTCTTGGGTAATAATCCTGTTTACATTGAGCATAGTGAGTGGCGTTTTGTTCGTTTTACCAGTTAAAGACTTAATGTCCCACAATTTACGGCTGTCACCCCAGGAGTTGTCTAGTTCAGTTTTAAAGTAAAGACTTTTTGCTTTATGTATAGCCAGAGTGCATTTATTCAAACCCCAGTAAATCTTACTGTATTCTGACATATGCAGTATTGTCCTTCCATTGTACTGCTCCGGAGCCAAAATGGTTAATAGAACCTATGCTAATAATGGAATGCTAGGCACAAGCTCGGTTTTCAAACCACCATCCCTGGTCAACATTCTGCAACCGTCAGATTCTTTACTCCGCTTGACTAGTACAGACACCTCGGACAGCCCTCCATCTTTCTTGAAGATTTTATTTTTTCAGTATTCTGTAGGAAAATTTATTTCGGTTCATTTTAAAAATCACTGTCCTTGGTTTACAGGTAGATTAGTTTAGATCTAGTTGTCTTCCGGTAAGTTTCCTCGGTTTCTTCTCAGTTCTTTTAAATGGGAGGGAAATGGGTTTCTTTATCTTGAAATTAGCTTTCTATTAGCTTTTAAAAAACCTGTTTAGGGTCCAGTTGGTTTATTCACTGAAAAACCGGGGTAATTCTTGGTTTTGCTCATCACTAAACCAACTGTCAAAAAAAAAAAAGTCTCAGTAGAGTTAGTTCTGTGGTGGTTTTAGCTTATTTTAGTCCACTGTTGTGGTTATGTCACTGCCTAAAAAGAGAACCGGCCCAGTGGGTTTTCAGCATTGCACAGAGTGCAGAGAACCATTTGCCAAAGCAGATCCCCATTTAATCTGTGTTCTGTGTCTGGGTTTTGATCATCTAAAGGTCGACTGTGATATCTGTAAGAATTTTCCTCTGTTGACGCTGGATAGACGTTTAAATTGGCTGAAGGTAAAAATGTCCAAAAAAGTTGCTGACCCAGCAACGGACAGGGCCTCCGCTTCTCAGAAAGAGAAGTCTTTTGAACCAAGTGAGCAGCCCTCTGACCAGGACGATGGTTCCTTGAGCAGAAAAAGATCTGCAGAAACTACCGCTGAACCAGCAAGTTCTGCTAAAAAGAAGAGGAAAGAGAAGTACTCAACCAAGGAACTGCAAACGATGGTTCCAGCAGTTCAGACCGCAAAAGCTATAGAGAGTTCCATTAGCCTTCTGCAGGCGTTGCAAACCGGTACCGCAGTATCAGTTCAACGCCCCAGTTCACAGTTATCAGTTCCGGATTTGGTTTCCTTTTAGGTTCCCGGTTCCTTAGAACAATCAACCGATGTCTTCCTGGAGGAAGAAGATGATTTTGATGATGATGAATTGGAGAACCAGTAGAACCCAAGGTTTCTCCAGATCATCATGGGACTGATTCCCTAGAAAAGGCAACAGAGGATTACTCTACCCACTGTGCCTTTTTCAAACAGGTGGCACAAACCTTGGACCTCTCCACTCAGGAGTCCACAGAGGAGGAAGAGAAACAAGATTATATGGAAGTGATGGATGTCCCAGCAATAAAAAGGCTTCTGTTACCCATCCATAAATCCTTAAAGAAACAAGCCACAAAAATTTTAGAGACACCTATGTCCATTCCTCCAATGGAAAAGAGGATGGACAGAAAGTACTGGGTGGCCAAATCAGGGGCTGAATTCCTTTTTGGACACCCCAGCCATGAGGGGGTGGTGCAGGCTGTGGCCTGTGATAAGGCAGGTGTTCCCCTGGCATCACACCCACCTGAAAAGGACTCCAGGAGGATGGACTCCATAGCAAAGAAGTTATACCTGGGAGCCTCCCTAGCTATCAGACAAGCCACTTACATGGCTTACATATCTAGGTATCAGAGAAATCTGTGGAATACAGTGCTAGAAATAGCAAAGGCATGCCCTGCCCCTATAGCATCTGATCTTTCAGAGGCAGCTAATAGGGGCACTGAAGCTTCTAAGTCCCAGTTTCGCACGGCATTGTCTCTGAGGAGGTTTGCTTGGCTGAGAACAACAAATCTGTCTCAGGATACCCAGACAAAAGATCTTGACTTTCCTTGTGAGACCACTTCCCTGTTTGGGGAACAAACTGAAGCGTACATGAAAAAAATGGATGACTACAAAAACAAGGTAGCCTACAAAAGTGCTGCGGCCCAGAAGAAGGCAGCAACTCCACAAAAGTTCCAAGGAAGAGGCAGGGGTAGAACCCATTACAGGCCTTTCTTCCTCTTAAAAGGTTTTATAGTGTATGGTAGAACATTATTGTGGGCAAAATTCAGTACAAACACACAGCTGTTGTACCATCATGGAGACGTCATGATGGTGTTGTACCTGCCTGAGTACGTCACATCGATGGTACAACACCATGGAACGTCCCTGCACTTGCGCATTAGGCAGCACTCAGCCACGCGGAAGACAGATCTATTGTGATCAGGAGGAAACGGCCGCAGCGGTGAGATTTTTTAAAAACGAAGACAGCAGTGCTCTTGAAATGACACAGTCTGAATGTTAGGCATCGGTGGGTAGCGTCATATTTTATTTAAAAACTGTAGTCTGTGGCAGTTGGAGAGCGTGGACTGGAAGGGCTTCTTCTTGTTGTTGTGTGGGTGGGGTGGGGTGGGGTGTTAATGAGCAACAGCACAATTGTTACAGCCACGATCAAGAATTTTTTTTGCTGATGCCATACACTATACAAGACAATATATGCATTGACCCGATTTACATTTAACTTTGTACTTATTTTTGCATGTATTGACACTTCTATATGAATCTATTTAACCTACATAATTGTAAATTATTTTTTTTACTTTGAAATAAAAAATCTTATTAACAAAAAAAGATACTTCCTCACTCTAAACAGAACAGGAGAGTGGCGACCCATTCTGGATCCAAGACATTTGAACAAACATTTGACAAAGCCAAAGTTCAAGATGGTTACTCTGGCTATCATTCTCCCTTCTCTAAGGAGAGGAGACTGGCTGGCATCCCTAGACCTAAAGGATGCATATTTCTTATCCCTATCAGGCTGTCACACAGGAAGTTCCTCAGGTTCAGGTTGCCGTCAGGCCACTACCAGTTCAAGGCCATGCCCTTTGGTCTCTCATCAGCCCCAAGAGTGTTCACCAAGTGCCTAGCAGTGGTGGTGGCACATCTGCGGAAACGGGTTACAGTCTTCCCATACCTGGACGACTAGTTGGTGGTAGGTCAGTCCCCAGAGCAGGTGGAAAGGGCACGGACCACCAGGGAAGAAACTGCAGGAAGTGAAGTGGCTGCTATCTTCAGGGAAGGGGAAGGGAAGGGAAGTATCTGCAACACAAAGTGCTTTCATTCTTACCTGTTTACATTGGTGAAGGACCTAACTGCAACACAAAGTGCTTTCATTTTACCTGTTTAAACTGGTGTTTGTTCTAGGGGTGTGTGTGTAGGAACAGGGAATTTTAATATGGTTGCCCGATTGTTTTTGTGGGAGCAGGGCGCAGCAACGTAGCTGCCACCCCCGTGCACACCCTACATTTATAGGTACCCAAGTCATATAACTTCCTGCATTTCCTTAAAGGGGTACCCGAGTAGTACAACTTCCTACATATTCTTAAGGGGAAAGAGCATGCTCCTCTACATAACACTACCACCAGGGGGCAGGACAGAGTCCCTTGCACACAAGAGAAGCCACAAGGATGTACATAGCTCAGAATGAGGGAAGTGCCTTTTTGTTTTTCTTTTTGTTTTGGTGTAGTTGGGGGACAAACTGGGTTTCAGCTGCAGCAACGCTAGGAAGGAGCTGATCACTACTTGGACTACAAGCTTATGGTAAGGCTGTTCTTGGGCATCACTGTCTGTGGGGGTGAGAACAAAGGTGCAGCATCTCAATCTGTAGTGGGTAAAAACTTACAGATTGTACTGTTTTGTGCTTCTTTGCAGTGTAACAGTTGGTAAGGTATTTTTAGGTAGGGACTAAACTGTTAAAAAAATAAGAGGAAAAATATGGGTAGTGTTGTAGTTTTCAGTTAGTACAATAGTGGTACTGTCTTATGCTTTGTTGGTACTGCATTTTTAGGTAGGGTCTGGGCTGGTAGATCACCTAAGATAGGACTGTATTTTCTAGTTAGAACTGCATTTTCTTGATGGTACTGTTTAACATGGGTGGACTAGTGGGTTGCAGTGGATGTGGGGCAGCAGTTTGGATAAACATACTGTGGCAGCTAGGAGGGTGTCCAATCTGTCACAGGCTGAGGAGTCTCGAGGAAGAAGTGCGGAGGCTCGGGAGAGAGTTGGGGAAGATGGGGAGGGGGAGAGAATCTAGGGCAGGAGGGCATCCCCCAGGGAGTATCACGAGGATACAACATGGGAGGTACATCGGATCATGGGAGGGGGTGGAGAGGGTGTGTGGGAGCAAAACAAACAAGGGGCCTAGCACTGGAGGGAAGGCTCAAGTCAGGAGGGATGAACAAAGGCATAGCAATGCAGAGGGGGCAGGTAATAGGTTTGCGATGCTGGCGACATTGGTGGAGGAGGAGGGGGTGCCGGATACCCAGGAAGGGGCAAGAGCGGGAAAGGGAGGGGAATGCACATGGGATGGTAGCCAGTCTAAGGGGGGGTGTCAGGGGTGAAGGGGTGAGGCACAGCTGGAGGGATGGTCGAAGGGAGCAGGGTGGATAGAGAAGATGTCAGAGGCACAGCAGCTGTGGCAGTGGAGAATACTGATGAGGGAAAGGCAACAGGGACAGACGGGGGGAAATTGTGTATAGGAGGAGGAGTCAGGCAGGAAAGGAACAGCAACAGGGACCGACTGGGGGAATTATGTGCAGGAGGAGGAGTCAGGCAGGAGAGGAATGGCGGCAGGGACAGACGGGGGAATTATATGCTGGAGGAGGAGTCAGGCAGGAGACAAATGGTGACAAGGACAGATGGGGGGAATTCTGTGCTGGAGGAGGAGTCAGGCAGGAGAGGAATGGAGAAGGGGAAGCAGGCAGATGGAAATATGGGGGGAATACTAGTACAGGGAGAGTCAATAATAAGGGGCAAGGTGGGGTAGCAAGGGGGAAAGGCATAGTTGTATATGGGTGGAGGCCATGCCAGGGATGACAGCTGAAAGAGTGGGACAATCGGTCCTGAAATATGCTAGAAGAGGAAGGTAGAAACCTAATTTAATTCTACATCTGGAGACAAATGGCCTGGCTGACAGTTCCCAGCTCCTTGCCTCTGAACGGGTGCGGGACCTAGCGGTGATACCTGACGACAGGCTGACACTACGATCTCAAGTGTCGGCTGTCGTTAAGTTATCCTTTTACCATCTAAGGAACATCACTAGGAGCAAGCACCTTGTTCCATCCGGTGATCTTCCACACTGATCCATGCCTTTGTGACCTCGCGCCTTGATTATTGCAACTCCCTTTACTTTGGGCTTCCTGGGGTTGATATCCGCTGCTTGCAGCCGGTGCAGAATGCTGCGGCCTGGTTGTTGACGGGGACTCCTTGGACTTCCCATATTACACCGGTGCTGCGCGAACTGCACTGACTGCCAGTTCAGTGGCAGATCACCTTCAAAGTTGGATTACTGACTTATAAAGCCCTACATGGACTTGGCCCTGACTATCTTACTGCCCTGAGCGATTGCTCCGTTCGGCAGATGACGGCCTGTTAGAGATTCCAAGGGTTGCTTTAAAATCTTCAGGGGCCCATGCATTCATGTACGCAGCCCCAGCCCTTTGGAATTCTCTACCCCGTCGGCTTCGGGAGTGCGCGACCGTGGGGGGGTTTAAACAGGCACTGAAGACCTATTTATGGAGCAGGGTATACTGTGACTAATAAGGTTCATCTCTGGATTGTATTATGTGTTTATTATTGTTGTTTTATTTGTTGTTTTAAGTTTTGTAATGTGCCTTGATATTTGAAAGGCGCATAATAAATAAAGATTATTATTACTATATTATTAGGTAGTCCAAAGAGGTTTGAGGAGCTGGGAACTTTATGCGAGGGGGAGGGTAGAGCAATAACTTTTTCTGAGGTATTACCAGTGCCTAAGGCAAGCACCACTAGAAAATAAGGGATCAAGGTATTTAATGAATGGTTAGGCAAATGGTGTCACACCAAAGGGTATGGGTTAGTGGGAGGGTAGGAAAAGACCTGGGAGGACAGTAGTCTATACACTAGGGATAGACTTCACCTAAATGAAGAGGGCAAGACAGTGCTGAAACGGAAGCTTGGGGAGTATATTAAGGTAGCTGTACATTTAAACTAGGAGGGGGGGTGGCAGGTGGATGGAGGGCATACAGTGGCCATGAGATGGGAAGCAGAGCAAGCTTACCCCCCAGAACAAGGGCGATGAACTAGGTAGAAGCAATAGAGGGGATGCTGGAAGTGGAGGGCAGAGGGATGGGGAAGGGGCAGTAAAGGGATGGAAGGTGGTCACCATGAATGCTAGAAGCCTGAAGGATAACATGAATGACTTACAGGCCCTCATTGTGGACAGGGAGGTGGACATGGCAGCCATCATGGAAATATGGGCCACCAAATACCAAGACTAGGACCTTGCGGTCCCAGGGTACAGAATATTCCGCAAGGATAGGGAAAATGGGGGAGTGGCATTATACGTGAAGTGAGCTAAAGTGTGTTAGGGAGGAGGGGCAGGAGGGAGAAACAGAGTAGTTATGGCTGATAATCCAGGATTCCAGGAAAAGGACTCTCCGGATGGGAGTGGTGTGCAGGCCACCCTCCCAGACAGAGGAGTTGGACAAGGAAGCAGATTAGAAGGGCATGTGGGAAGGGGAGTGTGGTGGTTGTGGGGGACTTCAACCTGCCGGGGGTAAATTGGGGAACCCTAGCCACCAGCAATAAAAAGGGAGCAGATACTGCTGGACGCCTTTCAGTAAAGCTTCCTGACACAGGTGGTCAGTGAACCAACCTGGGGGGGGGGGGAGACACCCTCGACCTAGTGCTCACAAATGGGGAGTTTGTGAGGGATATCAAGGTGGATGAACCATTAGCGGGGAGTGACCATCACTCAGTATGGTTCAGGTTGATTATAGGCAAAGAGGGGGTGGCGTCCAATGCAAAGGTGCTGGATTTCAGGCAGGTGGATTTTGCAAAGATGGGGGAGGTAGTGAGTGGGTACCTGTCCAGGATCCAGCCTAGTATGGACACGGACCAGAGATGGGAGCTCATTAGAAGGGGATACTAGAGGCTACCAGTTCCTGTAGCAGGACACAGAGTAAAAAGGGCAGGGCAAAAAGGCCAAGCTGGATAAGCAGGGGGGTTGTGGAAAAGGTGAGGAGAAAAAGGGTGGCCTTTAGGAGATACAGGAAATCAGGGAAGGTGGAAGACTGGGAGGAGTACCTGCAGGAGGCAAGGGAGGTGACGAGGGCTGTAAGAACAGCAAAAGCCACCAAAGAGCTTAGGCTGGTGCAAGGCATTAAGGAGGGGGAGAAGAGCTTCTTCAGGTACATCAGAGAGAAAAGGAGCTGTAAAGAACAGACAGTAAGGATTAAGAAGGATGGGCGATGGGTAGAGAAGAGGGGAGAAAAGGCAGAAGCACTAAATGACTACTTCTGCTTGGTATTTATGAAAGAGAGAGGAGGAGTGCTACCCAAGGGGGGTGGAGGGGCAGTAAAGGCTGGGGAGATAGTTATGGATGGGGTGATCATAGAAGGTAGAGTGCTGGAGGGCTTGACAGCGCTGAGGGTGGACAAGGCACCACAGCCAGATGGCATTCACTCCAGGGTACTGAAGGAGCTAGCAGAGATCCTGGTGGGGCCCCTTGGCAGGCCTATTCAATGCCTCACTAAATTCAGGATGTGTACCCAAGGATTGGAGGTTGGCTCACGTGGTTCCCCTGCATAAGAGAGGCCCCCAAAGATGAACCAGGGAACTACAGACCGGTGAGCCTCACGTCCATCGTGGGAAAGCTAATGGAAATGCTCCTGAAGGAGAGGCTGGTGTCCCTGCAGGAGTCCAGTGGGCTGCAGGACAGTAGATAGCATGGCTTTGTCACAGGCAGATCCTGCCAAACCAACGTGGTAGATTACTATGACTGGGTAACTAGGCAGATTGACAAGGGCCATGCAGTGGATGCCCTGTACCTGGACTTCAGCAAGGCATTCGATTTGGTGCTGCATGGGAGACTTGGAATTAAACTTGAAGGCACACGGGCGGGAGCAAAAATGGTGGGATGAGTGACAAACTGGCTGCAGGGAAGGCAGCAGAGGGTGGTGGTGGAAGGGGAACTCTCATCCCCAAGGGCAGTAACGAGCGATTTTCCACAGGGCTCGATGCTGGGACCAGTGTTATTTAGGATATTTATTGCAGACATTTCCATGGGCATCGAGAGCAGGATTAGCCTGTTTGCCGGCGACACCAAGATTGGGGCGGTGGTGGATGACATAGAGGGGTGGCAGAGTTTGCAGGAAGATCTGAAAAAGCTGGAGACCTGGTCAGACACTTGGCAGCTGGGGTTCAATGCCAAAAAGTGTAAGGTACTGCATTTTGGGGCAAAAAATCCAAGGAGAAACTACCAACTGGGGGAGTGCAACTTGCAGAGACTGAGAAGGAGAAGGATCTTGGGGTGGTCATCACAGGATCAATGTACAATTCAGCACAGTGTAGGAAGGCAGCAGCAAGGGCCAACAAAATAAACAGGTTACTCACCTGTAACAGTAGTTCTAGGAGTGGTATATGTTGTTCATCCACACTGTCTGGCATTGTCCCTTTCCCCTTTAAATCTTGCCGGAAGTCTTCAAGCTGGCTCCTCCCACCCACCCGGGTGGTAAATACCTTGGCTCCGCCCCATGACGCCAGATCTAGCCCGCTGGAAGCCAGGTTGTGCACCTAAAGCCGGGGAGGTCGGGTGGGTGTGTGTGGATGAACAACATATACCACTCCTAGAACTACTGTTACAGGTGAGTAACCTGTTTTCTAGGAGGCGTGGATATGTTGTTCATCCACTGTCTAACGAGACTCTAGCAGTTCTCCGGGAGGAGGGAGGCAAGGCACACCCCCTACTTAGGGAATAGAGACTAGAACCGGGAGGCCCCAAAACCAGCATCCCGGCGTGACTCTAGGTCAATGTGATAATGGGTAATAAGGTGCTCGCTGACTTCCAGGTAGCGGCCCGACAGATTTCCTGGATAGGGATGTCCCTGGAAGCAGCCACCGAAGCAGCCGTATGACGGGTAGAATGAGCCCTTAGCCCTTTGGGAGGCTCCTTACCCGCCAACTCGTAGCACAGACCTATGCATGATGTGATCCATCTCGCAATAGTCCGCTTGGCTGCAGGTCTGACCATTGGAGAGCGTCCCACATCCTCTGGGTGACCGTGACCAGCTGGTCGAAAAGACCCTGACGCTGAGACCACTGGGCGGCGAGCTCCCACTGGAGGGTGCGCATGTGCAGTCTGGCCCAGCGGATCACCGACGTGCACGCCGCCATGTAGCCCAGGAGGCGCAGGAAGACCCGGGCAGGCGTGAGTGCCCAACCAAAAATGATTGGGCAAAGGAGGAGAGAACCTCCGCCCTGTCCGCCGGGAGCCGAGCTCTGGCTTGACGAGTCGAGCTCTGCCCGATGAAGCCCATCACTTGAGAGTACGAGTTCCGATTTGGCCTCGTTGATCAGAAGGCCCAAGTGTGAGCAGGTGGGAGGTCAGGTCCTGGACCTCTCCACCTCCTGAAGGAGGATCCCGCCAGGAGCCAATCGTCCAGGTAGGGTCATCGAACCCCTGAGCGCGAAGATGGGCTGCCACCACTGCAATGCATTTGGTGAAAACCCTTGGGGCGATGACAGGCCGAAGCGGCATGGCTCTGAACTCCGTACAGGGTCCTTCGACCCTGAAGCGGAGGAACCGCTGATGAGACGGACGGATAGGACGTGGAAAAAGTGTCCTGAAGATCCAGTGTGCAGAACCACATGTTTCGCTCCAGGGATGGTATGATCTGATTTAGGAGTTACCATCCGAAAGGTGCGAGACCTGAGATACCGATTCAGGTCGTGCAGATCTAGAATGGGGCGCTAACCCCCCGTCCGTTTTGGCACCAGGAATACCTGGAGACAAAGCCTGGGTCTGAAGGAGGATCCGTCACTCAGGCCACCACCTCTTTGAGGAGGAGTAGCGCAATGTCGTCTCGGAGGACAGACTGGGCGACTGAGATCCGCTCCTGTCGTGGGCCCCGGGCTCGGCTGGGCGGGTACTGCTCTCGAATTCTGAGGCAGACCCTGCCTGACCACTTCTAGGACCCATCTGTCCGTGGTGATACCGGACCAGGCGGAAACGAAGTGGCGGAGCCGGCCCCCCACGGGAGGTTCCCAGAGCTGAAGTGACGGGTACGGGGGAGGACACCCCCGGCCCATCACTGGGCAGGCTTAGAGGAGGAGGAGGAGGAGGCACCTGGACCAGCACCTCGGCCTCCTTTGCGTGGCTGCTGGGGACCTTGTTTGGGCCTAGGGCGCCAAGCCTGAGCCTGCTGCTGTTGTTGACCCCCCTGGAAGATGGTTTGTCTGACCGCGGGGAAGACTGATGAAAAGCTTCTTCTTGCGCTTCTGCTGGTTCTTACTTGAAGAACCCTTAGCAGATGTAGCATCTAAGGTGGCATTAGATTGCTCGAACACTGCAGGTGACCTGCCACTCCTGGCCGAAGAGGTCGGTGCAAGGAAGGGCATCAGCCAGCTTGTGCTGGTATCCACGGGAAGGCGGATAACCTCAGCCAAGCCCTGCGGCGAGTGGATACCGCTGCAGCTAGTGAAGAGCACTAGGAATCACCACGTCCAGAGCAGTCTGGAGTTGTTGTTTAGCAACAGCTCTGCCCTGGTCCCTGACCTGCTGGCCGTGGTCTGCATGTCAGCTGGGAGGTGGGGAAGAACCGTCCAGCGACCCCAAGAGGGCATGAGAGAAGTGTGCCATAATCACCGCTGAGCTTGCCTGACGAAGGCCCAAAGATGATGCAGCAAAACCTTCGGGCCGAGTGGTCCATGAGTTTGGACTCTTTGTCTGGAGGCGGTCAGTATCGGCTGAGCTGCCCGTCCGCCTGAATACTGAGGCAGTCACAAGGCTTTCTGCCGAGGGGTGCTCAGTAAACCCTGCCAAAGACCCTGTGGGCGCCGCGTACTTGCGTGCCATGCAGGCAGATGGAGCTGGGCAGGAGGCTGGACGCTGCCAGAGTTCCAAGGCCGGACCCATAATGGCTTCGGCGACTGGAAAAGCCTCCGTAGGGGTATCCCCCCTCTTAAGGATATTCAGCGTAGGTGACAAACAGCTGGCGAACCTCTCCCCGAATTTCCGCCGTCCTCTCCTTATAATAGGAGAGAGCACGTCTGAGGTCCAGAGTATGGAGCCTATACACGGTGTCCGAGGTGTAATTAGGGTAATATACCGGCAGGGTCAACACCTGGTTAAGGTGAAACTCTGACACTACCTTCGGAAGGAATTTCGGGTGGGGGCGTAGGACAACCTTGTCCCTGTGAAAGACCAGATAAGGGAGTCCATCAATGTCAGAACTCTAACGAGTTTTAGAGCGAGAAGATGCGGTGAAAACCATCGAAACGAATCCAGGGCCTCAACACTGCAGAAAGCACGAGGGAACCTGAATCTTCCAGCGGAAAGGAAGATCTGGCATCATGGGGCGGAGCCGAGGTATTTACCACCCGGGTGGGTGGGAGGAGCCAGCTTGAAGACTTCCGGCAAGATTTAAAGGGGAAAGGGGCAATGCCAGACAGTGTGGATGAACAACATATCCACGCTCCTAGAAGCTGGGTTACATCGCAAGGGGAATAACATCGAAGAGCAGGGAGGTGATTCTGCCGCTGTATAGATCATTAGTTAGACCTCATCTCGAATACTGAGTGCAGTACTGGCGCCCATACCTGAAAAGGGACATTAAATTACTGGAAGGGGTGCAGCGCAGAGCAACTAAGATGATCCAGGGACTGGAGGACTTACCGTACGAGAGTAGGCTAAAGGAGCTGAACATGTATTCACTGGAGGAGAAGAGGGACAGAGGGGATATGATCGAGGCATTCAAGTACATGAGAGGGATAAACAAGACTGGTACTATTCAGGGTAAGGGTGGGGAAGGACAGTCGACGCCATGACATGAGATTGGAGGGGGGAAGGTTCAGGAGGGAAATGAGGAGACTTTTTTTTTTTTTTTTTTACAGAGAGGGTGGTAGCAGGGTGGAACGCATTACCAGCAGAGGTGATAGCCTGTAAAACAGTAGGCTGCTACAAAAGGGTCTGGGACAGGGCAAGAGGGAGGACAAAGGGTGAGGAGGGAAGGGCAGCTGCAGAATGGGCTGCTAGCTGCAAAATTGAGCAGACTCAATAGACCAAATGACCTTTTTCTGCTGGCAAATGTTGTATGTTTGTATCACTCAGGATACACTGGGTATGCTAGGTTTCCTGGTAAACCAGAAAAAGGCAGTCCTCTAACCAGTTCAGCTCCTGGAGTTTATAGGGGCAGAATTGGACACGCTGAATGGAGGGGCATTCCTCCCACAGGGCAGGGTAGACAGCTTGGTGCAACTAGCAAATTCCTTTCAGTTGCATACCCCCAGACCAGCAAGGCATTTCCTTCAGTTGCTGGGCCACATAGCAGCATCAACAGCTACAGTGTTAGGATCCAGATTCCAGATGAGGGACATTCAGTTCCATCTCAGGGCTCACTGGTCTCAGAGAATAGACTCCCTGTCAAAGATGGTACCAGTCATGGGAACCCTGCTTCAAGCTCTGCAATGGTGGCAGCAAAAGGATGACCTCAGGGAAGGCGTGCCTTTCCTCCAGCTGCCACCAGCAGCAGTCCTGACAACAGATACCTCCTTCATAGGATGGTGTGCTCACCTACGGGAGCATACTGCCCACAGTACTTGGCTCCAGCAGGAATCGCTCCTTCACATAAACCTGCTGTAACTCAGGGCAGCTTATCTGGGCATTTAGTCCTTCGCCTCCATGCTATAGGGCAAGATGGTTCAGGACAGACAATACAACAATGTATTACATCAACAAGCAAGGGGGCACAAGGCCCTCACCTCTGTGCACAGAAGCCATGAAGGTATGGAATCTGGCTTACTCCCTGGGGATATCCCTCTCTGCAGTCCACCTGCCAGGAAAAGACAATGTCCTAGCGGATGCCCTCAACAGAATCAACCAGAACCACCACGAATGGTCACTAAACAGACCAATCCTACAAGTGGTGTTCAGAAGATGGGGCACTCAAGAGGTGGACCTCTTTGCAGCCCCACACAATCATCAGCTTCCACTGTTCTGTTGCAGGCCTCCAGCAGTGGGCACAGTGCCACTAGATGCACTCCTGATGGACTGGACAAGGAAGTTCCTGTATACCTTCGCACCATTTTCCTTGCTGCGTGCTGAACAAGCTCAGGATTCAGCCAGCAACTATGATCCTCATTGCCCCAGACTGGGCCAGGCAGCCTTGGTACTCAATGCTACCGACCTTGGCAATCTGCAAACCAATCTCCCTGCCCAGGAAGCACAACCTGCTGACATCCTCCCAGGGCAGGGTCCTGTACCCCAATTTGCAGTCCATCAGACTCAAGGCTTGGCTCTTGAGGACCTAGAATACGCTGACCTCCACCTCTCAGAAGGCGTGTTAGAGGTCTTGAGAGTGTCCAGAAAACCTTCCATCAGAAAAACTTACTCATCTAAATTGAAGAGGTTTTCTGTTTGGTGTGAGCAGAGACACACAGATCACCTCCAGGCTGACCTGCCAATAGTCCTGGACTATCTAGCACATTTATACTCTCTGGGCCTCCGGCCCTCCACCCTGAAAGTGCACTTGGCAGCTGTCTCTGCTTACCTCTCTGCTGGAAAGGGAGCATCCCTGGCTGCTAACCAGGTATTCAGAAAGTTCAAAGGGCTACTGCACCTGCATCCCCCCCCCATAGGGAACCCACTCCTGCATGGGACCATAACATATGCATTGGCCAGTTGATGCAGTCACCATTTGAACCCCTGTCATCAGCTGAGCTTAAGTACGTGACATGGAAAATGGTGTTTCTAGCAGCCATTACTTCAGCCAGAAAGATCAGTGAGCTACAGGCCTTGTCCATAGAGCCAGGCTATATAGCAGTCCATAGGGAGAAGGTGGTTTTGAGGACCAATAGGAAATTCCTCCCTAAAGTGGTATCAGATTTCCACCTTAACCAGTCCATGAGCTTGCCAGTCTTCTTTACTGACCATTCCACCTCGGGGAGAGAAGGTTACATAGTCTTTATGTCAAGACAGCTACAAGCTACTACCTGGAGCACACAAACGGGCATAGGCAGGACAGAACACAGCTCTTCCTGACCTATGGAGAGGTGAGCAAAGGCAAACCCACCTCAAAAAGGACTATTGCCCACTGGATTGTTGCCTGTATTCAATTTTGTTACAGCAAAGTGGGCAAAGAGCCTCTTTCAGGCCTCAGGGCCCACTCTGCAAGGGGTACAGCTGCTTCTATAGCAGCTGCAAGAGATATCCCTTGGAAATCTGTAACGCAGCTACTTGGAAAACAGTTCACACTTTCACCAAACACTACAGCCTGGATACTCAGGCCAGAAGTGATGCCAGATTTGGCACAGCAGTACTGCAGAACCTGTTTCCTAAATAGGTTCTCTACCCTCCTCCAAAGGTACTGCTTGGGTAGTCCGCATATGTCAGAATACAGTAAGATTTCCTGGGGTTTGAAGAAAAAATGACTTACTGTAGTAATCTTGTTTCTTCTAAGGGAATCTTGCTGTATTTTGAGCTCCCACCCTTTCTCCCCTGCTAGAACCTATAGGCACTGCAACACAGCTGTTTTGTTGTTTGACCCTATGGGCATTTTTCTGTTTTTGGGCTTAGTGACTTGAGTCTTAATCAGCCCACATTGTTAACTAAAGAAAGGAAAAAGGGGAACAGTTGTTTTATGGTTGCTAACTTGTTAGCTTTTTATAGACATAGTTTGGATAGTTTGTCATTAGTTGCTCCGTAAGAATCTGACGGTTGCAGAATGTTGACCAGGGACAGTGGTTTGAAAACCAAGCTTGAGCTTAGCGTTCCATCATTAGCATAGGTTCTATTAATCATTTCGGCTCCGGGGCAGGACAGTGGTAGGACAATACTGCATATGCCAGAATACAGTAAGATTCCCTTGGAAGAAACAAGATTACTATGGTAAGTAATTTTTTCTTGCAGTCTGTTTTGCAATTTTGTAAGTGTACAGGGGACCCAGAACTTTTTGCCTTGTGCCACAAGTTATCTCTTTCCTTCATTTGTTCTATGAGTAATGGGGAGACCCATGACTTGCTAGTCCCCTTCAGTTTCCCTTTCTTGTGGGAGGGCAAATATATTACAGGACGCATTGAAAGTGCTCATCCGCAGTGTCAACATCTTCAGCAGTGTAGACAGCTGACCAGTCTGGTTGATAGAGGTGCACTTTAAGAGAGTCAAGTTGTCCTTTTTTTTAGTACTCTAGAGGTAATAGTTTAAGGGGAGATTTATTTGTCCAAGTGCAGAGGATAAGGGAGTGGTCATTAACGACATGTGGTAGCACAACTGCGCCAGTTATTCTTTTGGGCCGGTTGGTTATTAACCAGTCTATCAGTCTACTAGTTCCAGTACAGTAGTTCACACGGGTGGGGGGGTATCCACTAGTTGGGTCATGTTGATAGATGTGATAGCATCTTTGTAAGATACAGCCTCAGGGGATAACCAATTTATGCTAAAAATCCCCGAGCATTAGTACTTCGGTGTTGTGGCTAAGCTCAGTAAGGAACTCGAGTGTAGAGTGTAAAATGTGTAGAGGGGATATCAATATCTGCTCTAGACTGGATATCAGTTGAGCAGCATGGAGATACTAAGAGACTGAGCCTTGACTCATGCGTGAGAGGCTCCTGTTTGCAGCGGCTCTTGATGATTGTTCAAAGGTGTTCTGCATGTTCTGAAAAAAGTTTTTCTCAGCATTCTGATGTTTCAAATAACTTTTCAGAAACACCAGTAAAAGAGGCTTGACATATATTATAAAACAATTCGGCATGTATATCCACACACACACACACGCCCCAGTTCGGACCTGCAACATTTCTGAAATTTCTCAGTGGTTGCAGCTATGCCCTGCCAACTCTTGTAACTTGATCACAAGCCTCCCACTGATTGATGTCATCACGGGGGTTTTGCTATACAGCTTTTCCCCTCCCTAGTCATGTCCATCCTCCAGGAATGTACCCTGACCCCAGCAATACAACCTGACCTTAGCAATATATCCTGATCCCAGCAGTATACCCTACCCTGATCAAAGGGATGCATCCTGATCCCAGGGATGTACCCAGATCCTAGGAATATACCCAGATCCCAGGGATGTATCGATCCCAGGAATATAGGCTGATCCCAGGAATATATACCCTGACTCCAGGGATGTCCCCTGATCCCAGGGATATACCCTGATCCCAGGGATATAGCCTGACCTCAAGGATGACTCCTGATCCCAGGAATATATCGACCCCAGAAATACACCCTGATCCCAGAGATATACCCAGATTCCAGGAATGTTACTGATCCCAGGAATATATCCCAATCCTAGGAATATATACCCTGACCCCAGGGATGAATCCTGATCTGGTCTGTTGATCTCTGATCTCCCCTTGGTAAAACACCACTACCAATGTTTTCTCACAACTTCCCTCTCGTGGCGGGGGGAGGGGGAGAAGGCAGTTCCTTCCCCCCAAAGCAGCCCACTGTATGGGCTAGGATGCAGTGTCAGGCAGACAATAGGACCTCAGGGAGTACAGGAACCCAGGACATCACACAGATGGCTGGCTAATAGGTTTTTCTCCGAGGTTTTCTCCCCTCCCACCTTCCTCCCTTTTGGTGAAGCGTAGCCCCTTTCCGGCCTGTGGCTGCACACAGTGACATCCCTGCAGAGGAAGCAAGGTCCCCTTGCCCGCTGCAGAGGTTGCTGCAGCACCCAACGTGCAGCGCCATCCCTACTGCCAAGCAGCTGCTGCGGTCAAGCCTGCCTCCTGACATGGCGCCCTGAGCTCCCTTACTTGGGTCATCTGCATGGCAGTGCAATGGACCACCGGGGTGGCCACTTGTAATCACAGTTTTATGAAACAAAACCTTATTTTGCTGTGGGGGACTCAGAGTGGGTTGTCGCCTTGTCTGCTGCCCCTTCCTGGCTGTGCCCATTGCAAAACTTTTAAAAGCAGAGCTGTTCAAAAGTTCTGCCCTGCCCCCCGGTATCCTAATAGCCAAAATCACCGATGCTACTGTCTGTCAAGCTAGTGTCCATGCCACTTCCAGGCTGACTAGGGTGGGGTACACAAATGCCAGGTGGCCCATTTTGACCATGTAGCAGTGAACAAAGCAAACATGCTACAAGTGACCAAAGGGTGCTGTCTTCTAGAGTTTGGGCAGTGAAAAGCAAAAGAATAAGTGCACACCTAAAAGTCTTTTAAAAAATGCTTTCATTATAAGTTTAAATGCAGAAAGTGCTGTTTACAAACTGTAGAGCCAAAACAGCCCGTGCAACACTGACAGCTGACTCCATTACATAGCGAGGCTAGTGGCAGAGAGCCCCGACACATAACGGAGTCAGCTGTCCAGTGTTCCAGGGGCTTTTTCAGCTGCACTGTTTGTAAACAGCATTTTTGCTCTCTAATTTTAAACAAAGCATAATCGCAAAAGCTAGTTGTTGTGCGCCATTTCTTCTGCTTTGGCCCACTTTTACCTTCCCTGGGGATAGAGTGCCTCACCTCTGGGACACACCCTGCCCTTTGCTGGCTAGAGTGTGGAATTCTACAGGATTGCATGCAAACCCCGGTTTCCCAGAAAGCACCCCCCCATTTTGATTTTTTATCCTTCCTGCCCACACAGCAGCAATCTCGCCCCTCATCTTTCCTGTAGAGAGTCAGGCATTCAGTGCGATGACTGCAGCTGTCTTCCTAAGCATACCCCTCCCCTTTTTTTTTACCATAATTTTTTTTTTCCCTATAATGGATCCCCCTGTCCCCCAATTGTGTGGCAGGACCAGCATGGCTGCACCCATCTCCACCCAAGGAGGGCAGGCAAGGCTGGCTCGGTGGTGTGAAGGGCTGAGGCATCATGCCTTACCTACTGCCATGCTGGCGACCCACATTCGTGGTGTGAGCTGGTTGCCAGGGGTCGGCTGGGGAAGGAGAGGATCGAGCACCTGAATGACAGCTCTCCTCTCCCAGGGAGGGAAGGAAACAGAGACTGGCATTTAGCTGATACCTAGCAGTGTCTGGGTGTTGGCACACAAGGTCCTGTACAAAAAGGTGGGTGGAGGCGGAGCAGCCAGCATGTTGTGGGCAGAAGTGCACACAGCTCGGCCACTGCTAATGTTGCATGCTAATCCTCTAAGGGGGAGGAAGTGTCAGATGACTGCTGACCCTGCAGGTGCCCCCCATATGCAGGCACCTTCCCGAACTGGATCCTCTGTCAGTGGGTTGAGGGATCCCTGCTGCCCTGCCATGGAGGAAGAAGGGAGAACGTAAGTCCTGTGAGGTCAGAGGATGGGACTTGGGGTCCAGCATGAACGTGGGCTGACCAGGACAAGGGATAAACAAATCAACAAAAAATAAAAATTAAAAACAAGGGGAGCAGGCAAGTGACTGCCATCACAGCTGACCACAATGCCATTCTTTATCTGCTTGCAGGGATATGTGAATGCCAGGCAGCCTGTACACTCCTTCACTTCTGTGGCACACCCATCTCCCAGTTTTGGATTCCAGGGCTTTATGCCAACCCTAGGTGTCAGCACATGGATCTGCTGCTGCACCTGTGGCCTGGACCATCGCCTCCGATCTTCACTGCTGAGTAACAGAGGGTCTCCACACTAGTACAGTGCTAGTGACTCTAGCCCAGCACACTCTGGCAGCAGGTTTCTCTCTCTAAACCCTGACGTATACAAAACCACTTTCTCACCTATTCCAATCACAGCTACGTCCACTGGGAGCACAGCACCACTTTTCAACACAGCTTCTTTCACCTAAAGAAACAAAACATAAAAAACATGTTGTTTTCCATTTTATGTAGCTGCCCCTCTCAGCTCTCCCAGATTCTGACTCAAACACTGTCTCTGCCCCTCCTAAATGTAACATCTGAGTCACTAAGAATTGGGGATTTGAAGCATAAAATCACACCAGATATTAGTGTTATAGTCTAGTTCTCCTTCAGAAAATACTTTTTATAGCTGGCCCAGTGGCTTAGTGTTGGCACTGTTGCCCACCACACCAGCAACCCAGGTCTGAAGGGAACTTGGGTTGCTGTGGGTCAGCCAGGGGGCATGATTCACCGTCCGATGGACTGCTCTCTTCTCCTGGGGAGAAGGAGACTTGCTGCACTGCTCCAGCACTGCCAACACATTGAGGTGTGGTGGTAGAGCAGTAGCTGGTGTGCCACAAGTATGGGACAGATGGTGCAGGACACATGGTGCATGCATGCCTCCAAACACACGTGCAAGTGTGTCACTGCACGCCATTGACCGTGGGGAGAGAAAATAGGAAATGCAAGCAATGGATGATACCTGTCTCACTCCTCGACCCCATTGCCACCAGGGACCCTAGCACTGTGTAAGCACCACAGGTGGAGGTGGAGCTGCAGGCAGCACTATGAGAGGCAGAAATCAGCTTGTGCTGCCCTGAGCCCAACTGCATGCATGTGCCTGTGCACTCTCCCACCAACGTCCTTGGGGAACCCAGACAGCCCTATCATGGAGGACAGAGGTGGGGTAAGTTTGAGAGAAGTCAGGTTATGGGGCTGGGAGGGCTGGTAGAAGGGGACATGTCAGAGATGGGGAGCATAAAAACAAAAAGGAAAATTTCACACTAAGCCACACATTATTGCAGACTTCTTGAGCTGGCCTTACCATTTTCTAAGCTGTTTTCCCTGATTTTGGCCATCTGTCCCTGATTTTTGAAACACTGTTCCTGATTTGTGAGGCAGGGGGTTGAAAGGAAGGAATGCCACCATTCTATACTTACTTTGTTCAGTATTCAGATCTGTACATACCCTCAGGAGGACAATGGGACAGATGACTGGCATATCAGAGCTTTAGTTAGCTCATACAGTCACTGGGAGTGAACTACGAACATATGAAATTGGCAGCAGATAAAGGCCTTATGGTCTATTAAGTCTGCTTGATTGTGCAGCTAGCAACCCTTATACTGCAGCTGCCCCTTCCCAGGGCTGACCCCCATCACTGATGTCAGCCGTATGAGATTAGAAACATGAAAACAGAGAATTTGTTGGCAGAAAAGGAGCGCTTGACCCACAGTCTGCCCAAGTGTTCCCTGCCTAATTTGACTCTGCAGACCCTAACTGGTCTTGGGCGACCCTCCCTTCTCCCTGCCTATTTACTAACATTCTTCTGTGTCTATCCTATACATGTTTGAAGCCCCCATTGTTTTCACCTCCATCACGTCTGTCGGCAGTCTGTTCCAGGCATCTACCACCCTTTCAGTAAAACAGTACTTCCTCACATCCCTCTTAAACTTCCCTCTTCCAGCTTCATCACATGCCTCCAGCTCCTGGTGCTCCTTCTCATTTAAAAGAGACTCTTCTGCACCCTGTTCACCCCTGTGAGGTACTTGTAGGTCTCTATTATGTTCCCTCTCATTCTCCTCTCTTCCAGGATGCACATGTTGTGATCCCTCCTTCTCTCCTTGTAAGGATTCTCGTCCCCCCGCACAATTTTAGCCGCCCTCTTCTGGACTGCCTCCATCCTGTCTATGTCCTTTCTAAGGTGCATCCTCCAAAACTGGACATAGTACTCCAGTTGGGGTCTCACCAGTGAGTGATATAATGGCAACACTATCTCCCTCCTCCTGCTGGAGATACACCTCCTTATGCACCCCAGCATCCAACTAACCTTATCCTCTGCTTTGTCGCACTGCCCTGTCACTTTGAGTTGGTCAGTTATGATAACCCCAAGGTCCCTTTCCTGCTTTGTGACTGTCAGTACCTATCCCCTATCCTATACTCCGCTCCTGGGTTCCAGTGCCCTAGGTGCATGATTTTACAGTTTTTGGCATTGAACCCTAAGTCCCATGCTCTTGACTACTCGAGTTTCCCAAGATCCCCATGCATTCTCTCTACCACATCCTGAGTGTCCACTCTATTACAGATTTTGGTATCATCTGCAAAAAGGCATACCTTCCCTTCCAGTTCTTCTGCAAAGTCACTTATGAAGAAACTGAAAAGGACCAGCCCCAGTACTGAGCCCTGCGGCACCCTGCTGATCATTCTGCCATCCTTACTGTGAGTGCCATTAACCACCACCCTCTGTCTCCTATCCATTAACCGGCTTCTAACCCAATTCACCATTGTAGATCCCACCTTTAGACTGCTGGCTGCTCAATTTCTTTATCCCCCCTCCCCCCATGAATCCATGCCTGTGGTTTTGCAGCCTGCTGGATTCAAGATACTCTACCAGTCTTTCCTGAAGCAGGGTTTCCATTATTTCCCCAACACTGAAGTGAAACTGCCCAGCCTGTAGTTACTAGCCTGCTCACTGCTGCCACTCAAATGTCGAGGAAGCATGTCTGCTCTTCTCCAGTCCTCTGGAACCACACCCGTTACACGTGAACTGCTGAATAAGGCCACCAGTGAGACAGTTAGCATCTCCCTGAGTTCCTTTAATACCCTTGGGTGTATCCCATTACATCCCAGGCCTTGTCCATCTTCAGAGATGAAAGTCCCTTCAGGACTCTTTCCGCTGCAAATGGAGTCATGTCCACCTCTTCCCCCCCCCCTTCCTGCTACTCCCTGGTAGTCCACCCCCCCCTCCACTGTGAAGACTGAGCATAAGTACCTGTTCAGGATGGTAGCTTTTTCTTAGTCCTCTGCTACCTAGTCTCCCGCTGCTGCCCTAATCCTCACAATCCCTCCCTCCCTTCGTTTTTCTTTTCTCACTTATGTTTCTGAAGAAAATCTTATCCCCTTTAGCTACCCCTTTGATTATCCTTTCCTTTATCTGTGCCTTTTCTCCCCTCACTGCCTTTCCCTGACTTCCCTCTGTTCTACTTGGTATACCTCCCTGTCCTCCTTCCTCTGCATTTCCTTATACCTCCTGAATACCACCGTGTTTTTCTTCACCACCTGGGCTACTTCCCTAGAGAACCATAACAGACTCTTTTTCCTGCTTTTACTCACTTTCTTCACGCAAGTGCCTACTGCCTTAATTTTACCCTCCCTTCTTGTTCCCTACTGTGCCTCTACGCCTCCCTGGCAATCCGCCCCCAAGAGGTAGTTTCTGAGTCTGGCTACCATTTCTTTAAAATCCACCCTCCTAAAGTCTAGGACCTCATCCCTCGTGTGGTTTGGCTCTCATACTGGGATTCTGTTATGCTACCTCATGCCATGGTGGTATGGGGGCAGAATCAACCATCTAGATGACACATTACAGCTACAAAAAGAGACATTGTTTCTTTGGTACTGAAAGTACAAATCAAGGGCTGCCCCACACTTTAGGTTTAGAGCTTTGTTCACTGATGGCCCCCTCTAGTGAGCAATTCAGCCCTTCAGCACAATTTTTTATTTTTTTTTTAACATATCATAATTTTCTGCCTTGGCCACAGCATCCCCTCCGACCTCCGGCACCCCTGAAGTCGGTCAGGCATGCAAATTTAGACACCCCATCACACTTGTCCAGCCGATAGCAGGTTCCCCCTTACATGAATCCACAGCATGGAACTGGCAAAGACACCACACGACTCCAGGGGCGCAGGGCTGGCTATTAGCTGGCGAGGTCGCCCCACCAGTTTTTTCATTTTTCCCATTTAAGGAGCTTGTCGTGCCATGTCCACCGGCCTCCTCCCCCCACCCGAGTATGCCCACGTCTGTGGAGCGCCTAGCCTCTACTAGGCATTGCAACAGTGTGGTGCATGTCCCACACCCACCCCGAAAAAAGGAGAGCAGTCACAGGACGCTCAATCCTTTCCTCCCCCTGCCAGCCCTCGGCGGCCCGAGTCTGTTCATGAACCCGGGTCACCGGCATGGCGCGAGGTGTGACGTCTAGCACCTCAACCCTCAGCACCACCGGGCCGGCTATTCAGCACAAACTTTTAATAAACTTGCTTCAATTTTTACAATTCACTAGAAAGTACTTTTGCCAGGGTTTATAAACACATATTGGTTGCCAATGTATGAAGGCTGTAAATCACTGGCTTGACCCCAACAGATCTAACAGTCCTTTGTTTATGACATAATAGTGCTTACCAAAACAACAGACTTATGTCACAAACAACAGGTGGAGGTAGTCAGTCTTTTTAAAACATACATAGAGAATAATATATGTGATGGTGTACATTACGAGACTTTAATACACACCTGAGGTGTGTGATGCTACATAACCCGAGAGCGAAGTTCCAGGGGTGTATTCAAGCATCACACACCAAGAGTGTGTATTAAAATTTGAGTAATCCAACCATTCCATATTTTATATAATCACTGGTCATCAATTTTTTGTCCCCCACCCCCCAAAATTTCTAGCTTTTCTTTATGACCGCAATACAGGACATGCTGCACTTGAGACACAGGCGGTAAAGCAGTCTCGAATGGAACTGTGTTTGAGGCACTATTTATTTTATTTCAGGTTAGTTTTAGTTTTATTTACGCAGAGTTGGTTTAAGTAGTCCGTTCTGTGATGTAGTTTCAATTTTAAAAGTTAAGCTGTGCAATCGCTGAATGGACTGCTGCGCTCAAGACATATATAGTGACACAACAAGTGTCGAGTGCAGTTGTTGTGTGGAAAGGCACGTGTTTCCCGTGATAACTGGCTGGCTATTATGGCAAATATCAACTGGCTTGGCCCATTGAAAAAAAACTGATGGCCAGTTATTATAGTGAAATATGTTCTGCATTATATGAAATGCTTAATGAACAATAACAAGAGAACATAAAACCAAACTAGAAAACACTGAAGTTAAACAGAACTGTGAAATTGTAGCTAATAACAGGGATTTTCAAAGAGCCACATCCGTTATTCAGACGCGGCTGCCGGGATCCATCCCAGGAGTTAGACTACGAAAAGTTGGTCCAACTCCTGGGATGGAATTCCACAGTTGCATCTGAAAACCTGATGCAGTACCCACAGTTGCAGCAGAAATTGCCATAAATGGCAAGAATAATCGCAAAATGCATCCAAATGTCTATGAAAAAGGAGCAGGGATTTGGCTGCATCTGCGCGGATGCAGAACGCGTCCAAAATATGGATACAGGATCTTACCCACTAAATACCTGCTTATAATTTGTACTGTACATACTTGATGTGGATCATCTTTGCATATACCTTGCTGTAACTTCCTATTGTTGTATCTCTGTACTGTTGTATCCTGTAACCTCCCGGGTCATGCCTGAAAATAATCATCTCTATGGCTAGTGCATCTACCCGGTAAACAAAACCTAAATAAAAAAATAAATAAATAGAAGTGCTGTGTCCACTAGGTTAAAATACCACCTGTGGTTTTCAGCCTTTAGTAGCTACCTGCTCTTTGATTGTGTTGATCTCTTTATTTCATGCCCTACCTCCTGACCCGACCACCCAGCTCCGTCACTCGGCTTCTCAGGGGCTTACCTGCTACCCTGGACATCTTCTGCAGTTCGCTCCCCCATGGCGGGGTCAGCGGTCTCCACCATTCTGTCATCCTATGGATCTGGTGTGCCTTCGTTAACAGGGCACTGTTACTATTTCGGAGCTTGCAAGGGGTCAGGCCTTCCATGCTGCTCTGCCCATCTGTTTTCCCTTCCAGGTTTCTCCCTGGGAGAAGCAGATGTGCAGTGCTGTCCAGATGTGCCCCAATCATGCTCCTGTGCATAGGACATGGTTGGGTCCTTGCTCTTCCATTCCCAGCATAGCGGTCCTGGCTGCCTTGCTCCTAGGGGCCAGGCTAATTCCGGGGACCGCATCCCTCCCACCCCAGAGGAGAGCAATCTCTCAGATGCTCGATTCCCCCCCCCCCCGTTGACATCCCAAGTTCACTCCTGGACCCAGGTCATCAGCACCGCAAGCAGTAGTGGTACCACTGCATTGTTGGGCCAGCAGGTACCTGCTCTGTAACCAGTTCAGTACAATGTCAGAAGGTTCTTTTTAGTTGGAAGACCCTGTTTGGTGGGAATACCTTTCCATTCTGGCCTCTCAGCTCCTTTATGGTGTCCTTCATGTAAAACTTGATGCCACGTTCTTCCAGCATCTAGAAAGCAGAGCAGACTGGTGTTACTGAGTTCTGAGGTTTCAGGCTTTGGGTAAAAAAAAAAAGTCAGTAACAAGAAAACTGGCTGTAACTATAGTTGGTGGTGTTTGGGTTGGCAGTCAAAGTCCAAAAGCAAAGTACAATTTAGTTAGTTTGTTTTTATTAACCAGGTACATGCACTAGACAAGAAAATGCCTATTTTCAGGCACGACCTGGGAGGTTACAAAATAACAGATAAAATTACACAGTGTGGAAGAACAATAAAATGCAAAAATGTGACAAGAGTAACAATGTCAGTTAATCTGTGACCCTTGAGATAGCAGTCTGCATTTGGCATGTATTCAGCACTTCACAGAACCTAAATAAAGTTGCTTTTTGCAGCAGTTAATTGTGCGCTGCAATCAGTCATGGTACTTTTTCCTCAGAGTGGTGGGTGCTCTTTGTGTTGCCTTTGGACTTTGGCTAAAAAAACCCACAGTTTGGTACATATCAAAGTCAAACTGGACCTAGACCAGAACAAAGACTGCTGGGGATGGTGACAGATATTACATGGCGCTAGCATTAAACAACATGAAGACTGAGTTTGCAAAATGTTGACAGTTGTTCGCAAAGAAGATAAAGGAGTCCTGAACTTTATTTTATTCCCCCTCCCAACAGTACTCCCACTCGTCCCAACCGGACAATCATGGTTATATATATATATATATATATATATATATATACACACACACACACTCACACTATATATATATATATTAGAGACAAGAAACTCCATTGAATGCATTAGTTAGGGTTGTTCCACAGCGACAAAAGCGAGGAAATTCGGTGTTAGGGTTGAAAGCCCCTCACCCCCCGACGGTCCACACCCCAACGGCATTGTGGTGCGCGTTGGAGTTATCGGCCCTAACTCTCACACCATTAGATGTGTGAAGAAGCAGAGGCATAGGAGAATGGGGTGAGAGTTAGGACAGACAACCCCAACGTGCACCACGATGCCGGCTGGGGGTGTGGACGGGGGGGGGGTCAAAGGGGGGCTTTCAACCCTAACACCGAATTTCCTCACTTTTGTCGCTGTGGAACAACCCTAACTAATGCATTAAATGGATTTTTTTGCCTCTAATTTCCCTTCTTTTTGAGAATGATAATGAGAAATAGTGAATGTAATGTGGCGGCAGGGCCCCGCGCTCCCGCCACATGATGTCTTGTCACATAGCAACACGGTGCCCGCAAACGCAAATGGTAATGTGCATGGTGACACAAAGCGAAACAGAAAGATAAACAGTACTGTAGACACAAATAGTTAAAATAACGCAAACGTAAGCACAAATGAAAACGCAAAGGGTAACGCACATGGTGCCGTAGACGGGAACGGTAAGTGAAACAGGTACGGAACTGCAAGCGGAAGCGGTAAGGGTAACAGTAATGTAAGCGCACAGGCTGGTTGTCCCCAAAAGCTGCATA
Organism: Neoceratodus forsteri; assembly: GCA_016271365.2. Classification (NCBI taxonomy): domain Eukaryota; kingdom Metazoa; phylum Chordata; order Ceratodontiformes; family Ceratodontidae; genus Neoceratodus; species Neoceratodus forsteri. The sequence goes on from JADMNL010000030.1 coordinate 151,109,981, forward strand.
GAGAAAGACAGTGAGTACAA